>CM038711.1:7130561-7278061 GCA_021613375.1 Megaleporinus macrocephalus
GGTCCAGAAACGTTTACACACAGTAAAACTACATAACACTAAAGAAAGAGAGAAACTGGACAAGCGGTGTTCCGTCCACCTTTAACCTTAACGCTCCAGCGTCTGACCACCTGATCCATATACACTGTATGGCAGTAGTGCTCCGTAGAGCTGTGTGCTCATAGCTTCTGCACAGAACTAACGGAGCACCTCTGTGTTCTGTCTGATGAAGTGTGTTTGGGTTCACGGTAAATGTTGCGTTCACCTGATGGTGATCATCGTCCTGCGGAGAAGCGCTCCTCTATAAATAGTTCATTTGCAACTGAGCGCAGTGGCTGCGCAGCCGATGCATGCGGCTGTGTTGTTAGCGTGCTGTGGTACTGTTGTTTACCGGGAGCAGGCTCAGTAGAACAGACTTGGCTTGGACTTCAGTTCGCTTCACTGGACTTCCATCATTACACGAACACAAAGAGCCGCTGCCCACCCACAGCCCCGGCCTTTCAGCCCACCACAGCAAGCTCAGTGTTCACGCAAATCACACAGCTCTCTCTCTCTGTCTCTCTCTCTCTCCGCCGCGCTCTCTCTCGCTTTCTGTCTCCCCCCGTTTTATTCCACGTTTCCCATCAAAAGTTTGGGGACCCCCTGCTCTCCTGAATGTTCTTAGCACAGGCGTGTTCACTGGTAGGTTTTCCGTCGACACCTCAGAGCCTGTGCGTGTGTCCGTCACTGTCTGCTGCTCGTTTGTTTGCTAACCACTGTTTCTCATGCCTGTGTTTCTGTTCTCTCTGTTCACCTCATCCCGTCTTCATCTGCCTGCAGTATGACAGACTAAACCTGATTAAAGTAAGCCTTTCCTTCTGCTCCTCTAACCTCGGACCCCTAGACTGTCCCCAGACGCTGACCTTCCACACGAATCCCTCCGAGTCCGTCCGCCTGTCTGTCAGTGTGTCTGTGTGTCCTCAGTCTCTCACCAACAAACACCACACTGTGTCTCTCTCTCACTCACTCTCTGTATCTCTCTCTCTCGCTGTATCTCTCTCTCTCTCACTCACTCTCTGTATCTCTCTCTCTTGCTGTATCTCTCTCTCTCACTCGCTCTCTGTATCTCTCTCTCTCACTCACTCGCTGTATCTCTCTCACTCTCTGTATCTCTCTCTCTCGCTGTATCTCTCTCTCTCACTCACTCGCTGTATCTCTCTCACTCGCTGTATCTCTCTCACACTCACTCACTCTCTGTATCTCTCTCTCTTACTCACTGTATCTCTCTCTCACTCACTCTCTGTATCTCTCTCTCTTACTCACTGTATCTCTCTCTCACTCACTCTCTGTATCTCTCTCTCTCGCTGTATCTCTCTCTCTCACTCGCTCTCTGTATCTCTCTCTCTTACTCACTGTATCTCTCTCTCACTCACTCTCTGTATCTCTCTCTCTCGCTGTATCTCTCTCTCTCACTCGCTCTCTGTATCTCTCTCTCTCACTCACTCGCTGTATCTCTCTCACTCGCTGTATCTCTCTCACACTCACTCTCTGTATCTCTCTCTCTTACTCACTGTATCTCTCTCTCACTCACTCTCTGTATCTCTCTCTCTTACTCACTGTATCTCTCTCTCACTCACTCTCTGTATCTCTCTCTCTTACTCACTGTATCTCTCTCTCACTCACTCTCTGTATCTCTCTCTCTTACTCACTGTATCTCTCTCTCACTCACTGTCTCTCTCTCTCACTCTCACACTCTGTATCTCTCTCTCTCACTCACTCGCTGTATCTCTCTCACTCGCTGTATCTCTCTCACACTCACTCACTCTCTGTATCTCTCTCTCTTACTCACTGTATCTCTCTCTCTCACTGTCACACTGTATCTCTCTCACACTCACTCACACTCTGTATCTCTCTCTCTCACTCTCACACTCTGTATCTCTTTCTCTTTCACTCTGTATCTCTCTCTTACTCTCTGTATCTCTTTTCTCTTTCTGTATCTTTTACTCTCTTTTTCTATCTTTTCTCTCTTGTATCTTTCACTTTCTGCATCTCTCTCTTTTTCTCTCTTTTCTCTCTGTATCTTTCACTCTCTGTATCTCTTGTTTTCTCTCTTTTCTCTCTGTATCTTTCACTACCTGTATCTCTCTCTTTTTCTCTCTTTTCGCTCTGTATCTCACTCTCTGTATCTCTTTTTTCTATCTTTCTGTATCTCTCTTCTCTCTTACTCTGTCTCTTTCTACCTTTCTGTATCTCTCTTTCTCTGCATCTGACCCTCTCGCTGCCCCCTTTCTGCATCTCTCTCTTTGTGTCTCTCTCCCTCTCTTTCTCCCACTCTTTAGCTCTCTCCCTCTATCTTTCTCCCTCTCTGTCTTTCCTTTGATCCGTGTTGTCATTTCTTACTTTCTATCTTTCTTCTTTCCTTTCTTTCTTATTACTTTCGTTTTCACTGATCTTTGTGTTTCCTTTGTCTTTATTCTCTCTCTCTTTCTCTTGCTGGTTTCACTGTCCCTTTCTTTCTTTCTTTCTTTCTTTCTTTCTTTCTTTCTTTCTTTCTTTCTTGTCCTATTCATCTTTCTTTCTTTTTCATATGTTCTTGTTTATTTCACTATTTTCTTTCTTTCTTTCTTTTTTCTTTCTTTTTTTTTTTTCTTTCTTCTTTCCTTTCTTTCTTATTACTTTCGTTTTCACTGGTCTTTGTGTTTCCTTTGTCTTTATTCTCTCTCTCTTTCTCTTGCTGGTTTCACTGTCCCTTTCTTTCTTTCTTTCTTTCTTTCTTTCTTTCTTTCTTTCTTTCTTTCTTGTCCTATTCAACTTTCTTTTTCATTTGTTCTTGCTTATTTCACTATTCTTTCTTTCTTTCTTTCTTTCTTTCTTTCTTTCTCTCTCTCTCTCTCTCTCTCTCTCTCTCTCTCTCTCTCTCTCTCTCTCTCTCTCTCTCTCTCTCTCTCTATCTCTCTCTCATACACACATACTCACACACACCTTGCCCAGCTTTGCCAGATTAGCCCACATTAAGCTGTTTAGTGTTAAAATCTCTATTAGATTTGTGTGTGTGTGTGTGTGTGTGTGTGTGTGTGTGTGTGTGTGTGTGTGTGCGTGCGTGCATGTGTGTGTGCGTAAGCTCTAAGGAATTCAGGACACAAATACAGCCGTGTGCTGTTTAATCTGTTGGAAAAGCATCATGTATGTAAACAATCATTCTCTCTCTATTTCTCTATCTCTCTGTCTCTCTCTCCCTCTCTCTCTCCCTCTCTCTATCTCTCTCTCTCTCTCCCCCTTTCTCTCTCTCTCTCTCTCTCTCTCTCTCTCTCTCTCCCCCTCTCTCTCTCTCATCTTTAAGTGTCTATTGTACTTGTTCTTATTCATACGTTTTATCATTTTCATATTTCATGTCAGCTTTTTTTTTCTCCCCTCGTGGAACAGCCAAGGTTCCCGTGTGTCATGCTGTCTCATTAAATGACACCTAACCTATTAAATCACTTCAAGACCACCTCTTCCCATAGTCTCTCTGTTCAGGAGAGATAAAACGGACCACTCAGATCCTATTGTAGTGTCTGAATCGTATTTCAGACTGAACACTGCATTTCTTGTGTGTCTGTGCATGTCATTACACCTCCCCCTCCACCCCCCACCCCCCACCCAGTGTTGTCCAGCAGATAAAGCAGATTTACTTATTCACTCTTGTACTTTAACCTCTGTTTAGCATGATTCAGCCTCAGATCAACAAGGTTTACTGCTAACACTGTAACAGTCCATAGCAGAGCTTCAGCGTGCTCAATGTCATGATCAGCCGTGCAGACAAGCCTCTGAAGTGTTATAATTAATGAAGATAAAAGTATTCTTTAATTATTTTATTTTAAACTTAATGAAGTTAGTACAGTTTCTGCAGAATCCTCATTTCGCCACAGCATCTGTTTCCACTAATACCTGCATGACTCAGCAGGACTTGAAGGTCCCACCACAGTATCTTGCGATGTGGGACTACACTTAAACAATCCAGTGCATGGGGGGTAGGCGGTTAACCAATCCAGTGCTTGTAGGAGGGGACGGTTAACCAATCCAGTGCTTATATGAATGGGCTTATATGAGGGGACGGTTAACCAATCCAGTGCTTGTAGGGGGGGAAGGTTAACCAATCCAGTGCTTGTAGGATCAGGCAATTAATTAATTCAGTGCTTGTAGGTGTAGTCAGTTAACCAATCCAGTGCTTGTAGGAGGGGACGGTTAACCAATCCAGTGCTTGTAGGAGGGGACAGTTAACCAAACCAGTGCTTGTAGAAGCAGGCAATTAATCAATCCAGTGCTTGTAGGAGTGGGCAGTTAACCAATCCAGTGCTTGTATGAATGGGCGATTAACCAATCCAGTGCTTGTAGGAGCGGGCAGTTAACCAATCCAGTGCTTGTATGAATGGGCGATTAACCAATCCAGTGCTTGTAGGAGCGGGCAGTTAACCAATCCAGTGCTTGTAGGAGCGGGCAGTTAACCAATCCAGTGCTTGTAGGAGGGGACGGTTAACCAATCCAGTGCTTGTATGAATGGGCAATTAACCAATCCAGTGCTTGTAGGAGCGGGCAGTTAACCAATCCAGTGCTTGTAGGTGTAGTCAGTTAACCAATCCAGTGCTTGTATGAATGGGCGATTAACCAATCCAGTGCTTGTAGGAGCTGGCAGTTAACCAATCCAGTGCTTGTAGAAGGGGGCGGTTAACCAATCCAGTGCTTGTAGGAGGGGACGGTTTACCAATCCATTACTTGTAGGAGCAGGCAGTTAACCAGTCCAGTGCTTGTAGGAGCAGGCAGTTAATCAATCCAGTGCTTGTAGGTGTAGTCAGTTAACCAATCCAGAGCTTGTAGGAGCGGGCAGTTAACCAGTCCAGTGCTTGTAGGAGCAGGCAGTTAACCAGTCCAGTGCTTGTAGGAGCAGGCAGTTAACCAGTCCAGTGCTTGTAGGAGCAGGCAGTTAACCAGTCCAGTGCTTGTAGGAGCGGGCAGTTAACCAGTCCAGTGCTTGTAGGAGCAGGCATTCCTATCCATGGTGGGTAGGAGTGGGACAAAATCTTCTGGACAACACATAATTTTTATTATTGTGTTTCAGACCTGGTGGAGCGTTTAGGTGGTCAATCAGCCTCAGCTGTGTAAAACAGGCTAATACACCACAATAAAACCGACTAAAGACAAATCTGACGTATGTCTATTATTTGAAGTGCAATTGCGTGTTGTCTTTAAGACTGGCAGTAACATAACATCATTAGACAGCTCGGCACACTGGGAGGAGAACGCTACATGTCAATTCATGTCAGTTGATGGCTGGGATACATACATTTCACCCAGAGACAGCATGGCCAGTTACACTCTCCAGGACTCCTGGTCACAGATGGTTGCAGCATGACCAGGGATCAAGCTGCTGTTCTCCAGAGAATAGGGTCTGCGCTTGCACAAGCACTTCCATGACTCAGGGGGCGACTGACAGATAATCAGATCCCAATAACAATCCTGGTTCTGCCAAACTCTTAGAAAGGACTTTGATATTACAAGTGGTCAAATATTAATAAACGAAATATTATTTTAATAGAACTGATAAACAGGCTGGAAAATTAAATTATATCAGTATGTCAGAGGACAGGTGTAACAAAAGCAAGGTAGCAAAAAACTAGACAAGTAGCAAGTTATCTGTCAAGAAAAAACCAAGAATCTCCAAAAATCCAGAAATGATGAAAACCTTCACCATGAGGTATGTGGGTTATTGTAGATGGCGATGATATAAAACAATCTGGGAGAAATAAGTTAAAAGTGATTTGATGTACTGTAACTGGATGGATGGATGGATGGATGGATGGATGGATGGATGGATGGATGGATGGATGGATGGATGGATGGATGGATGGATGGATGGATGGATGGATGGATGGATGGATGGATGGATGGATGGATGGATGGATGGATGGATGGATGGATGGATGGTTTAATGAGCGATGGATGAAAGGATGGATGATTTTGTTTAAATGATGAATGGCTAGATGTTTGCTGGATGTTATGATAAATGGATGATGGATGGGTGATAATATCAGGATTGTTGGATTGATTGATGAATGGATGAATGGAAAGATGGATGATTGATAAATGGTTGGATGGATGTAAGGATGAATGAATTATGGATGATAACAATGTCATGGTGAATGGATTGATGATGGCTGGATGAATAAAGGAGTCATAAATGGCTGGATGGTTAAAGACATGATGGATGGGTGATAATTTCATGATTGTTGGAATGTTGATTGATGGATAAATGGACAGCTGGATGATTGATAAATGGTTGAATGATGGCTGAATGGATGAAAGCAGGATGGATGGATGAATGGATATACACATGCTCCACAATAAAGAATCAATTGTAATGCATAGTTACTAGTTACTGTTTATTAACTGAAGTTATAATTAAAATTCATTAGCATTAAAGCATTAAATGTGATCTGAGCAGAAGTTCTGTCAGTTATTATTAGTTATCCTGTGCTGGACTGTGCTGAAACAGTCTGATGCTATGCTGCCCTCTACTGACCGGTCCTCTCTCTCCTGCATCTGTTTATTAGCCAGCCCTCTATGGTTCTCCCACTGCTGTTCCAATCCAGTTATATTTGGTGTCATGTCTGTTTGTGGGTATGTGTCTGTGCACCACTGTTGGCTGAGCTGCAAAAGCTGCAATAACAAGTTCACTTGGCCGCTTAACCCACCCGCTGGTGACCTTTGCACCATCTGTGTTTGTGTTTATAGATAGCACAGTTTTTTTTATAGCGACTCTCCCTCCCTCACACACTTGTTTTCTCTCTCTCTCTCTCTCTCTCTCTCTTTTTCTCTCTCCTCTACAGAAAAGCCAGAGCTGGTACAACGTAAGTAACACTTCTTATTGCTATTAAAGAGTGTGGGTGTGTGTGTGTGTGTGCAGCAGATGATTTAGTGAGTTTGTAGTACTCATCACGCGTCATATGCACTGAGGATTCTTGCTGGTAAGTCACACAGATGAGTCACTGCTTATTGCAGGTGCTTCTATGAGGGAACACAATGCCTTTAAGTGGAATTTCTAAGATCTAACTTGTCTCCACAATACTGGCTCCACGCTGGAGCTGTTCTCCAGCCTGGAATGGAACGACTCAGCAAAGTCTCAATCAAAGTCCGTTTATTTCCCAATCAGTCTGTTTTTCTCCACGGAGTTTGTTTTTATTGTGCACGTCCTATGAATTCTCTATCTAGCAGTGCTACTCTGCAGCTGGCATACTTCCTTATAATGCCTAGTATAAGCTTATATAATGGCTGATAAGCAAAGGTGTGAAAAGTATTGACATTCATTACTCAGGTAGAAGTATAGATACTAGGGTTTAAAAAGACTTCTATAGAAGTTGAAGTATCAACTCAAACATTGTACTCCAGTAACAGTGTAAAAGTACTGCTTTCAGAACTACTTAAAGTATGAAAGTAAAAGTAATGTAAGGGGAAAAAATGCCATTAAGGATGAAAGCTTAGGCCACACCATAGGGCTCTATAGCTCACTAGCCCACCTCCCCAAAAACCCCATTTTTCTAAAAGCCATAATGACTATAATGTTATATACTAATTTATATACTAATTTAGCGACAATAGACTAGCACTCAGAGATAGATAGATAGATAGATAGATAGATAGATAGATAGATAGATAGATCGATCGATCGATCGATCAAGGTCACTGTTTTCAGTTTCTCAATATTGGTATCAGAAAGTGGTTTAATGCCATCCTAGATAAACAATCAAAAGAAAAAAAAAACAAAACATTTAATGTCTCCAGCATGATGATTGTTTATGACTGAGAAAGCTTTAAAATGTTAAGAATGAAAATACAGTTCAAGTTTAATAATACCGCATCTGTGTGGTTTTATAATACAGCATATATGTAGTTTAATAATACTTATAATATCTGTGTAGTTTTATACTACTTATAGTATCTTTGTATTTTAATAACACTTATAATATCTGTTTAGTTTAATAATACTTATAGCATCTGTGTGGTTTAATAATACAGCATATGTGTAGTTTAATAATTACAATATCTTTGTAGTTTTATAATACTTATAATATCTGTGTAGTTTAATAATACATATAGTATCCTTGTAGTTTAATAATACTTATAGCATCTGTGTAGTTTAATAATACGTAAAGCATCTGTTTTGTTTAATAATACTTAAAGCATCTGTTTTGTTTAATAATACTTGTAAACATGTAAATGTAGTTTTCCAACTTCTTCCAGAATTACAAGCTACTGCACCTTTAAGATATCTATTCATTACAAATTAATGTTTGTGAGGCCTAGTTTTCATGTCTCGGCTTCATGTATGGGGACCTGCATGGCATGCTTTGAGACTTTATTAATATACTACATTTGTATACTACAGAATACTCTATTATTTAAAACAAAGGAGGAATATTCAGTTCCCCCCACATGGCACATGGGACCTTTAAAGTAAATGGGTCAGTGCTGTCCTGCATGAGTAGAAACTGAAGTATGGCTGGAACTTATTACACCACCAGGTGGCGCAGCTGCACTGCTGAAGGCCACTGGGGCTGATTGATTTCTGTTCTAACTCCTTCTTACTCTTCTCCAACAGTGCTTTATTTAATAATACTCACAAGTACTACAGTTTAATAATACTTACAACATCTGTGTAGTTTAATAATACTTGTAAACATGTAAGTGTCATTTTCCAACATCTCCTAGAATTACAGGCTACTGCACCTTTAAGACATTGATGATGTATGTGAATCAATGTTTGTGAAGCCTCGTTTCCACTTGTAACATTATAATATAATAAACTGATTTCAATAGATTTACCAAACAGATATTCAGCAGTACATACAATAATATAGGAAATGAATATGGGTCTAGTTTGACCCATGTTGTGTATTAGAAGGGGTTTGCTTAGCTTGTGCTTTAAAGGGTTAAGGCTTGATGTGTTTGACCAGTTTCATGTGTGTAGTTTATTCATTTTAATATCATCTGTGTAGTTTAATAATATTCATTTACTTGACCAGTTTCAGATATCACACAGTGTCAGAAACCACCTTATTGAGTCTTTTGTGATGACGTAACAGCTTGACATGGTTATAATATGCAGTTATCAAATGCTAATTTCAGGGCACCACAGATATACTGTTTTAGTTTAGTGGCAGTCATCATGGACGCATTCAGACTGCATTCAGTTCAGTTACAGAGCTGCAGTTTAACAAAGCTCACACTATGTAAAGAACATTGTTCTCAGAGAGTGTAATAGGACTATGTAACAGAGAGAACACAGTGATCCACACTTATTATTGTTTTATTATATCTGGTTTTGTATTACACTGATTGTTAGTGCAGAGTAAGTGTGAATATATATATATATATATATATATATATATATATATATATATATATATATATATATATATATATATATATCAGTGTAATACATAATGCTAATATGTTAATCCCTACACATTATTATAATATATAGAATTATCACATTTTCTGTCATTATAAATTTGCTTACAAGTCTTTGTAACATGATATGAATGTTTTTGTAAACATAATTATAAACTAATATTGCTTCTTAAATGTGCGGTAAAATAATAGTCTGTGTTTATTGTCTTGCCTTTTAAATAATATATATATATATATATATATATATATATATATATATATATATATATATATATATATATATATATATCAATGAACACTGACTATTCGTATATAAACATAACAGTCATTTTACATTCCCAGCACTGGGCAGACACTCTTAGCCTGTGCGACTTACAGCTTACCTTAGTGTTAGGAGTCTTGCCCAAGGACAATTACAGATATAGTATAGGGTGGTTTCCTACTGCATGGAAGGCTTTGGTGTCTACAGCATGGAGGGCTTTGGTGTAACGCACTTCATTTACAGATATGATTTTCATACCAGTGGCAGCTTAAACAGAGTGCTTTACAGGGAGTTTTCATCAGTAATACCATAAACTGAGTCTTAGTAAGCCTAAGACAAGGTTTACATTCATAAGGACCAAGATAAAGAGAGATGTTTTAAATTGTAGCTTAATAGTGAGCACTGATCCTGACTGTCTAATGGAAATTGGAATTGAGCTCCAAAGTTTAGAAGCAGCTAAGATCAGCAGCTGGAACATAAACAGAGAGACGTTCTGTGATGTAAGCAGGTTCTAGATAATTTAGAGCTTTATAGACGAGTACAGAACTTTAAAGTCTGTTCTGAAAGATGCAGGGAGCCAGTGCAGGACTGATATGAGCTCTGTTTCTTGTTTGTTAGGATGTATACAGTATGTATGTATGTATGTATGTATGTACAGTCAGTTACACACTGACATTCTCAAACTTTAAAACATAAATAACCTAAAATATATTTACTTTAAGCCCTCATTGATTACATTTTCAATGTTTGTAGTTGTTATTGTCGCTGTCCAATGAAAAAGATCTCTATTTTTGCGTTTTCTACATTATTTGAGCACGCCAATGGTTGTTTACATTGTTTGACAATTTCATGATGAATGGACCAATAGAAGTGCTCCAAAATAGCTTGGAAAAAATTCTGGTTCCATTGACTTGAATTGAAATTAAGTATGTTAATAGGTTTCCTACTCATCCAGACTGCAAACCCACACGATCCCAGTAAAAAAAAAACATATGAAAGAACATAGATACACTTGTAAATAAGTTTGTATGTACAAATACATTGTGTTTTTAAGAGGTACTTTAAAACGAATGGTCAAAATGGTTCCATCACTGCCTGTAAGCATCAAGTAAATGTAAATCTAAAGACTTTTTGTTGTCAAAACGTTTACGCAACATCAACAAAACAGCAGAAAATCAAGACAAAAGAATCAGAAAAACATTACAGACAGTAACTGCAGCCACAAGTACAATCATCACCTCAGTTGAGAAGATTTACAATCATCTCTTCTGCTGCAGAAAGTCCAGGATGTAGAAAGCAAACGATTGCCAAGCTTAAGCAGCTGCAGGTCGAGCTTAGTTGAGTTGGCCTTACAGTTTCAAGGAATAGATAACCAAATTTGATTGCATGGAGTCCCAGGTGTAATCCGGTTTCGTAAGAGTGTTTATTCTGCTCAAGTAAAGCCGGCAAACACGTTGACTCCTCAATCGGTTAATATCCCTTAAACCAGATACAATTAAATCTCATGATTGTGCAGTGTTTCAATCTCAGGATGGGGCAGTCGTGGGCTGAAGGTTAGGGATCTTGTCTTGTGACCAGAAGGTCGCCGGTTTAATCCCCTGAACCAACAGGACAGGACTGAAGTGCCCATGAGCAAGGCACCTAACCCCCAATTGCTCCCTAGATCCTGTGGATAGGGCTGCCCAAGTGTGCTGGCTGCCCTCTAGTGTTTATGTTCACTAGTGTGGGTGTATCACTGCACGGATGGGTTAAATGCGGATGTCAAATTCCACCAACACAAGTGGCAAATAGAATTCTATTCTATTCTATCTTATGAAGGCTGATTACTAGAGAGTTAACTATCACTTTCTTTTCTAGGCTGCGGCGGTACATATATATATATATATATAAACAAACCAAATAAATAAATAGAGATTATGGAGCTGGTAAAGTGATAGCTACAGATGCAGTTTTTAACATAACAAAACTAAGTAATAGGGTGAGCTTAAAATATTAAATTCCCTGAACTTGTAGTCTTAAGTAAATAGATAAATAATCTCTGTTGTTAATTTATTATTTGTCATTTTAAAGTTAAAGTTAAGAAGCTGCACTAGTAAACTGTTAGCATTAATATTTCATCTTAATATAGATTCAAGTAATGTTTGTGTGTGGGAGATGTTCATGCTGTCATGGAGTGTTTGGGGCGGGGGCAATGATGATCTCCCATGGCACTGAGTTTTTATGATTACAGCTCAACCGTCCATATGTGAGTTCTGAGCCCACAACCAGCCAGTGAGGAGCACAGTCTCCTATATTGTTATGCTTAACTAGCTTCAGGGAAGTTCCACCAGTGGTTTAACATTCCTGCCCAGTTCCATCATGTGAATGAAGTAGTTCAGTGGTTTGACAGGAAATGGTTCATAACCAGTTTCTTTATATCTGAAATGAGCATTTAAGGCCATTTAAGGTCAGGTTGTGGCTAAATGTTAATGGGAATAGAGCAATAACAGCATCCTGGTTTAGTGAACAGCATTCGGGTTAGTAGCCAGTTAGCTGCGTGATCTTGACTGCGTTGAACGATATCCCGGCATCTCTCCTGCCACCTGAACGCTCGCTGCGGCCTCAAAGCTTCAGCTTAGAGCGGGACGCTAGCACGGCAGTAAGACAGGCTCTCAGCTCTACCACTAATAATAAAAACATGTACTGATTAAGGATCTGCTACTGCTCGTCCACATATAGTGCCATCCTGTAATAGTTCACAAGGCTCAGAGACAAGGTAAGATCCATAAGCAGGCTGTTTTATTGAGAACAACAGGGAAATGCACTGAGTAGAGTACGGGGCTGAGCGGATGCACGATAGCTAGGAAACCAGGGGAGGCTGACAGAGGTATCCAGGTAAGCAGGCTGAGTAGAGTGAAATGTACGCAGCAAAGCGCCATAACCCGAGCTCGCACTGGAGAACAGAGGATAGAGCAATGTCCCTAAGAGGGATTTGGTTCCAGGCTTCAATGTCCTGTAAAAGCAGAGATAGACCCTTTGAAAGTGTAGAGTTAGATGTGGTGAAACACACACAAGCTGGGAGTGGTTTGGCTGGGTTGACCTGGTGTGACCTGGTGTGATCGGGTATGGCTTGGCTTGATCTTGCTTGACCTAGCTTGGCTTGGCTTGGCTTGGTCTTGCTTGGCTTGGCTTGGCTTGGCTTGGCTTGGTCTGGTCTGGTCTGGTCTGGTCTGGTCTGGTCTGGTCTGGCTTGGCTTGGCTTGATCCTGCTTGGCCTGGCCTGGCCTGGCCTGGCTTGGCTTGGCTTGGTCTTGCTTGGCCTGGCCTGGCTTGACTTGGTCTTGCTTGGCTTGGCTTGGCTTGGCTTGGCTTGGCTTGGCGTGGCGTGGCGTGGCGTGGCGTGGCGTGGCGTGGCGTGGCGTGGCGTGGCGTGGCTTGGCTTGGCTTGGCTTGGCTTGGCTTGGCTCGGTATTGAGTAGAGACCTCTGGTGGCGCTGAACAGGAATCAGCATCAGTCCACACTTGGGAAACTTCCTGTCTTTAATTCCAAGTTAATTATTTTACAAATTCATATTATCTTATCATCATGTCTGTTAACCAACCAACCGGACATACGCCCTGAAAATTAAACATGTTAATAAAATAATGTTAATAATGACTGCCGCTGTTACTGATGTGAGATAAAAACAAAAATAACATACAAGAAGCTGGGCATTGACAAAACTGCAGTTCATCAGAACCACTCTGAACTTCTATGAAGTTCTATACCTCTTAATCATCTTTTCAAGCTTAGACTAGACTTTGTAGGGTTATAGTTCACCACAGATCGTCTCACCACCCAGTGAATCAGCAGCGGTCAGTGTCATTGAGCCGAAGTGTATTAACCCCTTAAACCCTAGAGGCCCATATGTGGGCAAACCCTGACATCATTGATTTATTATACATCTAAGCAAACTTTGGCCAGAGTTGAGACACCTGTACATACGCCTCTGCAAAGAATAACACTGTTGCAGGGATAAGGAAACATTTGTCTTGCTGTAGCTATATCAGGTTTAGCCTGACGCTGTGTGTGTGAGAGGCTATTTTATATTTGGTCAGTGATAAAGTGTCCAGTATAGTGTTTTATATGCACTCATAAAGGTGCGGTGCATTTACTTAGCATTTTAAATGATCAGGGTGAAAAAACAGTGTCCCATTTACAGTTTATGATTTGGTTCCTAGCAGGGGTTAATTTTGACAGCAAATTTTGATTTAGTATTAGTCGTAGTCTTTTAACTGAAATGTCATTTCAAAATGTCACTTTTTTTCAAAGCATTCTGTTTTTTAATGTAGTAGAATTTATAAATAAGTGATTCAGTTCAGCATTTAAACAGTAAATACACTGAAATATACTGAACGGTATGTGTGATATGTTGGTGTTTCAGTAGCTGATGGTATAAGATGCTGATACTAGATTACTTCAGTAAACAGGATACTCCACTAAATCAGAACACACGCTAGAGATGATGATGGGTGACATGGGACCGAGTCATCTTGAATTTTGAAAAACGAAAAAGTCTCCCAAACACTGAGGCTCACCCTTCCTCTATCCTTATAAATATGACTGATAATGACCTTAGCAACCATGACCTGGCCTTACTTTTACTTCTTTAATTGACCATCTAGATATAAGAAATGTAAATCATTTTATTACTTAAAATTACTATAATTTCATTTGATTAGTATTATTTTAATGTGTGTGGTGTATTTGGTGTTTATTTATTTATTTATTTACTTATTTTTTTATTTTATTGATTTGTTTGTTTGTTTTTTTCTTTCTTTATGCAAATAGAAAATTGTGGAAATAGTTCCTTCGCCTGTTGACTGTATCTCTATATGTCTCCACGAATTAAAAAAAAAAAAAGAAATGATGATGGTCCGGACCTTGGTCTGAGGAAGTCTTCTCTAACTGGACCTTACTGAACTCTAATTAATTAAATACCCCAGGTTTAGTGTATTTAGTCCAGATGCTTGTGTCTTGTGGCTGCTCTTTATGCAGTCGGAAATTCTGTCGTTTTCTTGATGAAGATTAATTTCATGTGTAATCAGATTTTTCATCAGATTAGATGTATTACTAGTTCTGGAAGCTGCTCTCAGACAGGCACTCTTTCGAAGTACAGCCAAACTTTTAAATCCTTTGCTATGTTTAACTAGACTTTTCTGTACTCGGTAGTACCAACACGTTTCAGTCAGTGCCTTTTGCTATGGAGTTTCGATACCCAGCCCTAGTTGTATGTAAATTTTTGTGGGTATGAATATTAACGACTCTGTTGTGAGATAGTTTGGAGCTTGGCCTGTTTTATCGTCCCTCTTTTATAAATACAGGATTTGCATATGAATGAGGAACACCAGTGTTTGAGGTTCAGGGTATGTACAGTTCTATGTACTGAACTCTCCTCATTAAACTATGATAATATAAATACAGTCTTACATTCTATTGCACCTTTAAAAATAAAGGTACCTACATGTAGGATTTGGTGATTGGTTCTGGGAAATGCTCTAGAACAGGGGTTCCCAACCTTTTGCAACCCAAGGCCTACTTAACCCACCACAAAACTTTCCACGGCCCCCCCAGAATATTTATTATTGCTGTTTAAAACGAAATACAGTGCAACCATTCATACGACCTGTGAAACTGACTGTATAATCACACAACAAAAGAAACGAATCATTTACAGCACTTTTTGTCTCTCACCTAATGAGATGGCTGATGTTGTTTGCCAGCTACCAAGTGGTGGATGTCAGGTTGAAGTGCAGTAAGGCTGCAAACAGAGGTCTGGCTCAACATTAAGCCTATTCCTGTATTTTCCTTGATCTTGAGTACCACCAACATAGAAAGTCCAGTTTCGCAGCTTTTGCTATAAGCTGCACAACATGATAGGAAGCCAGTTCAAGGGTCTTTTTCCTGCTTTGGTCTTCTTTAAGTTTGTTCTCAAAAAATCCACAGGTTTATATTCATACTCGCTGTGCTTAGTCTTCAAATGTCGACGTAACTTGGTTGGCTTCAACGCTTCATTTGCCAAGACCCCCGAAAACACAGTGCAGAGTGGTAGCGGCTCGTTTTCTGTTCCTGTGCACGTGAAGCCTAGTGCTAGAAATTCACTGCTGTGTTTTTTTCTTTTCTATTCATGCTTGCTTTTCTCGGTTCTCTCAGTAAGAGATACAGCGGCTGCTTCACTTGTAGATGGTCCAGCTTCAGGGTCTTTTGTTGTCAAAGACCCTGTTTTTAACCATTTATCCACAATGTGTACACAAGACCACAGCTTCACTCAGACTGAAGTAGCTAACTAACTACAGTCGTGTGACTGTACTACGCCAAACCAGTCAACGAACTCAAACTAAACACGTTCACGTTCTGTTTTGAACTAAATATGCTGAACTATCTATTTTTTTGAGAAAAAAGTACATCTGTGGCCCACTGGGGGGCCCACAGGTTGAAAACCACTGCTCTAGAACTAAGAATTAAGACAAAAAATAAACACACATGTATCTCATTTCAGAACTATCCATATATGTATTTCAAGCCCGGCCTACTGGTCTACATGAACATCATCCACAGCCTGCGGTAGTGAAGACACTTTTTCTTTCAAGTTTTTTTTTTTTTTTTTACAAAGAATAGCCAACGGACATCCAAGTTTAAACATGCTTATAAAAATAATGGTATGATTTAACAATATTATGTGTTTTATTTATTATATAGGACTAAGTATTATTAGGATTGAGCATTATTACGGTAGCCATTGTTGCCATTCATTCGTATCCATTTGTTTATCTGGATGTTTGTAAGCAAGACCTCTGATGCAACAGCTAGCGAACATGTTTTATGAGTGTAACTGAGTACACGCTCAGGTAAGATATCACATACAAACAGTTCCTGGGAAGAACCCTGTGTGTGAGGAGGGGTGGGGGTGTGGGGGGTGGGGCGGAGGGTGAGATGAATGACTTTATTGGAGTGCTGCTCCTGGTACCAGCCACCGACAGCTCCTATTGTTTGTCCTTGTAGTTAATGGATAACAAACTTTACATATTAATCTCCTGAGACAGCTCACACACACACACACACACACCTAGAGCATCCGCTTGCAGCAAGCAGTCATTCCACCAATTTTACAAACTTTCTATGTAATTATTGTTGATATAATGTAATCAGACTCATTCATATTAGTTTAATATGAAATGCCTCACTGTACAGGTTCTTAGAAACTCCCATTTCTTTACAGTGGTGGTGGTGATGGGAACCAGGGGTCACCATATGGACAGCACAGATATAGACATTCTATTCAGTTATTCTGTCAGATCAACACCATGTTTCTACATTTTATGTTGTATTTTGTTGGTTTTAATAGAATTTTATATTGTATTGTGCAGCAGTTCTTTATAATATATTAATATTTCAGAGTAAAGAGGTGAAGAGAGAAAGCCCTGCTAGACTAAACAGCACAGACAAGCACAGCAACATACTGTCCCAGTCAGAGAAGACACTTAGTAGCTTTATTTCTAATGTAAGTCCAGTTTTGGACCATTTCTATAGGTTTGTTCATTCATTATGAAATTTGAACTCAATGCAAAAGATAACTGGTGTCTCCAAACAATGCAGAAAAGTAGATAAGATACGAGTTTGACATTGGGGGGACACTGGCTAATTGACATTGGCTAATATGAATCAAAGCCCACCCTATCTATTAAAATATTACCTGTAAGGTAGTAAATCACTGTATGTATAGTGACGTAGAACAACATTTGTGGAATTACAGTATATTACTTATAAATAAACAAAATATAACATTACCTGTACTTTTGTTAATTATTAGATAAATCCAATTAAAGACCACTTTACAAACTAAACTAGATTCTCCACATTACATGGTACTGCTATCAGAAAACTTTTAAATTATACATGCAATGTCTAGATCATATATATATATATAAAACCAAAAATATATATTATTATTATTTTCTTTGGAGCATAATGCTGAAATGAAATCTTAAAGAAATGTATGTTAAGGTTTCCTGACTAGACTAGACTAACAATAATGTTAGACAGTAAGGCTGCGTCCCAAACAGCACCCTCTGGAACACTCTTACATACTGCACTACTGAAAGCACTTCTAACGATGGTGTCCTTTTATTTATTTATTCATTTATTTATTTATTTATTCATTTATTATATTTTATTATTTTATGTATGTAGTGTAGTAGGAGTCTGCAGTTTGGGACGTTTAAGTTTCAGAGTACTTTCTGACTAAAGTTAATATAAATGTTAGCTAACCCAAACCCTCCTAGTCTGTTACCATAACAACACATTATACTAAAGCTGTGTTAATGTAGTATATATGGTCATCATTGCTATTCATTGCTCTCATCACTGACCTCGCGTATAAAGCTACCGTGAACTACCCAACGCTCCAGGGAGGCGAGAGCTCGGCTCAGTGAAGCTGCTGACTGCAGGATATTTCTGACCCAGACCACCTAACAACCAGAGCCAGTTGCTAACAACAAACACAGCACGTGAATGGCTGTTTCTGCTTTTTCTGAGGTTTAATTTTTGGGTGGGACAAATCTACCTGTTTCTGATATTGGTTGGAACACGTCGCCCCCTCCGCCACAGTTCCTACACCAATGCCAGCAACAGTGTGTTGGGTTTGGGATGCTGATGTGCAGGTCAGCAGTAATGAAAGCTGTTAGGCTGATCATCACCAAAACCAGCATATCATCACTGTAGGACATAAAACCTTTTTATTTATTTAATTTATGAATTTCCTTCATTTAGACTTGGCAGTTGTCCTTTACATTGTGTGTCCATTTCATAACCGATAGACCCAAATATATGACCTTATATGACTAGTTACATCGACTTCCATTATAATTAAAGAATGCGTTTGCCTTCTCCTTTTAAATTTGAAGGTTTTGTTCAGCTGGCAACGATATGCTGTGTTGTAGATCTTAGACTGGCATGATCCATTAAACACAGGCTATGCCAAAATCACTTAACTGGAAATTAAACCAGCGACTATCTGCTTAAAATACAGGCAGTTGGGTTTGATGGTATTATACCAACTTTGGTGGTCATCGTGATCTCCAGTGTTTCTGTGAGGTGTGGTGATCCATATAAAGTGGATGTGCCAGCTGCGCCTTTTAAGGTGGAATGGGAAAATACAGTTAAGAGGCTCTCAAATGAGAAGCCGACTTCAGCTCTGTGTGATCCATTCACTTCTCTTCTTTTTTGCTTTATCTTTCAACGATCTGTAGGAAGAAAGCTCTGAATTCTCTCTGGATCTGTTTGTACAGCCAATGACACAACAGCTGCCGCTCAGTGGGTGTAACCCTGTGTTTCCATTCAGTGTCAGAAAGATCTTAGCTGCCACTTTAGAGACGTTTTGTCAGAACAGTGATGGCTTACTGTCCCAAACATCCAATAAATCTACTAATCGTCAAAAAACATGTATCAATTTTTGTGAATTTTTATTTTCCTACATTACTAAAACTCAAAACATTATAATGATGGACGCACCAATAGAAATGCTCCATAATCACTTGTAATAAAACCTCTTCACATTGACTTGTATTGCCAGGTCAGAGGGTTTTGGTCCTCACTTGTAAAGTTATTATTTTGGAGATAGCTTCTTCTTTGGACAGAGACTATGTGTTTTATAAGTTTTAGGTTGATAAAGGTACATGGTGGTAAGTTTACTTTTGGTTCTAGTTTGTCTCACAGGCTAAGGCAACACATTCTTAACCATTTCATGCAATAACTGTCCACCAGGGAGCTTTCAGAGGCATTAAACACTTCAGACGTCTGGTTACCACCACTGTGAACTATTCTGACTCGGTATATTTCTTTAAAACTGACCATTTCACTTTTTAATACTCGTATTAGAGTTCTTGGGGTCTTTACTCAGTCCTTGCTCCATCCTCCTCATGGTGGAATCCCTGGATCTATCCACTATCAAAGGTCATTTCATTTAGAATTCAGCCTTCTGGAACAGTGACCAGGAATGTTTAAGACTGTAGAACTTCTATAGATAATGGGAGACGATATTAATGCTTCCTAGGCCACTCTTCACAGAGAGGGGGGCTATAAACAGAGAGTGAGGTTTAAACAGACCCGTATTCTCTCGTGCATGGTGTCCACTGGCTTTGAGGAGGAGGAGAGGTTGCATGGCTCACATTGTGGACGGTTATCTTTAGCCAGCGTCGGTGAAAGCACATTCTGGAGGTTTTTAAAAGAGCCTGGGACGGATGGGCATAGCGATAAGGCACCAGAAATTAAGGACCAGGTTTGGCTACTGAGGGACTGTAAAGTAGGGGTGGGCGATATGGCCCTACAACAATATCACAATATTTCATGGTATTTTTGCGAAAACGATACTGTTGGCGATATGACTACACATTGAATTAATAAAAAATAATCAAGAATACACTACTGCAACTAAATGAAACTTAAATATTAGTATTGCATACGATGTGATATGGCACACCCCTAACTGAGATATTAAAAAATACAAGAATTTTCATCAGATTGTAACAGAAGTCAATGATCCAGAATGTCAGAATATTAAATAATACACTTAAAATATCTCCATATATCCAGGACTGAAGTAAAGTGAATGATACTGGAGAGATAAAATCTGTCTCTAGTAGACATATTATAGGAAATTTGAAAAGTGTGAATTTTTCTTTTACTAAAAACAGTAAAAGTAGTACCTGATGTGATAATTAGGGATAGTTGATATGGCTCAATATTTCAGAGTATATTATCGTTCACCATATTCCAAAATGTTGGTGATTTTATTGAGTATGATACGATCTGGCACACCCCTACTGTAAAGAGAGTGAGAGAAGGAGAAGAGAGAGAGAGGTTGGAGGTGGGTAGAGAGGTAGCGACAGAGAAAAAAGACAGAAGGAAAGAGACAGACAGACAGACAGGCTGCAAACTTCATCCAGACCCAGAGCGTGAAGGGTTGCGTCTTGGCGCTGCAGGGCACATTCACTCGCAGCAAAGCAAACTGGAACTGACTCCAGCATAATAACGGATCTGTTTGCTGGGGTTACTATAGGGCACTGGCCACCGTATGCGTGTGCGCGTGTGACAAACACTGCAATCATGTGGCGCTAGTCAGCGCAGGATACCGCGCTCATATATAGTGGCTTGTACCAGTCCTGCTGAAAGACACCAGGTGACCAGCGAGCTTCCACCTGGAGATGAATCAGCTTCCTAACAGCTGGATCAGTTTGGACTTCCATTAACATTCAGCACGTTAGCTTTGACCGCTACTGAAGCTCCTGAACATCAAACGCCGAGGAGGGCAGGTTGACTCGTGACTTACGGGTTCTCTGGGAACTTTTCAGCACTGCTGTTGATCTGGAGATCGTGGGTAATGGAGTCTCTCACGGTGGGTCCTCACAGGGACTGGGAGGCCCTGCTGGAGGTGGAGGAAGCCCTGGGTAGATGGCTGCTGCAGGGTTCCGCCTGGGGAGACCCTTGGTTCTCCAGCTCTTCTGAGAGTTGGACGGAGGAGGAAGAGGAGGATGATGAGGAGTTACCTGCTGTGAGTTGGCAACTTTATTTAAGGTCGCGTAGGCGCAAGGGTTGGGGGCTTTGCTCGGTGGTGTGGTGTTAAGTCTCTAATTTGGATGAACATTGAAATTAGGTTGAGATAATCGATATTTCTTAGTTTAAGAATTGTTGTAAGATGTTTTAAGGGAATTGCTACTTATTTTTAAACATTTGCTCTTCTTTTAGGTCTAGTCTTGGCATATATTTGGAAGAAGATTAATAGAAAGTGGCTGAAAGATTTGGGTTTGTTATGCGAGTGCTATTTGTATTACATGCTACATTCTTCACCATTTTCTTAACACCCTCTAAGTAGGAAAATACAACAATAAAACAAAGAAATAAAACAATTTAAACAAATAAAAGCATAGAAATAAGTTTTAATCTTTCAATTTGTAATATTAGATGTGTGGACTAAATCTAAGATGTTTACACTTGGCAGAATATCATTTTGCATTATATGTTTGTGAGTTTGGGTGATGGTATTGAAGCTGTTCGTTCATTACCCATTGGGAGTTGGGGTGATATATAAAGTATAGTAAATAAAAGTGTAAATCTGAGGACCATATAATTGTCCCCTTACCCTAAATATAGGCAGTTAATCAAGAACTGTTTGGCACTAAAGCTGTGAGACTGTGTAAAATAGTTTTAATGTAATAAGTTTTCTTTTTATGTGGTTTGCAATTTTTAATTGCAATTTTTAACTTTAGTCATGGACTAAAGTACCTGCACGTTTCAAGGTTTCAAGCTGGTTAGTACCACTGTTTTTAATTGTAGTCATCTATTTTTTAAATAACGGTATGATGTACAGTTTATTTGTCATGAGGGTAACAGTTTAATAAAGTTTTGGGTAAGTGAGCAACAATGCAGGCTTGAAACTTCAGTGTAATTAAATAAGCAAACTCCATAGACATTTTTAAAGATTAGTTCTATAACCAGTGGTTTATTTCTTTTAGTAGACCTTTCTTTTTCTTTTAAACCCAAAGCACAACCTAAAACACACCAGCATGCAGTCACTATATGTATATGCTACACTATATATATACTATACTATACATAATTTGTTTATATATATCATCCCTGTCCAATGAAAAACAAGTATGTCCAAAATTGCAACTTTACAGGAGAGAACAAAAACCTACTTTACCTTTAATGTAAGTCAATGGAACCAGAATTTTTCCAAGCTGATTTGGAGCACTTCTATTGGTCCAGTCATTATAAAATGTTTACACAATGTAAACGACCTTTGGCATGATGTAGAAAATTCAAAATCAACAAAAATGGAGACACATATTTTTCATTGGACAGCGACGATATATATATGTTTGTGTGTGTTAAATTGTTTGAAAATTTTTATGATGATTGAACCAATAGAAAATCCCTTGGAATAAAACCTATTGTCCAGTAACAAAAAAAGTAAAAAAATGTTTTGGAGATGTATTTTTTTTTTCTCTGGACAGCAATGATATATAAAGCATTATTTGCTCTTTAACAGACCACTCTGACGTTACAATGAAGAATTACATTGTAAATTTTTTTTTTTTCTCGAAAAAGTGCTGTTCAGAAATTAACAACATTGTCTTAACAAGATTTAAATGTAGAACTTTTTCATAATCAAATTTAACATCAAGCTCATGAAGTGCCCGTGGATGAATCAGATCAGTGGTTTTCTACCTGTGGGCTCATGGAGGTACTGGGGGTGGCTTTTGTTTGTTTGTTTGTTTGTTTGAAGGCACAAAACTTTGTTGCTATATATGGAGATTCAGCCGTTATTTCAAATATTACAAATAATATTATTGTGATAATTACATGCAAAATAAAACATTTACAATGCCAAATATTTAGACTGAGCTCCGTGATTAGTCTGACAAAATGCATGACTGATGTAACCAGCGTAGCTAGATGTGAAAAACTACTGAATTAATATGTAAGCATTCAGAACTTAGATGCGTACAAGCACTATGTTATCATCTATTAAAACCCAGGCATTTATTAAGATAGTAATTTATGTTATACTCCCTGTTGGGAGGTGGTCATCCCAAATGCTCACAGATAAATTTCAACTTGTTATTATAACAATTATTTTTTTTAAAGATCTTTTTGATTTATTTTGTAGTGACATTAAAAATTTAATTTTGACATAACAAACTTACAAATAACAAACCCACATTTCCACGTAACTACGGAAAACAAATGTAATGTGGAACAAGTGTTTTCACCACTGAATCACAAATTTACGGCAACTTAGTACATTTTTTATTTTGTTTTAATATAAAGTATGCTTTTATGTGTGTATAGCTGTTCAAAGCTGTGTTTGCTAGTCATGTATTGGACACTATTTCTGAGTTCTGCTCGAAATGAGCCAAAAATGCCACCAAAACCATTTATTAGTGACATAATGGAATGTTCAGTCATTTGTTCAAATGGAATTAGCATTGGACTTAAATTGGATTTGGCCTTTCAATACAAGGATTTGACTATTTCTTCTTTTTTCATGTTTATTATTTATCAGTCTGAACATTTATTGACATTATTGACATATTGACATTGACAGTTGGTGAGTTAACATAATTAAATGCTACCAATAGATGTAGACATATTTTTGAGCATTTCAGGATCAATAAAATAGACGTGATATGGCAGCCTGCTTAGATTACCAACAGAAAATGTCAGGCTCCTCTATAGATTTGTGAAATAATAAGACGGCGTAAACATGTGAAATGTGTAATAACACAGCATGCCTGAAAATGTTAAATAAGTTCACAGTATTGTCCACTATCAATGAAATAGCCTCTTGTCTTGGTCAGGATGAGCTTATTAGTCTACTATATTGCTCTTCAAACAAAATGAATACATAACTACATAAGCCAATATTTTAATATTACTGTATTACTTTCTTAGCGGCGGCTGCTAGACAGACTTGGAGACTCAGTAAGGTCCTGGTAGGTGGTCACAGGTATCTGAAGCCATGCTGACTGCAGTGCATCCCACAGCTGCTGGAGAGAGCATGTGGGAGGATCCATAGACCAACATATGCTCAGTTGGGTCCAAGTCTGGGGAATTAGGGGTCCAGGGTCTCCGACAAATGATTTGACTCTCAGGGGGCCCTAATTAAGGCACAGGGTCACTCAGAGCAGAATGGTTTTGATCAAACTTCCAAATCAGTTTTAAGAACCTGAATATGATCAATATACACAGACGAGTCACATTATTATGACCACCAGCTAATATCCAGAGTAACTGGGTATTCACTGGGAGACTCAATAAGGTCCTGGTAGGTGGTCACAGGTATCTAGAGTCATGCTGACTGCAGTGCATCCCACAGCTGCTAGAGGCCACGTTGGGGAGAATTCATAGAGAGAACACCACCAACCAGGTGGTCCCACAGGTGAACTCAATTGGGTTCAAGTCTGGGGAAATAGCAGTCCAGGGTGGTACTTGGAAGTGTTGGTCAGCTCTTCCAACCAGTGTGGGATATTTCTAGCCATGTGACGTGTCGCATTGTCTTGCTGGAAGATTGCCCACCCACCCCAGAGAAGATAATCAGCATGTATGGTATACGTGATCTGCAAGGATGGATTCAGACCCAAATCAGTTGAGAGGGTCTTCCACATGGATGAATGAGAATGTCACTAAAACAATGCCCAGACCATAACACTGTCACCACCGGCTTGTGTCGCCGTTCTAATTGGTCATAATAATGTGACTCGACTCTGTATGTATAGACCAGTGGTCACCCAGACCCAGATGCCTTCCAGTGTGGACCCAAACCTGATAAACTATTTAGAACTACTTAATTGGGGCTTAATTCTGACAGTGTTTATTTTAAGCGGCGGAGCTTTTCTTGTCTTTACGGTATACGGGCTTTGCGGCGCAGTAAACTCACAGACCAATTGCGTGCATTGAAAGTTCACCCAAGGCTCCTCAGCCAATCAGATCTGTGCATATCTGTGCGGCGCGAACACCGGCGAGGTACGAAGCGAGAAGAAGCAGCAGTCGAAGAATAAAGCGAGAAAAAAGAGAAGTCGATGGAGAAAACCACTTTTCAACCAGTACTGGAGAGACATATATGTTTATTCTTCACACAGACAGCTCCAAACCAACAGGTCACAATGTGAAACAGAGTTAACAAGAAGCTGCACGTTTTATTTACTTTTTCTATAAATAAACACTTTAAAGTGCACTTTTTTAAAGCATTCTCTTTTTTAATGTTGAAGTTCTAGAAATAATTCATTTCCTCATTTAAAACAGTAAATATAGTTGAAATATACTGAACGGTATTTGTAATTTGGTTTGTCTTTCAGTTGCCGATGATATAAAGTGCTAATAGAAGTACTAGGCTACTTCAGTATACAGCAGGGGTGTCAAACCCATTTTCACCGAGGGCCACATCGGCATAATGGCTGTCCTCAAAGGACCAGATCTAACTTATAAATGTAATCAAAAGTAATATAAAATGAATGTAACTACTCCTTAATGTTAAATAACTCTGAATGTATTACTTATTCAATTAAAACATTACAGTTACATGGAAAAAATATGTTTGCTTGTTGCTCTATAACAATATAAATCCTTTAAATTTGTCATGTCAATCCACAAACATCAATCAAGGATCAAACTATTCAAGTGAATAAAAAATAACATCAAACACAAGTTATAATATTAACTTTGACACTAAATACATTGTAACAGCAACTACACATATCTGTGTTTTCTTCAGCCACTATAAAGCTAGCTTTCACTGCCGCGTTGTTTTTGGCTCTGGCTTTCGTAAACAGACTTCAGTTTGCCTTTTAATTCTTGTTGTTTTTCTTGAAGGCTAGCTTTGCCGTCCTGAGCTCCGTGCTTGGTGTGAAAATGCCGGCGTAGATTGTACTCTTTAATAAAAATGTTGCTTCGTAACACAAAAGACAAACCGGTCTTTCGCCTTGAAGCACGAACATGTATTCGTCTTCCCATCTTTGTTGAAACAGCCGTCCATCTGCATCAACTTTTCTTTTTCTGGACATTATGGGATCGGCCGCGTTATCACATCGATGACTACACTGTCGTCTAGTGGCCATAAGCCGTAACACAATCGACATGCATTGTGGGAAATGTAGTTTTTGGTCAAAGCACGCTTCTGACCTATTTATTTTTAGACACCTTTCAAGCTCTCGCGGGCCACATAAAAGGACGTGGCGGGCCACATTTGGCCCCCGGGCCTTGTGTTTGACACATGTGGTATACAGGATATGGCACTAAATCATAACACAAGTTACGGTCATAACACAAACACGGCCCGGACCTTGGCCTGAGGAGATTCCCTCTGACTGGACCTTACTGAACTCTAATTAAACAACCCTGCTATAGAGTCAAGTCAAGTCAAGTCAATTTTATTTATATAGCGCTTTTAACAACGATGTTGTCTCAAAGCAGCTTTACAGAGTTTTGAAAACAGTTATAACATTTATCCCCCAGTGAGCAAGCCAGAGGCAACAGTGGCGAGAACACCTCCCTCAGACTGGAGAAAGAAACCTTGGGAGGAACCAGACTCACAAGGGGAGACACATCCTCCTCTGGTCAAACAGTATTTACAGTTTGAACTAAATACCAAAGAAAGGAGCCTCTGTTTGAAATCTGGATAGCAAAGCTATAGAAGTTGCACAGATAGAGGCAGTGTCTGACTGAGTCTTTATGTAAAGTGGGCGTGAGCTGAAACAGTCCCATCCTATCTCAGTGCTGTAGCATCCGGATGGCTCAGTGATGTAACTGAGGGTGTAGTGGTAATGGACAGGTGAGCTGGCTGGTGATGGTGGGGTGATGGCCCGATGATCAGTCCTTCAACAGCGTTCAACAGACGGGAGGACAGTCATTACCTCAGGAAGAGTGAAGAGAGAGAGTTAGTTGGGCTCGGGAGTATGACTGTAGAGAATATGAATATTCAGAATTTTAGAGTGTGGCTGGCGACTCTGGCAGATCTAACTATAACAGCCTAAACTAAAAGGAGAGAACCAGAAGGTAACATGGACATGAGAGTACCCTGAGACACTGGGGTCCCCCCACTCCACGATCAACAAACCTGTGTGATCGCGTGAAGTGGTGGAACAACAGCACCAACATCTCAGTTTACCATAAACCTCTGTGTCCAAGAACCCCCAGATCTCCTGCCTTTATCTAAAAGAGAAGATTCATTACCAAAAGCTACACTAAACAAGTATGTATAGACCATTTCAGTACTATGTAAATGTTCTAACATCTACATTAGTGTCTGTGTTGCAGGTTTTTGTATGTGAAGCAATCAGGCTGGTTAAGTTCTCCTCAGGGAAAGTTGTCTACGTTTGGTTTTGTCCCTCACCTTTAAACAAAGCCACCATATCAGTTCTCGTCTCCCTTGGCGTTTCTTTATTGATCAATTCATCCATTTCTGCTCCATTACTGTTTGCATGGCACATTGATTTCCCGTATGAGAGGAGTTACTGAAAAACCCGGCAGATAAGATAACACAAGGCTTCACTATTCACATGCTCCTCTCGGGGATGTGCCCACAAGGGCTGGCCCTCTTACTAATCACATTGGCATTTCCAAAGGGTTGATTTAGCGATTATCTCTCAGGGATTCGCCGGCGCCGAATGACGTCTTCATACATTTTCTGCTGTGCTCGTGATGCCGAAACCCTAAAATGTATTAGGAATGCTTTAATAAGGCAGAAAATATGTTGTATAACCTTCAGCCTGACCTGAACATCCCAGTGAATGAAGAAGATGGTAGATGATTAAAGGGTGGTTTCAGAGCATGAATGAATGAATGTGAGTGAATGAAGTGAGATCTGCTTATGAAATATGTTGAGTCTCTCTCAGCCAGTAAGCCTGAGAGCCAGATTAAGGCTTTTGTCTTGGTTCCTGTCTCATGCAGGTTCTCAGCCCCACCTATAAGCAGAGAAATGAGGACTTCAGAAAGCTCTTCAAGCAGCTGCCAGACACGGAGCGCCTCATCGTGGGTAAGGGGGAAGAGTTTGAACGCCAGACTTCCTGCAGTGTTTCTACAGTTCTGTTTACAGTGTAGTGCTTTTTACAACGATGTTGTCACAAAGCAGCTTTACAGGAGTTTACAAGCATAAAAACATAAAATCACAACACTTTATCTACTATGAATGAGCCAGAGGTTGCAATGGTGGCAAGAACAACTCCCTCAACTGGAGGAAGAAACCTTGGGAGGAACCAGACTCACAAACAGAGACCCGCCCATTACAGTTTATAAACTAAAGCTGAGTCTGAAGGTAAAAGCTTTAGAAGCTGTACAGGTGCTACATCAGGTGGATGATACAGCGATGCAGTCAAGGATGGAGCAAATGGTACGAATGGAGAGGAGAACTGGTTGGTGCCAGGTGACGGGGGGGCCCTGGTGGTCAGTCCTTTACAGTATTTGGCGGGACAGGTGGGCGGTTATTACCTCAGAGAGAGAAAAGAGACAGAGTTAGTTCTGGTTTGGGTTAGTACAGAGGCAGAGTTAGTTCTGGTTTGGGTTAGTACAGAGACAGAGTTAGTTCTGGTTTAGGTTAGTACAGAGACAGAGTTAGTTCTGGTTTGGGTTAGTACAGAGACAGAGTTAGTTCTGGTTTGGGTTAGTACAGAGACAGAGTTAGTTCTGGTTTAGGTTAGTACAGAGACAGAGTTAGTTCTGGTTTGGGTTAGTACAGAGACAGAGTTAGTTCTGGTTTAGGTTAGTACAGAGACAGAATTAGTTCTGGTTTGGGTTAGTACAGAGACAGAGTTAGTTCTGGTTTAGGTTAGTACAGAAACAGGGTTAGTTCTAGTTTGGGTTAATACAGAGACAGAGTTAGTTCTAGTTTGGGTTAATACAGAGACAGAGTTCTGGTTTGGGTTAGTACAGAGGCAGAGTTAGTTCTGGTTTGGGTTAGTACAGAGACAGAGTTAGTTCTGGTTTGAGTTAGCACAGAGACTGAGTTAGTTCTGGATTGGGTTAGTACAGAGACAGAGTTAGTTCTGGTTTGGGTTAGTACAGAGACAGAGTTAGTTCTGGTTTGGCTTAGTACAGAGACAGAGTTAGTTCTGGTTTGGGTTAGTATAGAGACAGAGTTAGTTCTGGTTTAGGTTAGTACAGAGACAGAGTTAGTTCTGGTTTGGGTTAGTACAGAGAAAGAGTTAGTTCTGATGTGGGTTAGTACAGAGACAGAGTTAGTTCTGGTTTGAGTTAGTACAGAGACTGAGTTAGTTCTGGTTTGGGTTAGTACAGAGACAGAGTTAGTTCTGGTTGGGGTTAGTACAGAGACAGAGTTAGTTCTGGTTTGGGTTAGTACAGAGACAGAGTTAGTTCTGGTTTAGGTTAGTACAGAGACAGAGTTAGTTCTGGTTTGGCTTAGTACAGAGACAGAGTCAGTTCTGATGTGGGTTAGTACAGAGACAGAGTTAGTTCTGGTTTGTGTTAGTACAGAGACAAAGTTAGTTCTGGTTTGGGTTAGTACAGAGACAGAGTTAGTTCTGGTTTAGGTTAGTACAGAGACAGAGTTAGTTCTGGTTTGGGTTAGTACAGAGACAGAGTTAGTTCTGGTTTGGGTTAGCACAGAGACTGAGTTAGTTCTGGATTGGGTTAGTACAGAGACAGAGTTAGTTCTGGTTGGGGTTAGCACAGAGACTGAGTTAGTTCTGGATTGGGTTAGTACAGAGACAGAGTTAGTTCTGGTTGGGGTTAGTACAGAAACAGAGTTAGTTCTGGTTTAGGTTAGTACAGAAACAGAGTTAGTTCTGGTTCGGGTTAGTACAGAGACAGAGTTAGTTCTGGTTCGGGTTTGTACAGAGACAGAGTTAGTTCTGGTTTAGGTTAGTACAGAGACAGAGTTAGTTCTGGATTGGGTTAGTACAGAGACAGAGTTAGTTCTGGATTGGGTTAGTACAGAGACTGAGTTAGTTCTGGATTGGGTCAGTACAGAGACAGAGTTAGTTCTGGTTTAGGTTAGTACAGAGACAGAGTTAGTTCTGGTTTGGGTTAGTACAGAGACAGAGTTAGTTCTGGTTGGGGTTAGCACAGAGACTGAGTTAGTTCTGGATTGGGTTAGTACAGAGACAGAGTTAGTTCTGGTTGGGGTTAGCACAGAGACTGAGTTAGTTCTGGATTGGGTCAGTACAGAGACAGAGTTAGTTCTGGTTTAGGTTAGTACAGAGACAGAGTTAGTTCTGGATTGGGTTAGTACAGAGACAGAGTTAGTTCTGGATTGGGTTAGTACAGAGACTGAGTTAGTTCTGGATTGGGTCAGTACAGAGACAGAGTTAGTTCTGGTTTAGGTTAGTACAGAGACAGAGTTAGTTCTGGTTTGTGTTAGTACAGAGACAGAGTTAGTTCTGGTTTGGGTTAGTACAGAGACAGAGTTAGTTCTGGTTTGTGTTAGTACAGAGACAGAGTTAGTTCTGGTTTGGGTTAGTACAGAGACAGAGTTAGTTCTGGTTTGTGTTAGTACAGAGACAGAGTTAGTTCTGGTTTGAGTTAGTACAGAGACAGAGTTAGTTCTGGTTTGGGTTAGTACAGAGGATGAGGAGTGTTTAGAGTGTAGCTGGTGACTCTGACAGATCTGATTATAAACAGAATGAACTATGTATATACACCCCCGTTTACATTCTATTCCATCGAACCCACCACCTCCCCATCTCCTGCCCATATTTCATTCTTATCCCAAAGACCAAGGTCGGGGTGGGCATGGTTCATGCACAAGCACCAAAGCCACCCAGAACTTCAGCCCCAGCCTAAATTGGCGCCCCCTTGGCTCATTTCCGAGCATGGTCCATGCTAGCAAAATGGTGCTTTGTAGAGAAACATGCTGACAGCGGTGGTGTGGTCATTCAATGTACTGTGAAGAATGACCAGTGGACATACACACTCATTTTAAAGTGTGTATATTTATTGGCATTGGTCGCTAATTGGTAGAAAGTTGGAAAAGATATATTTTCTTTGGCCTACATATTGCCCTACAGTGTTCTGAATATGTCCACTGAAGTTGGCTTTTTAGGCCTTATCGCAAGACCATTCTAAAAATGGGCTTCGAAACCCACTCCAAAATTCTGAGAACCCATCAAAACATATATGATTTCAATTCCTACAAACACGTTTTCATTCATACCTGCTTGAACAATACACAGCCGTGATTACTGCAGACGTACACCTGCGGCTGTCTGCCAGAGCCTATGTAGGTCATGTTTATTTTTTGTTTTTGCTTTTGTTTTTCTTCGTCAACTCCTCTGTGGCACAAGCAGAAGATTGATTGTGGGAAGGCCTCAGAAGCCTGCCGCCACTAAGTGAAAATAAAACGTGCAGTATATCATCACTGTCCAAAGAAAAACAAGCAATGGCAACTTTACAGGAGAGGCCAATAAGTCTTCTAAGTCTTTACTTATAATGTAAGTCAATGGGACCAGAGTTAGTTTCCTGCATTCCTATTGGTCTATACATCAGGAAATGTTCCCACAATGTAAACGACAGCTGAAAAAATGGTCATGTTTTCACTTTGGACGGTGACGAAATGTCATAGGAGCAGTGGTGGTGTAGTGGTTAGTATGGTGGTGTAGTGGTTAGTATGGTGGTGTAGTGGTTAGTACGGTGGTGTAGTGGTTAGTATGGTGGTGTAGTGGTCAGTATGGTGGTGTAGTGGTTAGTATGGTGGTGTAGTGGTTAGTACGGTGGTGTAGTGGTTAGTATGGTGGTGTAGTGGTTAGTACGGTGGTGTAGTGGTTAGTATGGTGGTGTAGTGGTTAGTACGGTGGTGTAGTGGTTAGTATGTGGGTGTAGCGGTTAGTATGGTGGTGTAGCGGTTAGTATGGTGGTGTAGCGGTTAGTACTGTGGTGTAGCGGTTAGTACGGTGGTGTAGCGGTTAGTATGGTGGTGTAGCGGTTAGTAGGGTGGTGTAGTTGTTAGTACGGTGGTGTAGTGGTTAGTATGGTGGTGTTGTGGTTAGTACGGTGGTGTAGTGGTTAGTACGGTGGTGTAGTGGTTAGTACGGTGGTGTAGTGGTTAGTATGGTGGTGTAGTGGTTAGTACGGTGGTGTAGTGGTTAGTATGGTGGTGTTGTGGTTAGTACGGTGGTGTAGTGGTTAGTACGGAGGTGTAGTGATTAGTATGGTGGTGTAGTGGTTAGTATGGTGGTGTAGTGGTTAGTACGGTGGTGTAGTGGTTAGTACGGTGGTGTAGTGGTTAGTACGGTGGTGTTGTGGTTAGTACGGTGGTGTAGTGGTTAGTACGTTGGTGTAGTGATTAGTATGGTGGTGTAGTGGTTAGTATGGTGGTGTAGTGGTTAGTTTGGTGGTGTAGTGATTAGTACGGTGGTGTAGTGGTTAGTACGGTGGTGTAGTGGTTAGTATGGTGGTGTAGGGGTTAGTACGGTGGTGTAGTGGTTAGTACGGTGGTGTAGTGGTCAGTACGGTGGTGTAGTGGTCAGTACGGTGGTGTAGTGGTTATTATGGTGGTGTAGTGGTTAGTATGGTGGTGTAGTGGTTAGTATGGTGGTGTAGTGGTTAGTACGGTGGTGTAGTGGTTAGTACGGTGGTGTAGTAGTTAGTACGGTGGTGTAGTGGTTAGTATGGTGGTGTAGTGGTTAGTATGGTGGTGTAGTGGTTAGTATGGTGGTGTAGTGGTTAGTACGGTGGTGTAGTGGTTAGTACGGTGGTGTAGTGGTTAGTATGGTGGTGTAGTGGTTAGTAGGGTGGTGTAGTGGTTAGTACGGTGGTGTAGTGGTTAGTATGGTGGTGTAGTGGTTAGTACGGTGGTGTAGTGGTTAGTACGGTGGTGTAGTGGTTAGTATGGTGGTGTAGTGGTTAGTACGGTGGTGTAGTGGTTAGTACGGTGGTGTAGTGGTTAGTACGGTGGTGTAGTGGTTAGTATGGTGGTGTAGTGGTTAGTAGGGTGGTGTTGTGGTTAGTACGGTGGTGTAGTGGTTAGTATGGTGGTGTAGTGGTTAGTAAGGTGGTGTAGTGGTTAGTATGGTGGTGTAGTGGTTAGTATGGTGGTGTAGTGGTTAGTACGGTGGTGTAGTGGTTAGTATGGTGGTGTAGTGGTTAGTATGGTGGTGTAGTGGTTAGTACGGTGGTGTAGTGGTTAGTATGGTGGTGTAGTGGTTAGTACGGTGGTGTAGTGGTTAGTATGGTGGTGTAGTGGTTAGTATGGTGGTGTAGTGGTTAGTATGGTGGTGTAGTGGTTAGTATGGTGGTGTAGTGGTTAGTATGGTGGTGTAGTGGTTAGTAAGGTGGTGTAGTGGTTAGTATGGTGGTGTAGTGGTTAGTATGGTGGTGTAGTGGTTAGTACGGTGGTGTAGTGGTTAGTATGGTGGTGTAGTGGTTAGTATGGTGGTGTAGTGGTCAGCACTGTTGTCTCACAGTAAGATGATCTGGGTTGGATTCCCAGTCCGGGCTGTTCTGTGTAGTGTGTATGTTCTCTCCGTGTTTGAGTGGGTTTACTCCGGGTACTCCAGTTTCCTCTCACAGTCCAAACACATACATGTTAAGTTGATCGTTTAAGTGTGAGTGAATATGTGTGTGAGTGTGTGTTGGCCATGCGATGGACTGGCGACCTGTTCATGGTGTACCCCGCCTTCGCCCTATGACACTGGGATTGGCTTCAGGCCCCAAGCGTAAGATAATGGATTGATGGATATGTGGTAGGCTGTTCTATTGTAAATATGGTCTTCAGGCAAAGACGCCATTCTCGTCAGCAGCAAGGAGAACCCTTACCAGGACGAAGATCCAGAAGTGTTACTGACCAGCCAAGACATTGGTAGTAGCAGGGCTGCGTCCTTTCTCAGTTGTTGAGTCATCGTCGTTTAACCAAACTAACTTTCTCTCTTTACTCTCCCTGAGATAATGACTGGTCTCCCGTCTGTTGAACCCTGTTGGAAGACTGACCATCAGGTCCTCCTCCCCACTTATGACCAACCAGCCAGCTCTCCTGTCCACTTGTGCCAACTGCTACACCCTCAGTTACATCACTGTGCCATCCAGATGCACCCGCATTGAGATAGGATGGGACTGTTTCAGCTCACGCCCACTTTACATAAAGACTCAGTCAGAGACTGCCTCAGTCAGAGACTGCCTCAGTCAGAGACTGCCTCAGTCAGACACTGCCTCAGTCAGAGACTGCCTCTAGCTGTGCAGCTTCTAAAGCTTTGCTATCCAGATTTCAAACAGAGACTCTTTTCTTTGGTGTTTAGTTTATTAAACTGTAAATACTGTTTGACCAGAGGAGGATGGGTCTCCACTTGTGAGTTTTGGTTCCTCCCAAGGTTTCTTTCTCCAGTCTGAGGGAGTTGTTCTTGCCACTGTTGCCTCTGGCTTGCTCACTGGGGGATATATGTTGTAACTGTCTGTTTTCAAAACTCAACATTGTTGTAAAAAACACTATATAAATAAACTTGAATTGAATTGAATAGTTCACCAAATTTAAACATCAGAGTTCAGAACAGTTGCCTTGCCCAGTGATAGCTGGTCAAGGCAAACAAAATCACTTGCCTAAGTCAGTAGGTACTAGATTGGACCCAGTACGTACTGCTGGAGCGGTAAAGTAGTCAAGCCGTTTCAGTACACAAGTATCCGCTCAATCTCGGATGTACTACGTCCAGAAGATGATGACGTAAGATGATGGATGGATGGATGGATGGATTAACATAGCGGCTGTCACTGTTTATAATGCAATGGATAATCGAAACTTGGAATCAATAAGAACTGGAACCAGTACACAGAAACAGTACTGGACTCCATAACACTAACAAATCACACAACCCTAAACATTTGTAAGCTTTACTTTGCGAAGTGTAGACCACTAAGGCAGGGCAAGGAAGGGGAACTCTGAGAAACTTGGGACTGGAGTTCTGGGTGGCTTCGGCTGCTGGGATTTGAAGCCAAGCCCCCCCTTACCAAGCAAAGAATGAGTACGATTTTTCAAACGTTGAGTTTAAGCGTTGTTATTTATGTTATTTCTAAAGATGGAAAGATCGATCGGCTATGTATCGGTATCGTACGATTTTGAATCAAACTATGTGATCAGTGATCACTATATTTCTCCAATTTAGCAGATCCCGAGAGCTGATCGATGGCGTTAAACAAATGAGCTTAATTTCCTGCTAGCGTTTCGTTAAAACCTCCTTCGGTCAGGTTGCAATTCTTATCGGAACCACTAGGTGGAAATACATACTCTTTCATTTTCCACAGATTGACTAAAGCAGCGGCCTCACAAGAACAGTTTGCGTTCTCGGCATGTGCTGTCCGTCCGGCAGTTTGTTGCCGTATGTGACGCAGACTCATCCAGGACGTTTTGTAAAATTAGTAAAAATGAGCGTGTCTCGTTGGGGAACCAAGACAAAGACATTTAACACCACTAATCTGATACAACCCTGTCATGGCATATAGCCCCGCCCTCGATTGGTATCAGCTTTCGGCCTCAAAAACGCAGATCGGTCCATCTCTAGTTATTTTATTACTTAATTTATAATTACTTTCTGTGTTGCAGCTTTTGAAGGTATTAAACTCTCCATCATGTCCAAGTTCTTATTACCAGCACTGTGAGAAGTTCTGACAAGGCCCTAAAAGTATACTTCTATACTTCCAGTGGGCACTAGTTAGCTCGAGGTCAGTCACTTCATATGGATCTCAGTTTGATATTTGATATGGACGTCTGACCTTTGCAGACTACTCCTGCGCTCTGCAGAGGGACATCCTCCTGCAAGGGCGACTCTACCTCTCCGAGAACTGGATCTGTTTCTACAGCAACATCTTCCGCTGGGAGACGTTGGTACGAATGATTCTTGAGATTTTTTTTTTTTTTTTTTCCCATCATTAATTTTCTTGGTGTAATAAGTTTGTGATGCCATGCATGATACCTGCATGTAAAGCTTTGGTGGTCCTGTGCTTGTAGCTGACAGTGCGCCTGAAGGACATCTGCTCCATGACTAAAGAGAAGACGGCACGTCTCATTCCTAACGCCATCCAGGTGTGCACAGACACCGAGAAGGTAAGGTCTTTACACCTGCCAGCTAACGACTCAGTCAGGGTTTTATAGCACTGTTCCGAGGCTACATAGACGCAGTGTCAATAGAAGGGAGTTCTCATTTAAGATCTTATCTTTCTTTTGGAGGTAAACACTATAAAGCAACACGGTGATGGACACAGTATTCTAGAGCCCCCTGGTCTGTGTAGTATGTGGTCCTTTACCGCACACAATAGCTTTGATATGTTTTCCTGTACTCAGATTTGTTTTCTTTGTATTGATAAAAGATGCATTTGATAAGTTGATAAAAGTTTGGTTGGTTTGTTGAGTTGTTGACACATATCTGAACACTATATTTATTTCATTTCTTGCTAAATTTAAACTTAAAACTGAAAAAATGTATTAAAACATGAATAAATTTGAATTAAATGTAACATTTGCAATAAGTGAGGAGTTATATGGCAGGCTAGTGTGTGTGGAGCAGACGAGGAGATGAAGGAAGCAGGACTGACGGAGAAAGTTAGTGAAGCGGCATCTCACTCAAAGCATTTCTGTGGTCAGTCCGCTCCAGCTCCACTCCGGGTTTTATACATTTGACTATGCATTCTGTGTCCAGGCCATATGGTTTATTCTTATGAAATTTATGTCTTTAATGTAAAAACAGGATACAACATAATATGATATTATTATGGTTACGCATTGCTAAGCAGTGCACGACTATATGGTTATTCGCTTTTTGATCGGAAGCACGGATTCCGGAAAACAACCGGAAAATACAGCCATAGGGAATGAATAGGATGGAAAAGTGCACGTCAATCTACTGAATTTCTGCTCGACTGACAGACACCATTTCGCATACACTGACTCAGAGCAGACCCCCGACCAGGACTGTAGTGTTGATTCGACCTGCACCCGTCTGTTTGTCTTTTTTTTCCATCCCTCTTTTTTCCCCATAGAGTCCTATTCATTTTCGGTTACACCCAAACCTCCTGGTTTCATTTAACCTACAGCTTCCAAACTGCATGTACTTAATCAGGGCAAGTCCCCCAAGCACTAATCCACAAACATATTGACCTGCACTCCTTTATATGTCATTTATTCATCCCTCGTTTTTCCCATATGGTCCCATTCGTTTTTGGAGACACCCAAACATCATGGTTTTGTTCAACCTACAGCCACCAAACTGCCTGTACTCACCCAGGATTAGATTAGAGAATCCCTAAAACCTCTAATCCACCCGCATTCCTCTATTTGTCGTTTACTTATCCCTCAAACTGCTCACGCTGCCCAACCATCCTGGATTCCTTTGGGAAATGCACTTTTCTAGTTCTAGTTCATTTTCTGTGCTCCACTGGCTTTTATCAGAAGGTACAGGCTTTATTGTTTATGTAGACACTTCAGTTGGTCAGGAATACTTAAACACAGCATTACGCCAGCTGGCCTTTACCTTGTATTTATATTTCATGAAGAGCAGAACAGATTAAAAGAGATGTTAAAGATAAGATTTGGTTAAGATCTTCATTCAGTGACTCTTAACCCTCACATTGTGGACGTGTGGTATAGAATCAGTGGTGTTTCTGAATGTAATGCCATACTGTCTCTTTCTCCAGCACTTTTTCACCTCGTTCGGGGCGAGGGACAGGACGTACATGATGATGTTCCGGCTCTGGCAAAATGCTCTGCTGGAGAAGGTGAGTGAGGCTTTTACAGCCGAACGACTAACCAGTGAAGTGCTGTTTCTAACTTCTAACTAAGTCAAGAACCACATGAACATTGAGTGAACCTACTACTTCTTTTTATGACAAATGAGATATTGCTGAGCATGTTGTGCCATTTATCCTTTCAGTACACACGTTTTTATTTATCTATCTATCTATCTATCTATCTATACTGTATATATATATATATATATATATATATATATATATATATATATATATATATATATATATATATATATAAATCTTAAAATGTCTCAAATTGGAAACTTTAAATTTAAGGCCTTAAAAAAATGAATAATGGCCAGATTTCCATCCAAGGTCTTAAATTTAAAATAGTATTTTTTTTTTTTTACTTTCGTTAATTCCCAGTAAGCGTAGTCTAGTTGGAAGTTATTGTGTTCTCTGTATTTCCGGCATTGGTATATTATGATGAATCTACAAATCCCATGATAACTGCAGGCAGGAAACGGTCCTGTTAGCCCACTACCTGCCCACCAAAATACATCCGTAGATATTTACCCACCTCAGTCACCAAAGCAATGTCTCTGGAGTTCATTCATCTACTTTGGAGAACATGGGGACCTTGAGTCACTAGCACTTCAGCTTTGAATGCTTTGGATTTTTCACTCAGTTACAAAACATTTGTCATATAACAGTGCTAGTGATATTAGCAGACTTTTCCGGGCAACGATCCCCGACTTGAATATTACAGAAACCGAACAAGATGGCTTATATAGCGAGATTTGGCTTGGCAGACTTCTGGCAAACTATGGTGATTATCTGTTTTAATACTAAATTAATTATATATTTTATCTATAACTGAATAAATGAAAATGAAATCTGTTGAGTTTCTGGGATCATTAAATGTGTCTGGTAACATGTTGTGTTGGTCTTAAATTTCACTGAGAATGGTCTTAAAAGGTCTTACAAAAGTCTTATCTAAACCCTGCATTAACCCTGTATATAACATATATAACCTGTATGTCCATTTTGGACTATTTTTATGTTTCAACATCATTTGAAAGCGGCAGCTGCCATTTACACTATCCGAACATTTCACCATGAATGGACCAATCGAAACTCTCCAAAATCACAAAAATTCTGGTTCCATTGACTTGCATTAAAAGTAAAGAAGGTTTTTGGCCTGTCCTGTAAAGTTAGATTTTAAATATATATATATATATCTTTTTTCTGTATGTTCTCTCTCCAGCCACTGTGTCCTAAGGAGCTGTGGCACTTTGTCCATCAGTGCTATGGCAACGAGCTGGGGCTGACCAGTGACGATGAGGATTATGTTCCCCCCGACGATGACTTCAACACCATGGGGTAAACACACATATATATATATATATATATATATATATATATATACATAATCACACAACAAGATTGTTTCCCTTTGGGTTTAACCTCCTCGTCTGTGTTTCAGGTACTGTGAGGAAATCCCGGCTGAGGAGAACGAGGTCAGTAATGATAACTCATCTAAGAGCAGCGGAGAGAATAAACCGGACAGCAGCCCCCCATCCCACAAAAGATCCATCACACACTCCACGCTTAACTCCACGACTCCACCTAGCAGCACTGATATGCCACTGTCTGTGAGTATAGAGCATACACACACACACACACACAAATACTCACAGGCCTGTGCAGTACTGTAAACATGCCCGAAGAGGAGTTTTAGTAGTGAGTCAGAATGAAAGACTGCAGAAGTCCTGTTGTAAGTGGTGCCCTCTGTTGGTTTCAGTTTGACATTGCTCCTGAGGAGTATACAGACTGCCTTGCTGACAGTGAGATGCTGCCACTACCCCTGCTGGCAGAGGAGAGGAACTGCGAGCCAGATGGAGGTCAGCTAGGCCCAGTGCCCTCACCATCACTCGACTTTAACGATAATGAGGATATACCCACTGAGCTCAGCGACTCCTCAGACACACACGATGAGGGTAGGCATATATACACATATGTATATATACATATACACACAGACACATCAGATCTCACTATATCTAACTTGTGAGGACGTCTGTTTTACAGTAGACTTGCCAAACTGCACATACACCCAAATCTAACCCCAGTCTTAACCTTAGTTACCAAAACACAGCCTTTCAGCTCTTTCAATTCCAAATGAATTTGTGGTGAAAACAACTCGGACCACGAGTACGAGTAAGAACCAGCGACGATGTCCTTATTTGTACATCGTTCATCATCATTATTAAGAGGTCCTCACATGAGCAGCTAGACAAGTACTGGCTTATAGCAAAGCCACAGCATGTCTGATGTTCAAAGTTCTTTTATTTTTGTGTCTGGCGAACTAGTCAGTCTAATAAAACTCTAACCACAATTTAGCGTAATGCAAACTGGCCGTCTAAATCTTTTACCTCCAATTATGCTTCATTATTTATCCAGGACTCGTTCAATTCTAAGGCTTATTATTAAAGAACTATGTGGATTACAATATACAGTTCAGTTCAAGTTTATTTGTATACCATTTTTTACAACGGTGTTGTCACAAACCTGAGTGGATTGTAAGGTGTGTTATAAAGTTTACACAGTCCAACTTCATAAAAAAATACTGTTTCAGTAAATATGTAAATATAAATTCATATACACTTATGTTATTACAAATTACTGGTGTGGTTATACTCATGTTATTACTAGTAATAATGCAGTTATATTTATGTTATTACCAATTACAAATGTGGTTATACTCATGTTATTAAAAATTACAAATGCAGTTTCACTTGTTATCAATTACAAATACAGTTTCCCTTATGTTATTATCAGTTACAAATGTGATTATACTCATGTTATTACCAATTACAAATACAGTTTCCCTTATGTTATTATCAGTTACAAATGTGATTATACTTATGTTATTACCAATTAAAAATACAGTTTCCCTTATGTTATTATCAGTTACAAATGTGATTATACTCATGTTATTACCAATTACAAATGCAGTTTCCCTTAAGTTATTATCAGTTACAAATGTGATTATACTCATGTTATTACCAATTATAAATGTGGTTACACTCATGTTATTAAAAAATACAAATGTAGTTTCCCTTATGTTATTATCAGTTACAAATGTGATTATACTCATGTTATTACCAATCACAAATGCAGTTTCCCTTATGTTATTATCAGTTACAAATGTGATTATTCTCATGTTATTACCAGTTACAAATGCAGTTACAATCATGTTATTACCAATTAGAAATGTGGTTATACTAGCGTTATTATCAATTGCAAATCTGTTTATACCTATGTTATTACCAGTTATAAATGCAGTTACACTCATGTTATTCCTATTAATAAATGTAGTTAAACTGATTATTACCAATTTAAAAAAGTGGTTATACTAATGTGATTACCAATTAAAAATGTGATTACACTTATGTTATTACCAATTACAAATGCAGTAATACTCATATTATTGCCAATTACAAATGTGGTTACACTAATGTTATTACCAGTTATAAATGCAGTTACTCTAATGACATTACCAGTTATAAATGCAGTTACTCTAATGATATTACCAGTTATAAATGTAGGTACTCATGTTATTATGTGTAAATACATGAGGCAAGAAAAAAGCTGTACTAATGTAATCCATCTGTAACATCAAATGTTGTTCATGTGTAACTACACAGTTATTAGAAACACTGAATATAAAGTAGCACCATTTGGACCAGTTGTCGTTTCCTGGTTATCTAGTTATGCAAATGCTTTTGAATGTAGAGCTTCCAAAAAGTTCTGTGTTTATGTTTGTTCAGAAGTGGAGGTCCAGGCGTTTCATGAGGACCTGAATGGTCGCCAGTACATTAATGAGGTGTACAAGTTCAGCGTGGACAAGATGTACGCGTTCCTCTTCACCGAGTCACAGTTCATGACTGACTTCATGGAGCAGAGGAGGTTCACAGGTATGAAACACACCAACACACATTCTCTGTTCCGACACCTTTTCTGCTAAAATACAGGTGCAGAGATAAATTAACACTGAAGACAAGTTTGGAACAATGTTTTCTGGTTATATGAATCAAAAATGTCCTGGCAATAAAGAATTCCAAGAAGGAAGTTCACCTACAGTGCATTAGAAGAGTTTTATGATATGGGGCTGCTTCTCTGCAAATGATACCAGAGCATTACAGCTCATTAAAACACACACAAGATGCATTAGAATAGAATATAGGCCAAGTAGCCGAATCTGGGGAGTTCAGAAAGAACATGAGCCTAAACATAAAGCCAAGATAACTCAAGACTGGGTTCTAGGAAAAAGAGTTTAAAGGTGTTTGCATGGCCTGATGATTTCCATTAAAATTGCTATACCATCAGAAACAGCCTCCTAACATTTAGAAACTCAATCAAATCAACCTGCAATCAAATTATCAATTACTGTAGATATCCCAAAGCTGTAAAAGCCAAGAAAAGTATTGTGACAAAGTACCAAGGTTCATTTTTATAACCATATCTTTATTTATGTTTACGAATATAGACCTTTTGTATTAGGTATATGATTGGATATGCATACCTGAAGTATTTTAAATAACAAAAATAAATCTAGTCACTCACTCACTGTTCTTTCTCTCTGTTTGGGTTTGCACATATACACACGTGTCAACGCAGACATTGTGTTTCACCCTTGGAAGAAAGAGGAGGCGGGGAATCAGAAGAGAGAGATAATGTACACCATCTCCCTCTCCAACCCACTAGCACCCAAAACAGCCACCGTGAGCGAGACTCAGGTGAGCCACAGTCACCCTGCAACTCATTCATTCTACCTCTAGAAGTAGGAGTGTCAGAAAACAGGGATATTGAATACAGCAACACTGTTTCCATTTGTAATAGTTAACATTTAAAGACTGGCGGCAGACAGTGGTTCAGTCTGTGCTGTGTTTAAATCTTCAGTCATTAGACTGTTCCACTCCAGCATAAACAAGTAGTGTAAGGGCGCACTGCTAATGTTAGAATGAGTAAATATATATTACAGTGATTCATAACCCCTGTTACATTCTAATACATGTGGTATTGACAGATCTTAATTCAACATGCAAACATAGATGGGGCAGGGAACCTCTTGTGTTTTCATTTTTCATGGGTTCGAGCTCTTGAGCTTGATGCCTGACTGCTCCCTGGGTGCTGTGGTAGAGCTGCCCACTGCTCCGGGCAAGTGTGCTGATTGCTCCCTAGTGTGTCTGTTTACTAGTGTGTGTCTGAGTGTTTCATTGGGTTAAATCTATCTAAACAAACAAACAAAAACAAGTCCAGACTCAAATATGTCTATACAAAAAGTAAATGCAATTACACAATTATATCTGAACAATTAATACGAGATGCAAATGATATGAGCCATACATGAAACGTATAGCAAAATGACAAGACAGTAACACATAGTGAAGAAAAATAATTACAATAATAAATAGTAAACTAGAAAAGTTTGGATGGTGCAGGATGGTTACACCTAAAAGACAAATAGAGGAGTGCAAGTGAATTAGAAGTTGGGGATCTGTCCTGAGTGAGTACAGGCAGTTTGAAGGCTATAGGTTGAACCAAAACATAATGTTTAAGTTTGGCAGGAAATGAATGGGATCCTATGGGAGAAACTAGAGTTGAATAAACAACAAATAGACGAGTGCTGGCCGTGTTGGTTTGAGCCACACTCGTCTGTTTTTTTTATCCCTCTTTTTTCCCCATAGAGTCCTATTCATTTTTGATCACACCCAAACCTCATTTAACCTACAGCCTCCAAACTGCTTGTACTTGTCTATTTGTCATTTATTCATCCCTAGTTCCTGCCATATGATCCCATTCATTTCTGGCCAAACTCAAGCATTACGGTTTCGTTCATGTTATCACCACCAAACTGCCTGTACTCACTCTGGACAGATCCCCAACTTCTAATCCACCTCCACTCCTCTATTTGTCGTTTATGCATAACCATCCTGCACCATCCAAACTTTTCTAGTTTACTATTTATTATTGTAATTATTAATAAATAATAATTATTATTATTCACTATGTGTTACTGTCATTGCATTTACATTTTGTATAGACAGATTTGAGTCTGGACATTTTATTGTTTGTTTAGATAGATAGATAGATAGATAGACTCACATATACACACACACAATAGTGAACAGACACACTAGGGGGCAGTAAGCACACTTGCCCGGAGCAATGAGCAGCCCTCCACAGCGCCCAGGGAGCAGTGAGGTGTTAGGTAGCCTTGCCTTGCTCAAGAGCTCTCCAGTCGTGTCCTGTCGGTTTATGGGATCGAACCGACGGCAAGGCTGGATCCCTAACCTCTGTCCCACAACTGCCCCTCCAGCCCACGACTGCCCCAAATATGTTTGTATGTCGAAATATGACAGGCACATGGAAAAAATAAGGAGGATTGTTTTCTTTCCACACAAAAATAGAATACACCCCAACAACTGTGGTGCTAATGTATAAAAACATGAGCACACATGTTGTATTAGTCAAAATGTTGAATCTTTGCTTATTAAATGATAGAATAATTATATAATAAATATAACATTACATGCTGTGGTTAGGGTGGGTGTATCTGGCAGCTCTTGTCCATCTCAGTAGTATCTATTGTATTGTTTTGGAACTGCACATTGTTCTATATACATGTCTAGACAGACAATATTGACTTACCCTTGAATTACTAGTTGAATTACTAGTTGAATGCAGACTGCTGTGATATTGTAATATCCACAAAACCACTTTTTCTGCTCTACTATTGATATTAAAACCTTGAGCATCGTCCGCTTCTAAAAGTACACTCTTCTACACCACAGTCAACAACATCACACCACACATATTAGGATGCACGTCATGCTATGATAGGATGGCTTTGGCACAGGATCAGGATTCATAATTGTTTTTCTCTCTGATATTCAGTCTCTGCCTGATACCGATACCTGGTGTTGGACTGGTGTCCACTCTGGATATTTCATGTGATCTTCTCAGTTTGGTCGTGATATGTCTGTCTCTTAATATTTGCTCTCGTTTATGTAATCCTCTCTCTCTCTCTCACTCAGACTCTGTACAAGGCCAGCCAGGAGAGCGAGTGTTACATCATCGACGCGGAGGTTGTCACTCACGATGTCCCTTATCATGACTATTTCTACACACTTAACCGCTACATGCTGACCCGGGTGGCCAAGAACAAGTGCCGGCTCAGGTAGCGCAACACAATCCACAGGTTTTCTTTCTAAACCTGAGAACGACTCCTATTGATAACTGTAATTAATTATAATAATAATCTATACTAAAACTATTAATACTATAGGTTATTAATATTATTTAGGAACAAAAGGTTCTGTTCCTAGGCTTGTCCAATTAAACAAATGCCAACAAGAGTGTACAACACTAGGCTGTCATCCTTTTATACTATCACAAGCACATGTCCTGTTTCAATAGACACTGTCTTCTTCCTCTCAGGGTCTCTACAGAGCTGCGCTATAGGAAGCAGCCATGGGGGCTGGTGAAAGGCTTCATCGAGAAGAACTTCTGGAGCGGGCTGGAGGAGAACTTCAGGAGCCTGGGTAAGAAAATCAACTCATTTGAGTTGCAGTTAAATGTATGTGACTCACCTCAGAGCCTAGGATCAGCATACACTATACATATAAGACCTTGTTTTGAACTAGTCTGCCTGAAGTTTGTGTTACTTTTGACAGGCGGTAAAACAAATGTCCAAACTGGAGACATTCCTGATGATAAACTAACGTTCCACTACTGTTCCCAAATGCAGTCAAGCAAGCATGAAATGTTGGGTTTGGTCTGTATCTTTAATTTAGAGCTGCTAGGCAAACAGTGGGAACAAACACTGAAAGTCTATAGTCACCCAGAATGTAAAAAGATGCCAAAGTCTACATGTGTATGATTCATATTGGAGTGATAAGTTTCTTGCATACCATAGCCCAGCAGCTAAGCCAAACAAGCCAAGCTTGTTTAAATAGATGACCGTCATATAGCTCAGCAGATCCTGTTGGTTTATGGCAGGAACCTGCCCCAAGCCCAGGAGATAACGACCTGGCCATACAGTGTCATAAAGGCCAGTTGGACCTGTCGTCAGATGGAATGAAACAGGATGTGTTTGGTGATTGGGTTAGACCTTTATCAGGCCTTCTCAGAGTTTGTCTGTACAGCAGTATCCTCAAGAATAACCTCTTAACATTCCAGCCCCTTTTACCAATTTCCCCCTAGAAATTCCCAAATCTTAAAGCTTTTTACTAAAACACTCCATAAACTAGTGACATTTTCATGATGTAATGTTCCTGAAAAGCCTTCAAATTTGTACTAGAAAGCACTAAAATGTGTTGAAATTAATCTGCAAAGGTCCAAATATGCTAAAACAACAACAACAACAACAACAACAACAAACAGGCGCTTTTCTAATTTTTATTTTAAAAATTAAATTTTAGTGCCTACCAAAAATAGAGTTTATGTGCCCCAAGACTTTTTCCTTTAGAAAAATGTGTCTGCATGTGTCTACAGTCACCAGAAAAGATTTGAAGTTTCTTTTACTGATCTGAAGTTATTCAAGCTGGAGTAGAGAGTGAACAGGGGGTCCCCCATTGGCCTTTTGGGGTGTCCAAGGTCCCCCAAACCTCTCCAAACTGAAAACAACAGATTTTACTGCAAATAAATATATAAAATGTATATATTTGATATAAAGCCCACATATAATAATGTATTTCTTCACTTTTCTTGACATAATAATGCCATGCATGATTTTTAGGCCATTTTTTTATCATGTTTTACATGTTTATTATAAGTCATAAACTAAATAAACCTTTTGGAAACAACTCCGGAGCACCTTGGGTCTATTTGATTGACATATTGTTGGACAGAAGAGAGTCTGACTTTTGTGAGGGTATGCGTCAAACCACGGAATTCGGAGTGGAAGATATTTTTATAAATTTTTCAGTTCGATGTCTTTTATTCTGACCTCTCGGATGTCCGGAGTACTCCTTACACAAAATAAAAGATTATTAACGAATGGATTGATAGAAACCACAAGTTTGGTCTCGTTTTGAAGCGGACAGTCTGAGTTATGTCACTGATAAGAGGATAAAGCATATACTCTGATCTGGTCTCCTGACTGCAAGGCAAGAAGTTACAACATAAGCTACATAAACTCAAACCATGAATAAACACAATTAGAACAGACACATGAACAGTTCTTCAAATCTTCAGATGCGTAGCGTTGGGATAGTAATACCTTAAGGATTGCTTACAGTATGAGAGATAGAAGCTAGAAGGTAGTCTAGTTTGTTGCCACCGATTTCCACCGAAGCTCTGGTTATTAAACCAGAAAAGTTTGGACACCAAACATGTCTTGGCTGATTGACCCAATTTAGAGTGTACAATCGAGAACAGTAGATGTTTTTAAGCTGTTTCTTTAATAACACTCCCGCAGAGCTCGAGCTGGGGAAAGCAGAGGACGTTCTCTTAGAGAACCACAGGCCGTCTCCCAAAGCGAAAGCACTGAAGAGCTCCACCCTGAGGCGGAGAAAAAGACCCCTTCCACATCTGCGCACGCCACATCTGGACGAAACGCTTAGTCCAGTAACTACACCCACCGACGAGGAGGTCATCCAGAGGATCAAGCACGTGGCAGGTCAAAACGATGCACACAGAAACTGAACGGCCACTTTATTAAGTACAGCTATTTGTATCAGTGCTGTTGGTCCGTGTTATCAGCTGGACTTTCCACATCGGAGCTCTTTGTACTTTAGTTATATTGTTAACACTCATTTGTGTTTTTTTGGAAACAGGCTCCACCCAAACGAGGCAGACGCCCGAGCACGCTCCTGCGGGCGGGCCCTTCTGCAGCATCTCCAAACTGCTGCTCATTATCAGCTTCGTGTAAGTTTACCTCCCTTTCTGACACTCTTCCTTTAGCTTCTCTCTACTTTAACTCCAACACAATTACTATAGTTCAAAAGCAATGTTTACAAAATATTTTTAATTACTTGCACATGTAACATTCCGGGGACTAAACAGTAGGGATGTAAGAAAATATTGGAATATGAAATATGGGGAAATTATGTTTGGTGATACTGTATCAATTCTCAAAAACACAGTATCAATAAACAGATTCCTGGCAGACAGTGAATCATTGTGTGTTGTGTTTAAACCTCTGACCACTAGATGGGAGTGTTGTTATTCAATTTTAAGCTCCACTCCAGCAATAACAAGCAGCACAAGGGCGCAATGCTATTGTAAGCTTTGGCAAACCTGTTCATATAGTGGTGTGATTTAATAGTAGGATTTGAAAAATCTCAATATATCACGTTGCTTTTGCTTACAGTATATATCGCGATATATTGAATCGTGACCTCTGTATCACGATACGTATTGTATCGCCAGGTTCTTGCCAATACACAGCCCTACTAAAGTTACACAAGCTGAGTCTAAACCAGAGTCACTAATAGGTGGACCACAGTCCAAACTGATAAACTATTGAGAAGGATTTAATTATTTAATTCTGTTTTAAGCAGCAGAACGTTTTTTCTCTTTGTGGTATACGGGCTTTGCAGCGAAGTAACCTCACAGACCAATTGCGTGCACTGGAAGATCACCAAAGGCGCTCCTCAGCCAATCAGATCTGTGCAGGCGAGGTACGAAGCGAGAAGCAGGAAGCAGCAGTCAGGGAATAAAGCGAGTCAGAGAATAAAGCGAGTCGGAAAATAAAGCGAGTCAGGAAATAGAGCGAGTCGGAGAAAAAAGCGAGTCGGGGAATAGAGTGAGTCAGAGAATAAAGCGAGTCGGAAAATAAAGCAAGTCAGAGAATAAAGCGAGTCAGAAAATAAAGCGAGTCAGGAAATAGAGTGAGTCGGAGAAAAAAGTGAGTCGGAGAAAAAAGCGAGTCGGAGAATAAAGCGAGTCAGAGAATAAAGCGAGTAAGGAAATAGAGTGAGTCGGAGAAAAAAGCGAGTCGGGGAATAGAGTGAGTCAGAGAATAAAGCGAGTCAGAGAATAAAGCGAGTCGGAAAATAAAGCAAGTCAGAGAATAAAGCGAGTCAGGAAATAGAGTGAGTCGGAGAAAAAAGCAAGTCGGAGAATAAAGCGAGTCGGAGAATAAAGCGAGTCAGAGAATAAAGCGAGTCAGAGAATAAAGCGAGTCAGAGAATAAGGTGAGACAGGAAATAGTGAGTCGGAGAAAAAAGCGAGTCGGAGAATAAAGCGAGTCGGAGAATAAAGCGAGTCAGAGAATAAAGCGAGTCAGAGAATAAAGCGAGTCAGAGAATAAGGTGAGTCAGAGAATAAGGTGAGTCAGAGAATAAAGTGAGTCAGAGAATAAAGCGAGTCAGAGAATAAGGTGAGTCAGAGAATAAAGTGAGTCAGAGAATAAGGTGAGTCAGAGAATAAAGTGAGTCAGAGAATAAGGTGAGTCGGAGAATAAAGCGAATCGGAGAATAAAGCGAATCGGAGAATAAAGCGAGTCGGAGAATAAAGCGAGTCAGACATTATAGCAAGGCAGATAATAAAGCGAGTCAGAGAAGTTTTTCTAATGTAGCTCTTGTTTTTACTGAAGTCAGTAAAAACATTTATTAGAAGTTTATAAATAATTAATTCAGTTCAGTAATTAAACAGTAAATGTACTGAAATATACTGAACGGTATGTGTGATGTGTTGGTGTTTCAGTAGCTGATGATAAAATGCTGATACTAGACTACTTCAGTAAACAGGGGTATTTAATTAGAGTCAGTATGGTCCAGTTAAAGTAGATTTTCTCAGGCCAAGGTCCGGACCGTCATCATTTCTAACGTGTGTTATGATTCAGTGGTGTATCCTGTTTACTGAAGTAATCTAGTATCAGCATCTTATACCATCAGCTACTGAAACACCAACACATCACACATACCGTTCAGTATATTTCAGTATATTTACTGTTTAAATGCTGAACTGAAATTATTTATAAAACTAACAAATGTTTTTTTCTTAACTTCAAGTAAAAGGGCTTCCTATAGTCTTTATTTATAGAAGAAGTGCATCTTCTTGGTAACTCAAATCTTGAGTTGTTAGTTTGGAGCTGCCTGTGAAGAATAAACAGATAAGTCTCTCCACTCCTGGTTGAAAAGTCAGTTTTTGCCGTCCACTTTTTTTAGAGCACGTTATTCTTTCTCCGACACGCTTCTTTCTCCGGCTGGGTGCGCTCCCGAATCTGCACAGATCTGATTGGCTGAGGAGCGCCCCAGCGGATTTTACAATGCACGTGATTGGTCTGCAAGTTTACTGCGCAACAAAGCCCGTATACCATAAAGACAAGAAAAGCTCCACCTCTTATAATAAACTTAACATTAAACCCTTCTCAACACTTTATCGGTTTGGGTTTGCACTGATCAACATCTGGGCCCGGACCGCGGCCCACCTATTAGTGACCTCTGGTATACAGGATACGCCACTGAATCAGAACACAAGTTAGAAATGATGACGGTCCGGTCCGGCCTGAGGAAACTAGGATCAGACTGATAATATTGAATATTGATGTGCCCTCAGTTTGCCAACACAAGTTATTTAAGTCGCCTAGTATCTGTTCTATCAACTGTCTAATCTAAATTAGTAATATAAATTCTTGAAACTTAATAAATATAACTTTATTTTATCCATTATATCTTAAAACAAATAATTTTTTCTTGTGTATTTGTACATAGTTAGTCTTGCGTCTAACCTGTCGGTCTATAGTGAATATATTCCAAGAGTTTGCTTTTTGCATTGATTGAATTCTATCAGTTATGTTACTAATAATGTGTTTCTGTGCTTGTTTCTGTTTATCCTCCTTCCGGCTGACTTAAGGATCTGCATAAGGTACATACCTCTGTTGCAAAATACACAAAATCTACTTATAGTAGTACTAAATAGTATTCAGTAAAAGAACCTTCACATAAATAGAGCCGGCCTCTGATTTTAACATTGATGGCTTTAAAGCTTTACTGTCTCCGGCTCGTCTTCTGGTTCCCAGCGTTTTAATAGTTTTTTCTTTTCTCTCTGGTCGAATTTGCTTGGCGGCGATGGCGCGGCTGGCTTGCTCTCTCCAGTCTGGTGCTACTGGTTTTTCTGAACATGATGCTGTTCTATAAGCTGTGGATGCTGGAGTACTCTGCACAGAGCCTAATGACGTGGCAGGGCCTGCGTTTAGACAAAAGGTACAACACCAACGGGTCTCTAAAGAAAGTTGTTTCTTTCTGGTCATTTTGAGTCGGTCAGCAAGCCATCAACTGCTGATGCTTCAGATACTAAACTAACCTAGAATGTTGTTCCCTTTTATACTCACTTATTAGTAGAATGTTTTTCAGCTGTGCATCACAATTGAGCAAGAGTGTCCTAACAACCAATTAGTCCAATAACATCCTTAACTTGGATTGGTGGTCGTACCAGGAGATTTAGACAGAGGACTGAGAATTACTGATAATAGGACTATATGCTAAATAAGCCTCTATACAAAAATAGACTTTAATACAAACATTTTTATTCTTTAAAAATCATCTGATACACTTACATTAATTGTGAAATGGACAGTATTGTTTGTGAATTGCATGAAAATTGCATAACATTTAAATCACCGCCTTGTATCTACACACACTATCCATTATATCAGCTCCACTTACCATATTGGAGCTCATCTGATTCTCTGTATGCTTTGTCACCCTGTTCTCTAGTGGTCAGGACCCCCAAAGGACCACCACAGAGCAGGTATTATTTGGGTGGTGGGGCATTCTTAGCGCTGCAGTGACACTGACCTGGTGGTGGTGTGTTAGTGTGTGTTGTGCTGGTGTGAGTGGATCAGACAGCAGTGCTGTTGGCGTTTTTTGGCGATAGCTCATCTGTTGCTGCTCGGTTTGTATTGGTCACCTGCTAGTCCTTTATCAGTGCTCACAGGACGCTGCCCACAGGACACTGTTAGCTGGATGTTGCTGGTTGGTGGATTATTCTCAGTCCAGCAGTGACACTGAGGAGATGTTTGAACAGCCCAGCAGCACTGCTGTGTCTGATCCACTCACACCAGCACTACACACACTAACACAGCACCATCATGTCACTGTCACTGCAGTGCTGAGAATGATCCACTTCCCTGCTCTGTGGTGGTCAAGGGCGTAGGAGCGGGTTTCACGTTGTGGGGGACACATTTTTTATTATGAATCAAAGCCCACCCTATTCCCTGGATTATATACACATATAACTGAAAAATATATTATTTTCTTTGAAGCGTAATGCTGATGTAAAATGATAAACAAATGTATGTTAAGGTTTCCTGACTAGACAAGACTAACATTAATGTTAGACAGTAAGGCTGTGTCCCAAACAGCACATACTGCACTACTGAAAGCACTTCTAACGATGGTGTCCTTTTATTTATTCATTTATTTATTTATTTATTTATTTTATTTTATTTTTTATGTAAGCAGTGTAGTAGCAGTCTGCAGTTTGGGGCGTGGTCAGAGAGTAATGTAACTTTACGTTTCAGAGAGCTTTCTGACTAAACTTAATATAAACGTTAGCTAACCCAAACCCTCCTAGTCTGTTACCATAACAACACATTATACTAAAGCTGTTTTACTGTAGTATATATGGTCATCATTGCTATTCATTGCTCTCATCACTGACCTCGCCTTTAAAGCTGGCCGAGTTACTCGACACTCCAGCGAGGCGAGAGCTCGGGTCAGTGAAGCTGCTGACTGCATGATATTTCTGAACAGGCATCTCAACACAAACCTTAACACAGTGAAAGACCACCCAACAACCAGAGCCCTTTTACAGCTCTTTTACAGTGAAGTGTTGTAAACAGTTTCCACTTTTCTGTGGTTTAATTTCTGGGTGGGACAAATCTACCTGTTTCTGATATTGGGTGGGTCATGTCACCCCCCTATCCCCCCCCGGTTCCTACGCCAGTGGTGGTGGTGCTCCTGTGGGGGTAATAATAGCAGTATGCCAAACAATAAGAACTCAGTAGCAATAATGCGAAACAATAAGCACTCAGTAGCAGTAATGCCAACCAATCAGCACTTAGTAGCAGTAATGCCAACCAATCAGCACTCAGTAGCAGTAATGCCAAACAATAAGCTCTAAGTAGCAGTAATGTCGACCAATCAGCACTCAGTAGCAGTAATGCCGACCAATCAGCACTCAGTAGCAGTAATGCCGATTAATCAGTACTCAGTAGCAGTAATGCTGACCAATCAGCACTCAGTAGCAGTAATGCCAACCAATCAGCACTCAGTAGCAGTAATGCCGATTAATCAGTACTCAGTAGCAGTAATGGTGGTGGTGGTGGTCCTGTGGGGGTAATAATAGCAGTATGCCAAACAATAAGAACTCAGTAGCAATAATGCGAAACAATAAGCACTCAGTAGCAGTAATGCCAACCAATCAGCACTTAGTAGCAGTAATGCCAACCAATCAGCACTCAGTAGCAGTAATGCCAAACAATAAGCTCTAAATAGCAGTAATGTCGACCAATCAGCACTCAGTAGCAGTAATGCCAACCAATCAGCACTCAGTAGCAGTAATGCCGATTAATCCTTACTCAGTAGCAGTAATGCTGACCAATCAGCACTCAGTAGCAGTAATGCCAACCAATCAGCACTCAGTAGCAGTAATGCCGATTAATCCTTACTCAGTAGCAGTAATGCTGACCAATCAGCACTCAGTAGCAGTAATGCCAACCAATCAGCACTCAGTAGCAGTAATGCCGATTAATCCTTACTCAGTAGCAGTAATGCTGACCAATCAGTACTCAGTAGCAGTAATGCCAACCAATCAGCACTCAGTAGCAGTAATGCCGATTAATCAGCACTCAGTAGCAGTAATGCCAAACAATAAGCTCTAAGTAGCAGTAATGCCGACCAATCAGCACTCAGTAGCGGTAATGCCGATTAATCAGTACTCAGTAGCAGTAATGGTGGTGGTGGTGGTCCTGTGGGGGTCCTGGCCATTGAAGGACAGGGTAAAAGGGAATAAACAACGTATGCAGAGAAGTGAGAAGTGCTGTGAAGCGCTCCTATATGGTCAGTGGAGCGTAGATGTAAACACACTGTATAGCATTCTAAGTTTTTACCTGCTTTAAACTTTAGTTGGACGTCTGAGAGTTAGTTCAGCACATGTACTATATAATAATATATAATTGCCCATATGTCATGATACTTTGGCAAACCTAACCCTAAACCCAACCATAGTTTAACTTTAAATATGTCCTCGCAGTAAATTACCACAGACGCAGCTGGAGTGGGCTCAGCTCCTGGAGTCTCAGCAGCGCTTCCATGAAGCCGAGCTGCAGAAATGGAGAGAAGTGATCAAGTCATCAGTGCTGCTGCTGGACCAGGTACAGATCACACACATGCGGAAGATGGGGATGAAAGTCGGAGTGAAATGCATTTTTAAAGTTTGCTGGATAAACTGTATGATATCTATATGTTGCAGATCACGTTCCTTTATATCTTACTAATACTTTGGGCTACCGAGCATACTTGCTATGCTACTTAGCTGTTGCAAGCTACCTCTTCACTTGAAACACATCAGTTGCTGCATGCGGAGCTCTCTTCTGTTCTGCAGACTGAATAAAAGTTAGTTGTTTGAAGCTGTGTGGAACCTGAGATGTCTTTAAGAGAGGTTTACTTTGGTACAGTGTCTGCAGCAACAAGACTAAACCAGATTTCTAGTGAGGGGACTGCCTCAATAATAACTTCAGAACTGCCTCTCACTGACTCAGCACATAGTTAGTAATAATGCCAACCAATCAGCACTAAGTAGTAGAAATGCCAACCAATCAGCACTCAGCAGCAGTATTGTCGAACAATATGCACTCAGTAGCAGAAATACTAACCAATCAGCACTCAGTAGCAGTATTGTCAAATAATCAGCACTCAGAAGCAGTAATACTAACCAACCAGCACTCAGTAGCAGAAATACTAACCAATCAGCACTCAGTAACAGTATTGCCAAACAATAAGCACTCAGTAGCAGCAACGCCAAACAATAAGCACTCAGTAGCAGTAATACTAACCAACCAGCACTCAGTAGCTGAAATACTAACCAATCAGCACTCAGTAACAGTATTGGTGAACAATATGCACTCAGTAGCAGAAATACTAACCAATCAGCACTCAGTAACAGTATTGCCAAACAATAAGCACTCAGTAGCAGCAACGCCAAACAATAAGCACTCAGTAACAGTAATACTAACCAACCAGCACTCAGTAACAGTATTGTCGAACAATATGTACTCAGTAGCAGAAATACTAACCAATCAGCACTCAGTAGCAGTACTGTCAAATAATCAGCACTCAGTAGCAGTAATACTAACCAACCAGCACTCAGTAGCAGAAATACTAACCAATCAGCACTCAGTAACAGTATTGTTGAACAATATGCACTCAGTAGCAGAAATACTAACCAATCAGCACTCAGTAGCAGTATTGTCTAATAATAAGCACTCAGTAGCAGTACTGTCAAATAATCAGCACTCAGTAGCAGTAATACTAACCAACCAGCACTCAGTAGCAGAAATACTAACCAATCAGCACTCAGTAACAGTATTGCCAAACAATAAGCACTCAGTAGCAGCAACGCCAAACAATAAGCACTCAGTAGCAGTAATACTAACCAACCAGCACTCAGTAGCAGAAATACTAACCAATCAGCACTCAGTAACAGTATTGGTGAACAATATGCACTCAGTAGCAAAAATACTAACCAATCAGCACTCAGTAACAGTATTGCCAAACAATAAGCACTCAGTAGCAGAAATACTAACCAATCAGCACTCAGTAACAGTATTGCTGAACAATATGCACTCAGTAGCAGAAATACTAACCAATCAGCACTCAGTAACAGTATTGTTGAACAATATGCACTCAATAGCAGAAATACTAACCAATCAGCACTCAGTAACAGTATTGCCAAACAATAAGCACTCAGTAGCAGCAACGCCAAACAATAAGCACTCAGTAACAGTAATGCTAACCAACCAGCACTCAGTAACAGTATTATCGAACAATATGCACTCAGTAGCAGAAATACTAACCAATCAGCACTCAGTAGCAGTACTGTCAAATAATCAGCACTCAGTAGCAGTAATACTAACCAACCAGCACTCAGTAGCAGAAATACTAACCAATCAGCACTCAGTAACAGTATTGTTGAACAATATGCACTCAGTAGCAGAAATACTAACCAATCAGCACTCAGTAGCAGTATTGTCTAATAATAAGCACTCAGTAGCAGTACTGTCAAATAATCAGCACTCAGTAGCAGTAATACTAACCAACCAGCACTCAGTAGCAGAAATACTAACCAATCAGCACTCAGTAACAGTATTGCCAAACAATAAGCACTCAGTAGCAGCAACGCCAAACAATAAGCACTCAGTAGCAGTAATACTAACCAACCAGCACTCAGTAGCAGAAATACTAACCAATCAGCACTCAGTAACAATATTGGTGAACAATATGCACTCAGTAGCAGAAATACTAACCAATCAGCACTCAGTAGCAGCAACGCCAAACAATAAGCACTCAGTAACAGTAATACTAACCAACCAGCACTCAGTAACAGTATTGTCGAACAATATGCACTCAGTAGCAGAAATACTAACCAATCAGCACTCAGTAGCAGTACTGTCAAATAATCAGCACTCAGTAGCAGTAATACTAACCAACCAGCACTCAGTAGCAGAAATACTAACCAATCAGCACTCAGTAACAGTATTGTTGAACAATATGCACTCAGTAGCAGAAATACTAACCAATCAGCACTCAGTAACAGTATTGCCAAACAATAAGCACTCAGTAGCAGCAACGCCAAACCATAAACACTAAGTAGCAGTAATACTAACCAACCAGCACTCAGTAGCAGAAATACTAACCAATCAGCACTCAGTAACAGTATTGTCGAACAATATGCACTCAGTAGCAGAAATACTAACCAATCAGCACTCAGTAGCAGTAATACTATCCAATCAGCACTCAGTAGCAGTATTGTCGAACAACAAGCACTCAGTAGCAGTATTGTCGAACAATATGCACTCAGTAGCAGTAATGGCAACTAATCAGCACTCAGTAACAGTAATGGCAACTAATCAGCACTCAGTAGCAGTACTCATACTCATCAGTTGCTGCATGCGGAGCTCTCTTCTGTTCTGCAGACTGAATAAAAGTTAGTTGTTTGAAGCTGTGTGGAACCTGAGATGTCTTTAAGAGAGGTTTACTTTGGTACAGTGTCTGCAGCAACAAGACTAAACCAGATTTCTAGTGAGGGGACTGCCTCAATAATAACTTCAGAACTGCCTCTCGTCAGGGTCAGGGTTCCTGAGGAGCTTTGGTGCAACATTATAGTTTTAAGTACTTGAAGTACTTCATTTCTCATCACAGAATAATAACACTGCTCTTAGATTTGAACTCCAGGTCTTTCTAACTGTGTCTTATCTATGTTCATAATGTTGGTCAGTGTGGAATAGCTTTACTTGGCCAATGAGCTGATCAGACAACCAATCAGCACTCACGTTTTTATACCTTGTCAGGGTGTAGAGTCATGCATGTTTCCCACATATATTATTAATGTTGTTGTGGTGAGAACAAAATCTTGTATCTTCAACAAAAATAACTTCACAGGTGATATATATATATATATATATATATATATATATATATATATATATATATATATATATTCAACTTTCAAGGTAAGTTATTGTAAAAAACTTAAATAAATTCAGCCATAATACAATAATTTTACTCTATTTCAGTTGTTCTGTTAGATTTAAATTTTTGACTTAATGTAAACAGTAGCCAGCGTTTTCATCGCTGTGTAAGGTATGTACCTATAAGTAGTAATAATAAATTCAGGATTTTATATAGTAGCAGTAAAGCCACCCAATAATGCTAACCAGTCAACACACAGTAGCAGTAATGCCAACCAATCAGCACTCAGTAGCAGTAATGCCAACCAATCAGCACCCAGTAGCAGTAATGCCAACCAATCCGGACTCAGTAGCGGTAATGCCAAACCATAAGCACTCAGTAGCAGAAATACTAACCAATCAGCACTCAGTAACAGTATTGCCAAACAATAAGTACTCAGTAGCAGAAATACTAACCAATCAGCCCTCAGTAACAGTATTGCCAAACAATAAGTACTCAGTAGCAGAAATACTAACCAATCAGCACTCAGTAACAGTATTGCCAAACAATAAGCACTTAGTATCAGTAATTTCAACCAATTATCTCTCAGTTGCAGTAATGCCAACCAATCAGAACTCAGAAGTAGTGCTAACCAGTTACCATTCAGTAGCAGCAATGCCAACTAACCAGCACTCAATAGCAACAATGCCAACCAGTCTGCTTTTCTTTAGTTATTTGAATACATTCTAACTACTTTCCAGAACTGAATTATAAATGACTAGAAACATATTTTGTTGTTGTTGTTGTTTTCAGCCTGTTAGCTATTCGTTGCGTGGCTGCTAGTGGTTTGCAGCCATGGTTTTGATTTACTAAATTTGGCCAAACCCTTTTAAACTACCTCTCACTAACTTAAAACTCTCTACTGAAGACCTGAACCTGGAGTTACATGTACTGACGTCATTTCCTGTTTTGTGTTTGTGTGCGCGCTCAGATGAAGGACTCGTTGCTGAGCCTCCAGAGGGGAGTGACTTTAAGAGACTTTGGCTCGGACTCGGACGAGAAACAGAGTCGATACCACTGAAGCTGCACTTCCCCTCCAGGCCACCAGGGCGCACCGTGCAATGTAGAGTCACGCGTGAGTGAGAGAGAAAGAGAGTGTGTGTGTGTGTATCTGTAAACATACATGCCAGACCGAGAGAGGCAGAAAACACAGGGTCCCGTCTGTGTGCGAGCGTATGACTCCTGCCAATCAGAAGAGCAGAGAGAGAGAGGGGGACCACCACAACAGGGAACCCAGCGCCACGCCCAGCAGCGTGGACACCAACAGACAGTCAGGCCCTGCCTGTGGAGTCACCAAGTCGGACACACTTCTCTTTCATCTTCCCCTCTTTACCTCTGCCTTTTCTGAAGACGCGGTACTGTTAGCAGCCTTCAGCTGTTGGCAGTCGCTTACTGTTAGCAGTCACTACGGAAACAAGGAAGCCATTGGTTTAAAAAGGAGCGGACAAGAGGTCGGAATGAAGAGCATGTTGGGGTTTTTTTTTTTTTTGTTCGTTTGTTTTTAAGAGATTCCTCTTAAACCTCTTGTCCGTGGGTTAGGACAAGGATAATGATGTCTTCTTTTAGTCTCCAGGGACCCTGGACTTCCTGACTGCAAGGCTGCAGTGTCCCTTTCCTTATCACTTGGCCTTCTTGGAAGTTGAAGCGCTGTACTCTTTCAAAAAAGGGATATAAGAACCTTAACATAGCATTGACCAAGAAGGACGGAAGTCAATAGCATAAGCTGTGGCAGTGGTGAAGTGCCTTGAATCCCTAATCAGCCCTACAAATCTTTTATTTTGGTTTAACATAGCCGAACGGCCGAGATCCTTCAATTGACCGTGCCGTTTACGGGTGCTTTACTGAGCATACCCCCAAATCATGATAAGGAGTGTTGAATATGGTGTGCACACTCCAAACAAACCAGTCCCACTGGACCCCAATGGGCCCTATGGTTCTGTTGTTCCCAGTCTAGGTCTACAGACTTATAATTTAATATAGTTTATTGTGAAGAACAGATACAGGTCATACAAAACAAGGCAGAAGCATAGTTGAATCTTCATTTGTAAACAACGTAGGACCCACAACGCCCACCCCACCACATCCCACTAATGCCCCACCCCAACTGTCCACAGCCCGTGAAAAGCGAACCCACATCCCCAACCATCCCAAGTCAAGTCAAGTTTATTAGTGTAGCGCTTTTTACAACAATGTTGTCTCAAAGCAGCTTTACAGAGTTTTAAAAACAGACAGTTACAACATATGTATCCCCCAGTGAGCAAGCCAGAGGCTACAGTGGCAAGAACAACTCCCTCAGACTGGAGGAAGAAACCTTGGGAGGAACCAAGACTCCAGAACCAAGACCATGTAGGCCTACAGACGTAATCAGAGCTTTGTGTGTCATTAAAGTGGTCTGGTGCGTCATACGGATAACAAATTAGGAATTCCACCAATCCCAGTTTCCGTGTTTGAGATGTACACAAAGTCATTCAGAGCGGTTGGTTGAAAAATGGTTCATTTTAGAGAAACTTACCGACTTCCTTACAGTGATGACAGGAGCCAGAGGTCATAATATCGCCAATAGCCATTTAATTTACTAACTGAAGCGACCAGTGAACCAACATGTGTGGTTTATGTGTATTTATGCTGCTAAAATATCTGACAATCTGATAAATTCATTTTTATTTGGACCATTTTGACCTATGATGTAAAACCAAGTTTCAGGCATCAGACACTTGTTACAGACTAAGGTTACCATGGCTAAAGACTATTTTACCTGACTCACTATTCAACTATACAACCATGTGTCTAGGGAAAATAACTACCACCTGCCTGTAACCTGAAACGCTGTCCTTTGGTGATGTAAAAACGTGAAAGTTACTGCTTCACTATGTGTTAATTTAATTTAAGCTTGGAGCCACAGAGTGCAGTCAGCTTCCCTGTGATCTACTTCGATCGCTCGGTGCCGGTAGCTACTGTTCTGCTCACGAAAGCCATGATTCAAAGCACTTTTAGTAATCACAAGTAAGTGATGTCATCTGGGCTCCATTGGAAAATCAGTGGCTGCCCCTAACCATGTGACCTACCTAACCTAACCCTCTGTATTCATCACCATTTCAAGTAATAACTGTCTCTGAAGTAGCTTTTGGAGCAGTCCTGGAGAGCTACTTTTCCAGGGGTAGAGCTGGAAAGGTAGCTCCTCCAACCACAGTTTGCACACCCAGCTACTCAGTCCCTCATTGGCTCAGATTGGATCAGATGTGTTAGAGTTTAGCGATTGGCAGGGCAGCTTGGTTGGCACTAAACTCCATTGATCTGGCTCCTATCACCACTGCTGTGAACAAGTCTGACTTGCCTGAGTAACCCGATTTTGTCTACATGCAGAGGTGTTAATAGATTGGTGGACAAAGTCCAAACTTCTAGCTTCTAGCATGTATCTGAATACCTTTCAGTACAGATAACCAAGTTCACTGTTCCGGTCAACGATCTACTGTAAAAATGGAACCTAAACAAATGGGAGCTTTGCCTAGATTGCAGTAAGCTTGCAGTTATTCACCCAGACGTGTTATATTTGGTAGAAAGATAATAAAGATTTTAATAGGAACATGCACGGCAAGTGAAGTTATGGTGGGTAAAGGGAGACTGCAGCCAATCAGCCGAGAACCCCTGTGTTTTTATTCCAGTGTTTGCTTACTAAACTGTGATCATTTCTCTCGTTTCAGGAGTGGACAAAAAGATATATATATATATTTCAATATATTTATACAAAAATAGATATAAAAATATATATATATATATATATATATATATATATATATATATATATATATATATATATATATATATATATATATAGTCACTGTAGATATTTATTGTTAATTTATCTATGTGAGGAACTTATCGAAGCTCTAGACAGGAAGAAGAATTTCTAACTATTAAACAGCGTCTTCTTGTGTGTCGCACCTGCACACGTCTGTGACGTTGTGGGCGCACGCCTGTGTGTGTGAGTGTGTTAAAGGAAGAGTGTGTGAGTACTGTGAGTGTGTGTGTATGTCTGCGCAAGTGTCTAAAGAGGTTTCTAACCATTCCACTCTGTTTTCTATGTCTGGAGTACAAAGCCAGGCAGCCTTTCTCTTTCCCGGTCAGCCAGGACCCCTGGTTACAGGAGGGTCTGGCTTGGGTGGGCTGTAAATAGTAATGTGAAGTTCAGGTTACTGAACCGATTCTTTCAAAGTGTCCAGTTCAGCAATTCATTGATTCCAGCAAACTAGAGTGAGATATAGTTCAGGTCCAGAGTCCAAAGGCCTGTCTGGCAAAGCACATGCTGTGTTTTATTAGAAGTCCTGATTTGTCACTTAGGACCTCCAGCTAGAAAAAATCCCCTGAGCCACGAATTCCTACCTGGGATGTCAGGAAGGGCTCTCATCACAGTGTGATGAAGGTACCACTTCTATGGGTATTAGCATTGGCTTTAGATCAGACAGCTGATTACATTTACAAAAGTTCTCATGAAGGTTTAAGTTACCCCTAACAGTTACCCCTAACATTAGGAGGCTTGTTTTCTGCTTTTAACACGCAGAGGTAGAAAATTGTGTCATTTCAAGCTACTGGGTAGCTTCTAAGATTTAATTCCCCAAGGCAAACCCAGGCTTAGATACTCAGGCCATGACTAATCCTGGTGGATGGGATATCGTGAGGAGAAGTTGAGGAAAAAGAAGTCATACTGTGGAAAAACATAGAAAGTAAAGCATTTCGTCCAGTAAAAAGCTTAGTTGCCACAGTCACCTGTACCTGTTGGAGTCATGATTGCTTCCTGTTCTTAATATCTATAGCATATGGTTGGTTTTCTTCTGTGAGAAGCAATATTTTTGGGGGGATTTAAGCCACAAGGGAAAAAGAAAAGTGGCACCTCCTCCAGAACCCTCCTGATTGGTTCAAGAGGTGTGTATTATGGTTCATTCAACTGAAGCTCGTGACTCTAGCATCCTATCTTAGGTAGGAATTCTTATTTAACAACTCTGAGCCACAGCGGTTGGTTAAATCTACAGCGCTGACCGTAATATTCAAATATTACGAGTTATCACATCGTTTAACAATACTTGCTTTCTCCGAGGAGTCATTCCGAGCTCCAGCTTTCCACTTTCAAGCTAACCTTAAGTAAGCTGCCATTGCAGTGTATCCCAGCCCAAAGTGTTCCACTGCGGTAATTCAGAAAATCCAGGCTTTGAAGTAAGCTGGCTGTCCGTGCTTTGTTAGACAGGCCCCTGAAGTAAGACTAGGATTCAGCTGGACTTGGGTTTTGGTGTGGTTTGGCGATGTATTCACTCCTAACTGGAAACTCCCATCAGCTCGACCCAAACCATCCACTCCAACACGATGTGCTCTCGAGCGAAGAAGCACCAGCTGTCCAAAATTCACTCCAACCTCATCTGGATTAAGGCTGCTTGCCTGTTCTGTGCTGTTTCCGAAGCGGTGTCTTGTTTGCTCGTCGACGGAGGAATATATATATATATATATATATATATATATATATATATATATATATATATATATATATATATATATATATATTGCAGACGTGACGGTGAACTAACTTAGCCTGAACCAAATATAGTGTTTATCGGTGTTCCATTGAGTTTCACACGCAGATGCAAAGGCCGAACGAGGTCTAGTCTAGGGATGCACGTGGAGGTGAGAGGCAAAAGCACTTTACGTACTGTCGTCAGACGTGTGAGGGAAAGCCAGCGCGCTAGTATGTTACTGAGGACGATTGTTTTGTATATTTAGCTGGGAATTCCGAAAAAAAACGTGTTCATTGAGTGCTAAAACTGGACGCTTGCTTTGCAGAAGATGCAAATCAAAGTTTTTTCTTTGTTTTAATATTTGGTGTGGATCTTTATGTTTCATCTGTACAGTTACTGAAATTTCTGAAACCTGGGGTCTCATTTCTGAAAGTGCTCCTGAGTTCGGTCAGCATAGGAAAGCCATGTTCCGTATACTGTGCACTCCGACTTCACAGTCAATTTAAGCTCAAGTCATTTTAGAAATGAGGCCCCGGGCTCTTACTCTGATTTGCTTTTTGCAATTTGATGACCTGCTGATTTGTATTTTATTTTATTTTTTATTTTCTTTGAAGTTTGAGGTGTTCCTCCACCACATTTTCTACTGTATTTGGGCATGTGTTCTCATGGTCTTCAGAAAAAAAAAAGTACTGTACAGCGTTCATCGAATAGACCTCTGAAGGTGTTTATTGGAATATCAGCATATCATCAGGACGCTGTGTTAGGACCTCCAGGTCTGAGCTGGTTTTCTCAGTGGGAAAACGAACCACCACCATGTGGTAGACTAGAGCCATTCAGAGCTGATATGTTTGTCCTGTACACATCGTGGAATTACAAGGCCATCAGGGAATCAAGATGATGCTACACACATGCCAACTAACACTGGTGTTAGGGGTGACGCTGCAAGCCAAGGAAGAAACCTTGGGAGGAACCAAGACTCACGAGGCGAGACCCATCCTCCTCTGGTCAAACAGTATTTACAGTTTATTAAGACCAAGTTCAGAATAATAGCTGAGAGAGTCTCTGTTTGAAGTCTGGATGGTCAAAGCTTTAGAAATTGCACAGGTAGGGGCAGGCTTTGACTGAGGCAGTCTCTGGCTAATGAGTCAGTCTCTGGCTGAGGCAGTCTCTGCCTGAGTCTGTGTAAAATATGGGAGTGATATGCTTGTACATCTGGATGATACAGAGATGCAGTTGATGGTGTAGTAGATGGCACAAATGAAGAGGAGAACTACAGTAGTTGCCGTTGGTTAGTGAGAAGAAAGCCCTGACGGTCAGTCTCCAGGACAGTAGGGCAGTCATTATCTCACATTAGCTACTCAAACTAGAGGCTGCTACTGCCAAAGCAGCCCAACTTCCACTTTCGGCAAAGCTTGCTGGTTTGAGGAGTCCAGCATTAGGCTGTTACACACTGAACACAATATATCACCAAAACTATACACACCAATGGAGTCCTAATTCAGCCCAAACCATTCACTCCAATACGATGAAGCACCAGCTGTCCGAAATTCACTCCAGGCTCATCTGGATTAAGGCTGCTGGCCTGTTCTGTGCTGTATCTGAAGCGTCTCGTTGGCTTGTTGGTGGGGTTTTATTGTACACGTGATGGTATGTATAAGTATATATGTTTGTATATATATATAGTGTTTATCGGTGTTCCATTGAGTTTCACGTGCTGGTCCTCACAGCTGAGCCGTACTTCAGAACAGCGAGATTCATAAGGTCTTACACCTACAGCTTTGATCTCCATAACTCCATAGTCTTACTCAAGCACAGATAAGATCTTGTTTGCTCCTCAGGTTGGACGTCAAGAGATGCTCCACTTGGAAAAGTTAACAGAGAGTTTTCTTGACTTCATTTCAGGAGCTTGAGCTGAGATGTTAGAGATGCAGCTCCACTAAACGACGTACAGAACTAACAGGCTGGATGTCTTTAGGTGCACATGGTAAAATCTGATTCTGTGCTTCCAGCAAACGGCGACACTGTGCTGTCAATTCTGATGAAAATTAGTGGGACACTCCGGGTGGGCCGCTTTTGGAGATCCTGATCCGTTCAGCATTCGTGAAAAAGTTTCAATTGCTGGATCTCAGCCGCTCTGTCATCTCGGTTGTCGCCAAGTCAACACCAGAGACGGGCCATGCTTCCAGAAAGCTTTGTTGAGCAACCTCTGTGGAGATAGTATGTCCAAAATGATAGGCTCTCTATTGTTTAACCAGGGTAGATGCACAGATAAGACAATGTCGTCATGTTTGGTGGTCAAGATTCCATCAGTTTACTGTTTGTTTAGTGTGTGACAGCCTTCATGTCAGTTCTATGCACAGCAATGTTCGTATTTTGCCTCTTTAACAGCCTCATAATTTTCACAATGCAGAGGAAACTAGAAGATGGGAAAATTTGGAAAATTCTATTTGAAGAATTCTCATTTTTTTCCCCAACGGAGAAAAACAACTCAGATCTGGAATTCCTTACACAGGCATCACTACAGCCTGCAGGTCTATGTTAACATACTGAACACTCCTCGACTGACCGCTGGGTGCGTACACTGGAGTGCGAATTTGCTTTGCCGTTTATTTTGCTTTCCTGTTAGACGTGCTGAGATTAAGATCTGTTATTTTAGTTGCAAAAACGTTTTTATTTTTTATTTTATTTTATTTTATTTTGTCTTTGCAAATGAAATTCCGGATGGATTCTTCCGTCGTGACTATATGTGTGTTTGTGTGCACGTACATGCAATTGAATGGAAAGGATTGCAGGTTCTTTTTTTCTCTGGATCATCTTAAATATGAAGAAGTGATACTTTATGCAGTTTTGATTTCTGGCTGTGTCAGTAATGTCATACTGGTTCCACTGTCTGTCAGAGCTGCTGTAAACATTTCACACGTGTGTGCACGGTTTGCTGTCCGTTCTCCAAAAAAAACGACCACTCCTGCTGGTGCGTTCGACCAAAAGCGTCACCGAGTTTGATGTAATGCGAAAACTGAACGACTTGAACGATTGTTACTGAAAAAAAGAACAAAAGAAAACTTCAATCACGCTCAGCGTCGCGGACGTCTGGACCACCGCGCATCGCTGACAGGCTCTCGAGAGGAGCCGCCCCAGATCCGGACAATATAGTGATGCAGGGAAACAGTGTCCATGGTAACGCAAACTCCTGACATCGCTGCTGCTGTAGCTGTTTGCTGCTGCAGCGTGATTGACTGTTTGTTGACATGGCAACCGCATCCTTGCAGGCAACGAATCCAAGCCACACTTCACATCATTTTCTTTCTGGACCACGCGCCGCTGATTCCACAGACTAGCATCCCACCGTTTAACCCCTGTAGCAAAAAAAAAAAAAGAAAAAAAAAGAAAAGGATCTTTTAATGTGCATTTTTTTTCCTTTTTCTTGTTTTTAATTTATTTTTTTAGAGCTGTTTAGATCAGAAGGATAGATTTCTACATAATATATGAGTACATATGCACTGTACGTATATGTAGTGTATATCTGCAGTGTACACTGACCTGGGGGCCGAGGCTGCGCTGTGCGCAGGGTCTCGCTCAACCCGCAACTTTGCCTGATAGAGACCGAGTGGCTTTCTGATCTATGTGAATTAGAAAGGTTGAATAAAAAAAACAAAACAAACAACAACACTGGAAAAATACTGTGCCTGTGTTCTTTAAGATCTGTGACTGCCTGTTTAGTCATTCAGTCATTCATAATATCATGCCTAGAAACTGAATAAACCGTGAAGTAGTGATCAATCTGGACTGGACTGTTATCACAAGACAGGTCATGAAGTAGTGATCAGTAATGACTGTTATCACAAGTTGTGATCTTAGGAAAAACGAATTTGGCTATTTTAGACCATGACTTGTGATAACAGTCATTACTGATCATTACTTCAAGGCCTTTCTTGTGCTAACTGTCAAGAGAGTAGTGCTAATTCTGGAGTTATCATAAGTGGTGATCTCAAGAAAACTAATTTGGCTATGTTGAGATCATAACTTGCCATAATAGTCCAGTCTAGTCCAAAATGAACACTACTTCATGGCCTTGCTTGTGATAACTGTCCAGAGAGTAGATATTATTCTGGACTGGACTGTTATTACAAGTTGTGATCTCAAGAAAACAAATTTAAGATCAAAACTTGCCATAAGGTCCAAAATGACCACTACTTCATGGCCTTTCTGGTGATAACAGCTCACAAAGGCCCTGAACTAGTAATCATTGTTATCACAAGTTGTGATCTCAAGAAAACAAATTTGAGATCATAACTTGCCAAATTCTGGACTGGACTTTTATCACAAGTTGTGATCTCAAGAAAACTAATTTGGCTATGTTGAGATCATAACTTGCCATAAAGTCTAAAATGACCACTACTTCATGGCCTTTCTGGTGATAACAGCTCACAAAGACCATGAACTAGTGATCATTTTGCACTGGACAAGTTGTGATCTTAGGAAAAACTAATTTGGCTATTTTTAAACCATGACTTGTGATAACAGTCATTACTGATCATTACTTCAAGGCCTTTCTTGTGATAACTGTCAAGAGAGTAGTGCTCATTCTGGACTGTTATTATTTCTTGATCTCAAGAAAACTAATCTGGCTATGTTGAGATCATAACTTGCCATAATAGTCCAGTCTTATCCAAAATGACCACCATGTCATGGCCTTGCTTGTGATAACAGTCCAGAGAGTAGAGATCATTCTGGACTGGACTGTTATCACAAGTGGTGATCTCAAGAAAACTAATTTGAGATCATAACTTGCCATAAAGTCCAAATGACCACTACTTCATGGCCTTGCTTGTGATGACAGTCCAGAGAGTAGATATTATTCTGGACTGGACTTTTATCACAAGTTGTGATCTCAAGAAAACAATTTGGCTATTTTGAGATCATAACTTGTGATAACAGTCATTACTGATCATTTCTTCAAGGCCTTTCTTGTGATAACTGTCCAGAGAGTAGAGATTATTCTGGACTGTTATTATTTCTTGATCTCAAGAAAACTAATTTGGCTATGTTGAGATCATAACTTGCCATAATAGTCCAGTCTTATCCAAAATGACCACTATGTCATGGCCTTGCTTGTGATAACAGTCCAGAGAGTAGAGATTAGTCTGTACTGGACTGTTATCACAAGTGGTGATCTCAAGAAAACAAATTTGAGATCATAACTTGCCATAAAGTCCAAAATGAACACAACTTCAAGGCCTTTCTGGTGATAACAGCTCACAAAGGCCCTGAACTAGTGATCATTTTGCACCTGATAAATTGTGACCTCAGGAAAACTATTTTTGGCTATTTTTAGACCTTGACTTGTGATACTCATTACTGATCATTACTTCAAGGCCTTTCTTGTGATGACTGTCAATAGAATAGTAATCATTCTGGAGTTATTACAAGTGGTGATCTCAAGAAAACAATCTGGCTATGTTGAGATCATAACTTGCCATAATAGTCCAGCCTAGTCCAAAATGACCACTACTTCATGGCCTTACTTGTAATAACATTCCAGAGAGTAGAGATCATCCTGGACTGGACTGTTATCCCAAGTTATGATCTCAAGAAAACTAATTTGGCTATGTTGAGATCATAACTTGCCATAATAGTCCAGTCTAGTCAAAAATGACCACTACTTCATGGCCTTACTTGTAATAACATTCCAGAGAGTAGAGATCATTCTGGACTAGACTGTTATCCCAAGTTATGATCTCAAGAAAACTAATTTGGCTATGTTGAGATCATAACTTGCCATGAAGTCTAAAATGACCACTACTTCATGGCCTTTCTGGTGATAACAGCTCACAAAGGCCATGAACTAGTGATCATTTTGGACAAGACAAATTGTGATCTCAAGAAAACTAATTTTGCTTTGTTGAGATCATAACAGAAAAGTGTACCTAGTCAGGTCAAGTTATTTGTATAACACATTTTATAACAATGTTGTCACAAAGTAGCTGTACCAAAGTTTGAAAACATGAAGTCACAGCATGTATCCCCCAGTGAGCAAGCCAGAGGCGATGGTGGCAAGAAATACTCCCTCAAGACTGGAGGAAATAACCTTGGGAGGAACCAAGACTTGCAGGGTGAGACCTGTCCTCCTCTGATCAAACAGTATTTACAGTCTATTAAGCTAAATTCAGATTAAAAGCTGAGAGAGTCCGGATGGTAAAAGCTTTGGAGACTGCTCGTGTAGAGGCGGCCTCTGACTGAGTCTGTGTAAACAGTGGGAGGGAGCTGAAACAGTCCCATCATACCTTGAAGCTGGAACATCTGGGTGACCCAGTGATGCAGTCGAGGGTGTAGCAGTTGGCACAAATGAAGAGGAGAACTGGATGATGTTGGGTGAGGAGGAGGCCCTGTCCACAGGAGGGTGGTCATTATCTCAGTTCTGGATTGTATGTGAATCATGTCAGAGTATGGCTGGCGACTCTGGCAGATCTAACTATAACAGCCCCAGACATAGAGCCCCCTGAGAAACTGGGATCCCCCCACTCCACCACCAACAAACCTGTGTGATCGCATGAAGTGGTGGAACAACAGCACCAACATCTCAGTTTAGCATAAACCCCTGTGTCTATGAACCTCCAGATCTCCTGCCTTTATCCAAAAGAGAAGATTAATCACCAAAAGCTAAACTAAACCAGTATGTGTTCAGTCTAGATTTAAAGGTTAAGACTGTGTCAGAGTCTCAAACATTAACTGTGAGATTATTCCAGAGATTATTGGGGGCTTTGTAGTGAAAAAGCTCTTCTCCCCATTGAAGTCTACTGAATTTTAGGAACCAATAGGTTCTCCAGTGCAGGGCTTTAAACGTCAGTAAAAGAATTAGATAGATAGATACTTTATTGATCCCAGAGGGAAACTGAAGATCTCTGCATTTAACCCATCCGTGCAGTGAAACACTCACATATACACACACACTACTGAACATCCACACTAGGGGGCAGTGAGCACCTTGGAGCGGTGGGCAGTCCTACCACAGCACCCAAGAAATAATTGGGGGATAGGTGCCTTACTCAAGGGCACTTCAGTCATGCCCTCTTAGTTGATGGAATCGACCAGGCAAACTTCAGGTCACAAGGCTGGTTCCCTAACACTCCAGCCCACCCCTGCCCACCGTTATTTACTAAGGTATAGTTTTACTACCCCGTGGTTAACTTCTATAACTAAATGCATTTTTCTTCCCTACAGTGACGTACTTGTGAGTTGGAACACAGCACTGGGGAGGATCTTATTGGCTAATGAAATTTTTTCCTCGTCTACTGGGAATCAAATCTCAAGCTGGAAAAAACTCTTCGGTCCAAGATCAAAGGAAAGCAAGAGTTTTTTTTATTATTATTGATTTAGTTTCCAGTTAAAACAGCCAGTAAGTGCAAGCAGTTTGGGATTGATTGGATGTCGAGTAGCAGAAAATGCAGCCTATAACTTTTGGACATGTGTAAAAAAACTATCCCTAAATTTCCCTAAAAAGCTGGAAGTGAGTCTCCTGAAAAGAATGCAAGCTGTGATAAAGGTAAGAGGGGATTACTGAGTATTGGGGGGGCTGATAGTATATTTAAGGGTCTGATTTCTTTTACTTGACACTGAAAAATAAGTAACTTATTCTCAACTGAAAGTTTGTGTATTGTGTGCAATACCCACATGCAATACCTCTTCTGACCACCATGTGGAGACATTACCTCATTACATATTACACAAATGAAAAAAATAAATAAATAAATAAAAAAAAAAAATATATATATATATATATATATATATATATATATATATATATATATATATGATTCACTTAATATAGAAATGGTGTCATTCAGAATCAAATTATTAAATTCTAATAAAATTCTGAAATATATACTCCACTTTTACCATATTAATGATCTGTTTCTGAATAAAATACTTGTTCTGGGACTGTGGAGTGCGATAGCAGCTGATTGTCACTGTAGTGAGTGAGGTGTTGGTATATGATCTCCTGTGACTGGATTTCTGGTTCTGCTAGTGTTTAAAGTGAGTTTAAGGTGTTTTTCTAAAGACAAACCTAAAACAGTCTGTTCAGTTCCAGCAAACACCACCAAATTAAATCCAACACGTGATAATGATCAACACTTCATTAACACTAAAGATAGAAACACCTATTCAGTCAGAATCCGAAACAACAACCTGTGAAAGAATCTCATTCTCCCGCTCAGCCAAAGCTCATTAGTCTTAATTAGTCTTAATACGCCCGCCCCCCTTAATTAGCTAATTAGTGACTCACTTCAGTCTAATTATTATCCACAAAGCTTTTGTTCAATAACTCATTTTTTACTCTCTCTCATTTACTCACTTACTAATTCATTCATTTATTCATTCACTCATTCGTTCATTTTACCAATTCATTCACCCATTTATTTTTATTCAATAATTTATTCAATCATTTACTCATTCATTAATATGGACCACTTACTAATTAAATAATTAATTAATTTACTCATTCGTTTAATTTACTCATTGATTCACCCATTTATTTTTATTCACTAATTTATTCATTCATTTACTCATTCATTGATATGAACCACTTACTAATTAAATAATTAATTAATTTACTAATTTATTTAATTTACTAATTCATTCACCCATTTATTTTTACTCACTAATCCATTCACTTATTCATTCACTCACTCACCCATTCATTTTTTTTACTAATTAATTCACCCATTTTTTTCTCACTAATCCATTCACTCATTTATTTACTCACTCACCCATTGATTTATTTTACTAATTTATTCACCCAATTATTAATTTATTTACTAATTCATTAATATGAGCAACTTACTAATTAGTTCATTCATTCATTCATTCACTCATTTATTTATTTTACTAATTCATCCACCCATTTATTTTTACTCAGTAATTCATTTATTTGTTCACTCATATATTAATTTAATTAATTGCTCATTAAGTTATTCCTTTTTGCTTACTAATTCATTTATTCACTAATTTAATTGAACTTACTTATTCATTCATTTTCACTCGTGTAGAATAATTCATTCTCATATGTTTGTTGCATAATTAATTAATTAATTTTAATTTCTCAATAATTTATTTATTTTTACTTTTTAATTCACTCATTCACTCACTCATTTGTTGAAAAATTTGTTCACACATTTATTATTTTATACATGCATTGTATGATGTATTCATTCATTCATTTCTCAATTACTAACTCATTCATTCATCTGTTTGTTTAAAAAAATAATCTTAATTTTTTCCTTTATTCGTTGATTTTTTTAAAACTCGCAAGATCATTCATTCGTTCATTGGTGAAATATTCATTCTCCCATTGTTAATTCATTACATGAATGCAGTGTTCACATGTTCATTATTAATTCACTTATTCATTTTTCACTCAGTCATTTATTAATGCATCCATTTTTTAATACTTCATTCATTTCTACCTGGTAATTTATTCATTCACTCATTTAATTTGACTTACTAATTCATTCATTGCTTCCTTTGTACATGTATTGTATGATTTATTCATTCATTCATTTCTTACTTACTAATTCACTTATTCATCTATTTGTTTAAAAATGAATCATCATATTTCATTTATTTATTCATCCATTCACACATTCATTTGCAAATTCACTCATTCATACGTTCATTGGTTTAATAATTACTTCACTTATTCATTCTCCCATTATTCAGTCATTATATGAATGCAAAGTTCACTTGTTTATTCATTCATTCATTCATTAACTTATTCATTTGTCACTCACTCATTCATTAACGTATCCATTTATTTAATAATTCATTCACATATTCATCCCTTCTTTTATTTCTTTACTGAATGCTTCAAACGTTCGTTCACTCACGCATTCACATCACAGGAGCAGCCGCGCGCTGTGTGCCAAACCGCAGCCCGGGCGCGAGCCTATAGAAATCCTCCTGAGCGCGCTCTTCTTGCATATTTATGAGAACCCGGGTTCACGTCCAATGGCAAGAGAGTCGTTCCGCGAGCGCGCCGACAGGGGGCGCCGAGCGCAGCGCGGTTTAAAGGCATGAGTGGCGCTGAGCTGAGGCTGCTGCGCCTCATCTGGGGGGGAGCAGAGCAACTCTGCGGCGGAGGCGCGCTCTGGGCTCTCTGTGTTTGGAGGGGCTTCTAGGTGGTCGTGATGTTCTCTCTGCCTCTGCTGCAGCCAAAAACAGACCGAGGAGGTTTGTAGCTTTTGTTAAGTGGAGGATTCTGCAGAGGAGAAGGAGTAAGAAGGAGGAGGAGGAGGAGAAGAAGGAGAAGAGTTTTCCTCCATGCACCGCGTCATTTCTCCACACATGCCGGCCGAGCGGAGCCGCAACAAGGAGCTGCTGGAGGCCAGCGTGGCCTGGCTGTGGGAGCTGGATGAGCTCCGAGAGCGGCAGCACAACCTCGTCCTGACCGCGCTGGCGCTGGGGGCCCCGCCTGCAGGGGGCGAGCTGGAGCCCGAGCCTGGGGGCTGCGTGGAGCCGGAGGAGTGGGCTTTCAGACGGAGGCTGGTGAGCAACAGCAGCAGCAGCAGCTGCATCTGTAGCGTGGCATCACTAAACACTGCGCAGTGATGGAATCTTCCCGTTCCACCTTAAATGAATGGTACAGCAGGTCCATCCTCACACATCAATTAAGGTGGAACGGGAAAATCACAACACGAGGCTGGCAAATAGTGCTGTGTAATTGCTGGGTGGTTTGTTTGTGTTTGTGTTTGTGTGTGTGTGCTGTGGGGGTGTTGTTGTTGAAGCAGCTGAACCAAGTTAAAGGGATAGTCCAGCCACTGCTAAAATTTGTAGGGTATCTGTTGTGGGGGGTTGTTGTATAGGTCCAGGGGTTAAAGAGAATCTTCAGAGAATAGAATAGTCCTCATTTTTGTTCTTTCTCTTGTTTCCATCAATCCTGGTCCTGGAGGACCCTCTGCTCACCTCACACTGGTCTTTTCTGTGCTTTCCTGACCCCCATTTCAACTCAAGAAGGGCTTCGGGTGGGTTGGGAGAAGGGAAAACACTGAAATGTGCAGGGTTGGAGGTACTTCAGGAGCTCTAGCAATAAAAAAATCCAAAATAACTTAGAATGAAATCTTTTTATGTTAACGTCCACTGACCACCATCAAAGAAAACCTATTACACTCATTTCAGTTCATAATTTTATTTATATTTATATATTCTGCTATCTGTATTTACCCCTGAGTTCCTACGTCTCTAAGCCCTGCCTCCAAAATGAGCCCAGTCGGCTCTGATTGGTTAACCCATCCACTCTGCTGCCAGAGCCCAATCCTGCTACAAGTTCTGCCCCCACAATGCTGAGTCTCTTCTTTCAACAGTGTCAATTCTGATGTATCAGTTTGAGTCAGAGTCCGATCCTGAAAGTCAGGTAGAACAGGCTGGTAGAGCCACCTTAACAAGCTAGACTGGAGCAGGACGTTTCAGAGTGGTCAGTTTTCACTGTTCCAGCTCTCAGCTCTCAGTGGGAGCTTGTGCCAAGCTTGCCAGTAGGCGGGTGATAAGGACCATTACGAGATGATGTCACCTTGTAACAGACCAAAAAAGGGCTGGACTTCCACAGAGCTGTTTCAGGCGGCTGAGAAAAATGGTTTCTGTGGGAGAGAATTTTTTCCTCTGGCATGTACAGAATGTTTACATGCACGAAAGCTACAAAACTTTAAAGCAAAGAGAAAAAAAAAACAAAAACAGGAAAAGCTTAATAGACCCTTTTCCTTTTCTGGAGAAGCCCTGTTTTGGGGGTTCAGTTTTTTTTATCCAGCTTTGATGATGTGCTAATGTAAAGAAAGTCAGTAGCCACCACTTAGGGGTTAAAGAGACAGTCGTACAGTAGGGGATAGTGTGGCGGTCTGGGAGTTAATGGGATATTGGGTTAAATAGGGTGTATTATCAGATATACTGGTAGTTGTACAGTCAGTGTTGTGTTGTGTAGGATCAGGGGATAAAGGGATGGTTGTGAAGGTTGTTATTGAGTTTGGTCAGGAGAGGTGTGGTCAGCCGATGGTAATATTTCATATAATGTATTAAATGTTAATATATATGTTCTTTTATCTACAAGAGTAGAAGAAGTTTGGTGATGCTGTTTGACAAATAATATAATATTAATACTCAGAATCCCATCAATTTCTTTTCCTCATATTTCTGGTCTCTTTGGTCTTTTTATATTTCATTCATAGAGGTTTGGTGTGATATGGATCATTGGAAGGATGGTGGTGATGCATCTTTATGTCTACCAATTTCTTTATAGTCTAAAACAAACAGTGAACCTAAACAAGCCTTCTGAGTTATATATATATATATATATATATATATATATATATATATATATATATATATATATATATATATATATATATATATACACACACACACACTACTGCTCACTTTAGAATTTCATTTCATGCAATTTTCAGGCAAATCACAAACAATATTGTCCATTTCACAGCACTTAAAGTGTATCAGATGATTTTTAAAGAATAAAAATGTTTGTATTAAAGCCTATTTTTTGTATAGAGGCTTATTTTGCATATAGTCCTATTATCAGCAATTCTCAGTCCAATCCAAGCCACCTATCCAAGTCAGTCATTGTTGTGTTAAGGAAGGAAGATACTCCATTAAAAACCAGAAAATGTCACCGTGATCCCAAACTTTTAAGATGTAGTGTATATATATATATATATATATATATATATATATAGAGAGAGAGAGAGAGAGAGAGAGAGAGAGAGAGATGGTTCAGAACTGTTCCTCTTTTCCTTCTGTGACTGTATAAGAAAAGCCAACAGCTTGGGCTGAATGATGCATCTGTTCTATTAAGATCGCAGTTTGAGATGCAAGTTTCCAATTTTAAGAGATTTAAATTACACTAATATACTAATATACTAAATTGTTACATATTAAATTAAAATATGTTGTCATGACATGTTTTGAGTGGGAAATTTAAACCTAATGATGCATTAGCACTACAATCAGCCTTCAAAACTAAAAAAAAATTGCATGTGCTGCTCTTCTTGGGGGAAATGTCTATATTGGTAAGAGTGATTGCGATTGGATTTTTTCCCCAAATCACTCAGCCCTACCAACAACCACCACTCAGGAGTAGAACCTACTGATACCGACAGACTCCCATTCATTGTTAACCAGAGAAGACTGTCTGCTCAGGTTTTTCCTGTAGCAGGTTAACTGTAGTGCTTCTCTGCATGGTTCAGCTTTAGCTTTAGTTCAGCGAGGAGACGACGGATGTAAATTTTATTTTGTAACGTTCTGCTTTCCAGGTATTTGTTGAAGTTGTCTTGTGAAATCCACCCTCCTTCTCTTTGTGGGTTGGGTGGCTGCGTTTGACAGCTAAGATTCATGTCCTGGTGGGATGGGGGTGGAGGTTCTAGCCCTTTAATGATCCTTTGTTCCTTCCTCATGCTGATTCCAACCGAGGATCTGTTTAGTTCTTGGGTGTAAAGACTTTATGGCTTATAGGAATTCGGTCTATAGGGCTGGTTATGACCGTTTATTGCTTTAACCATGCGAGAAAATATTAAATACAAGAAAAGATTTGAATTGCTTTTGAACTGCAGTTGCTCGTTGGCCTGTATTCGTGTCTATAGTTGAAAAACGAAAGAATTCTCTCAGTAAATAACATGTGAACACCAGTAGGTTGATGTTGAACAGTATTGTGTTTATGCAGGGAATAGCCTGGTGCCCTTACGGGGACCCCACGCCTGTCCCGCGTGTGTATCAGTGGCAGTCGCGGACAGTTTTCAATAAAGGTCCCATGAAAAGGCAGCGAAAGGAATCAAATAAACAGCCCCCCCCCGCCCGCAACAACCACCAACCCCTCCCCACATTCTCCTGGGTTTACCCCCCTTTCTCTGCGGGATCAAACAAAAGGGGCGTGTGGAGTGGAATACTAATGAGCCAGACTCTCCCAGGACGGTGTGCGTAGAGAGGAGCACTTTGAAGGCGCCCCCCACCCGGCCCAAGCTCGAGACGCTTCACCCAAATGAGCTGTCACCGGGGTGGAGGGGGAGGCCCCGCTCTGCTCTGGTGGGCGCCGGAGAACATCTTTCAATCTCCAACACGAGATAAGACGAATTAGCCCCCCGACTGAGGCAAAGTGGAGAGCGTCACATGAGGTGTTTCACCGCATGGGCCCCAGAATGAAACCTAGATTTATCAAAATGGGCCAATATTCGCTGCCAGGTCTACTCTGTGTGTGTGTGTGTGTGTGTGTGTGTGTGTGTGTGTGTTATTGGGGGAAATGTATCATCCTAGGCTGTCCTGTGAGTCTCGTCTCAGAACATTTGAAGGCCACTGGCGACGTCCTAGATGGGAGGGCCCCACAACCCACACACTCCAACCCACCCACGTCTTTTATATGCAACAGTAGAAGAAGTTTGGTGATGCAAGAACATCTCTGAAGTGCTGTTTGACAAATAATATAATATTAATACTCAGAATCCCATCAATTTCTTTACCCCTTATTTCTGGTCTCTTTGGTCTTTTTATATTTCATTCATAGAGGTTTGGTGTGATATGGATCATTGGAAGGATGGTGGTGATGCATCTTCATGTCTACATCACAAATATAACCAATTTCTATATATATATATATATATATATATATATCTCAGAAGGCTTGTTTAGGTTCTCTGGAGGTTTAGTGGTCAGAGGTTTAAACACAACACACAATGATTCACTGTCTGCCAAGAGTCTGTGTCTCGATACTGTGTTTTTGAGAATCGATACAGTATCACCAAACATAATATATATCCCGATATTTGATACTTTGATATTTTCTTACTCCCCCTAATTCATATATATATATATATATATATATATATATATATATATATATATATATATATGTGTGTGTTTTCTTTTAGGGTCTATTTTACAGCACAGCACACTGCATGTACCCCTCCACCATGAATTTGGTAAAATTGTTGGATTAACATTTTTTCCCCAAAAAACTTTATAACAAACCGATATATGAAGCAGCATGTTCATCACTATTTTATGGTTCATGTAATGTGAGGGAGCTTTAAAAGCTGGATTTCTGGTTCATCAGTGGTCACAGGACACTGTTGGCTGGATGTTGCTGGTTGGTGGACTATTCTCAGTCCAGCAGTGACACTGAGGTGTTTAAACACTCCAGCAACACTGCTGTATCTGATCCACTCACACCGGCACACCACGGCCTCGTCAATATCACTGCAGTGCTGAGAATGATAAACCCCCCTAATAGAACCTGCTGTGTGGTGGTCCTGTGGGAGTCCTGACCACAACAGAACAGGGTAAAAGGGGATAAACAGTGTATGAAAATCAGAGCCAAGAAAAAACCTGTAAATTCCAGTTTTGACTTTGACACCAGTCACTCGACTCGGATGTCCTCTAAACAGGGGTCATTGGGACGACTGAGCTAACTAAGCCTCGTTATCGTAGCCAGAACGCTACAGTCCCAAACGCCGTGACAGGTTAGAGTGGTTTGAGCTGTTCACTTGACCGCCATCTTGGCCATTTGTTCTTTGGTTAGCGGCTTATCAGGAAAACTGATTAACCAACAAGCTGATTGGCTCTTTTTATTGAAGGGTGGGACTCTCTCAGCAAACAGACCACGTTGAACATCAAGAGCTCTCCTATTCATGTTTCAGCCAATGACCTGCCTCCTCCTATTTACAAACTTAGCCAAAACGCTACAGGACTCAGGCTATGTCCACATTACCAGACTGTACCAGATCTGACTTAAATCTGATCTTGTGCCTTGATTATAACACAGATCTGATCCTAGATTGGATACATATCCAGTTTGTGGACATATGACACAACTGTTCATGACTGGATTCCATGTGTCTTTATCTGTATCTGTAGGCGTTTAGGCTACATTCACATTACATTCACATTTAGTGCCTCCTCTAAAGTCCCCCGCACCCCCCCATGAAAAATACGTCCATGTTTCGGTGAGCTGCTCAGCAGAACCGGCCCGAAGCTCCAGGAAATGGTCTCCCGAGCTTTGTGCTGATGTGTTCATTCCTGTATTCCGCGTAGCATCTCTCTAGCCTTCAGCGAGCCTGTGATTGATTTCAGCTGCAGCTGTTAATTAACACCCTCCCCACATTAAGACAACACGTACAGGCCCGGTCTGAGAAATAATCCTCCAGGCAAACAAGGATGTTACAGTGCTGCGACACCTGCCTGACCTTACGCCATCACGTAATCCCAAATCCTGGGTTTAATTAGCTCATTAGTGCTGTAATGCCACAGTATCTCGTAAGCTTCATTCAGGGATTGTGTTGTAGCACCAGAGCAGTAAATTAGAATTGGAACTGGGAATGAATCAGTTTCGCAGGTGGTTGAGGCTGGCCGTGATTTGGTGGTTGAACCAGCCGGGACCCCAACACTGGACGCTTGTCTAAGTATTTGTATAGCTGACTCTGGGTGTCAGAATAAGACGTGTGCCATTTAGAATAAATGATTAAATAGATTGTATACTGTGCTGTTTTTTTAAATAGCTTGTGGATGGATTGTAGGGGTGTAAAAATATCGAAAATATCAAATATCGAGATATTATATTTTGTATCGATTCTCAAAAACACAGTATCGATACACAGATTCTGACAGACAATGAATCATTGTGTGTTGTGTTCAAACCTCTCACCACTAGATGGCAGTGTTGTAATTCATTTTCAGCTCTACTCCAACATTAACAAGCAGCACAAGGGCGCAATGCTATTGTAAGCATTGACAAACTTGTTTATATAATAGTGTGTTTTAATAGTCGTATTTGAAAAATCACAATATATCACCTCGCTTGCAGTATCGCAATATATCACGATATATTGAATCGTAACCGCTGTATCACGATACGTATTGTATCGCCAGATTCTTTCCAATACACAGCCCTACTGGATAGTGTAACATAGGACGGCACAGATCACAATAAAGTGTGTAATAAGCATGAAATATAAATATCTGATCATCTCAGACAGCTAACATACTCATTCAGTAGTATTAAGACTTTAAGCTGAGCAGTATTATTTACAGTGTATAGAGGTGAATGTAAAGTTCAGCTATAAGCTAGGAGCCGGGTTGTTTCCTCCAGGTTGTTTCATTTTGCTATTTTTGTTTTCCCTACTATTTCCTCTTACTTCTTGGTCGCTGTTTGCTCTGGGGGCCCAAAAACCCCCTTTTAGGACACGCGTCTGGAAAAATTATGTAAATTCAAATGTTAAGGCACTACAATGGAATAAATAGTGCAGGCATGAAATTTGGTAGGAAGGGTCCTTAAAGAAAGGCTTTACTGCCATTTATTTCCATAATATAACATATTCAGTATTATGGATCCTACTGTGGAGCCTATAGGCCTGGATTATGGAGTCTGGGCCAATAGGCTCGGTGCTAATATAGTAACTGGCATAACACTGGAGAAAAAAAGGATAAAACAAAAATAAAAAAATAAAAAAAGTATTCTGATGTACGTCCTAAGAGGAAATACCTTTAAAATGAATAGAAGAGAATGGAATCTTTGTTGTTATTATATTTAAGTAGTAGAGATGGACCGTTCAGTGTTTTTGAGTCCGATTCCAATCGCCGATCACTTTTCAGCACGTTTGCCCGATAGCCGATACCGATAGAGGGCGGGGCTTTATGCGACGGTAGAGCTACATGTAATTATTAGCGCAAGCAAGTCATGAAACATGGCCTACACTGGTTTATTACCATTTTTAACCAGCTCATGTGAAACCTCATAATATTTTTAACTAAATTAGCAGTAAATAAACAAAGTAAATCAAACAAATATCCCTAATCAATAAATTTAGACCCTTAATTTAAAATGAAAAAAGCTTATTAAATAAAAACAGTAAAAACTGCAGTCATTAAACGCAGACTTTTTTAAAACAACAATCTGCAATCATTAAATGTAGATCTTAAATTGCTGCTGCTGTTCTGTTCATACCGGTCAGATCTGGTCTGTAGGTGTTCTGGGTTGTTTGTTTTGTGCTAGCTGTGCGTGATTTCTGCTGTTTGCTGATACTCACTGTATTCAGCTGTGTGGTGTCTCTGAAGTGCTGTATCAGATTAATAGTGTTAAATGTCTTTGTTCCCCCATGAGAAACGCTGATTTTACAAATTTCACAAAACGCCCTGGATGATTCTCATACGTTAACAAACTGCCAGACGGACGACATGTTTTCTGTCAGCACACGCCATGAACGCTAACTGTTCTCACGAGGCTGCTGCTTTAGTCAGTCTGTGGAAAATGAAAGGGTATGTATTTCCACCTAGTGGTTCAGATAGGAATTGCAGGGACCTGGCCGGAGGGAGTTTCATTAAAACGCTAGCTGTAAATACAGAAATTAGGCTCGCTTGTTTAACACAGTCGATCGGCTCTTGGGATCAGCTAAATTAAAGAAATATCGGTCGATCACATGTTTTTATTAAAAAACAGCCGATACTGATAGCCGATCCATCCTTCCATCTCTATCAAGTACAACAACATTTTGGGTGGTATGACAAGGGCAGCAATAATAAAATATATAAAAATACTTCTGTGCAAAACTACAAAATAAAACTACTTCATAAAAAAAACTCATAAGCAACAGAGCAAATACATAAGACAACATGTGCAAAGCTGGCAAGTGCAAGATGTGCAGAAGCAGAAGCATCTATTTTCCATGACAACACTGGGGGGGTAATTGGAAGAAGAGGAGAACTTGGCTTGAACAACAGAGTTATGAACACAGCACATAAAGATCAGAGTGTTGGGGGGGCCGCCTTCCAAAGAAGAGGATCTGCGTCTATGACTGAAGCTCTAAATTTAAAACATCCACCCAAACCTCAGTATGTCTGCTCTTACCATTCTGTGGAGGAGACCCAGCACCAGAGCTTCCTTATCCAGAGAAATGTCTCGGCTATGAAGCTCTGAGGAAGCAGACGTGTCGGGTGCTGGTGAGTCTATCAGTTAAGTAACTGTTTTCTGATCAGTGTCCACCGCGCTAGGCTATCTGGACTGTAACTAACACCCACGCAGAGTGGCTCGGGCAGCTGGCTGGACTTGGGTTTAACCGGCTTTCAGAAATATAAACTCACCGTCTGTGTGTAGGAGGACACGCCCACCTTCCCACTGTGCAGGTACTGATACGCTTTAGTACTTTTATAGTTTTTCATTACTGAACCATCTACACCTTCTGAGAGTACAGAGTAATTAAAACCGTTGCCGTAGGTAACCTCAGACCACCATTTCATATAATCCACCCACTGTGTTATTAACCTTGGATGAGACAGTGTTTCGTCCAATTAGAAGTTCTTACTGCCTCTCTGGTCTCCTCCCATGTAACTGTATATATTTTGGTTAGCTGACCGGAGGTTCTATATATATATTTGACTGTTTTGAACTGAAATGCTTTGGTATCTGAAATTTAATGCATGCTTGGTTTTGGCTGATCAGCTACATTTCATCGATGTCCAATGAAAACATGTACCTCCATTTTTGCCAATTTTTATTTTTCTACATCAGTTAAATGCAGCCCTGATTTTTGCATTGAGGAACAATTTCACGACGAATGGACCAATAGAAATGCTCCGAAATAGCTTGGAAAAATTTCTGGTTCCATTGACTTCCATTAAAATTGAAGACAGTTTTTGGCCTCTCCTGTAAAATTGCCATTTTGAAGATACTTGTTTTCCATTGGACAGCGATGATTTGATATAATGATGTAATGCCTTGCCAATGTCTTTAACCATCAAGCTGTCATCAGGATGGTGTATGAATGAAAGCTTGGGTATGTGGCCAGGTCTGCCCCCGCCAACCCCCACCCCCACAACCCCCCAGTCAAGTGGAGCTCTGAGACTGAAATAGATGTACGCATGAATGTGGGTGCGCGTGAACCAGCTGGAGTGTCAGTGCACCTGAGCGTCAGCATATGAAGATTAATTATGGATAAGAACTAAAGGTCTCCAGGGGAACAGAGGGCAGAGGCTGTTCGCTGGAGCTTAATGTCGTCTCTGAGCTTATCAAGACTGAATCACACTTTCACTGGAGCACGGTATTAGTCTCTGCTGTTCAGGCGTGCCAGCATTAGTCTAATAACAGGAGTCATTACAGAACACACAAACAAACACATAGACATTAAGTCAGAGATCCCGCCCGCCCCCCTTCATTAATTTTATTTCTGGTCGAAACCGGCTGTGCAGTTATTCTGCACATATAAGGTGACCAATTTGAGGATGGAGAACATCAAAGAAAAAATTGTTGGAAAAAAGGTGTGTTTTGCTGCTGCGAGTGGATCAGAAGGGGTAAAAAAACTTGTTGCATTTAGCAAATTTAAAAATAAATGTGTAGAAAAATCCTGAAATTTGGTGAAAAAATGTTATAAAAACCTTTTTACACTAGAACGCTGTATAAAATTAGAATATCGCTAAAGCCAATTATTTATTTTTTTAAATAAATGAATAAATGAACATGCCTTACCTCAATTAAAAGGTAAGGCGTGTTTATTTATACAGCACCTTTTGTACACTAACTTTTTACATATAATTTACACAAGTTCTTCACAAAAACATGATTCAAACATGGTAAAAACAAAATATTTAATAATACTTAGTAATAAATAAATATTTAATATTTAAGTAAGAAAAAATGAAGACTAGTGAAAGAAGACTAGCCCAATAATTGAACCCTGGGGAACAATACAGATCACCGGTACAGTTTCAGAAACTGTATTTTTCAAGGTCCACAGATAATTGGCACACAGGGGGTCCGAGCTTGTTTTGAAAACATAGACTGCTGACATCGTCACTGCAGACCCCAAAAATATCAGTATGCTAGATTACTTGAGGATGGGATGACCTCTTCCCTTTCTATAGAAGGTTCCATTGAAGAGCAGCATGCAAGGCTCTGCCAATGGGAAGCATGTATAAATTTAAAAAATGACTGGCCCAAGAACTGAACCCTGAGTCACAACACAGATCAGCAGTACAGTTTCAGAAACATTATTTTCTACCTTAACAGATAATTGGCACACGGGGGGGGTCCGAGCTTGTTTTGGCATCATCACTGCAGCAGCATGGACCCCAAAAAATTAGTATACTTGAGAATTACTCGAGGATGGGGTGGTCTCTTCCCTTTCGATGGAAAGAACGTGTGGGCTGATTTTTTACCGTATCTAATGAATTAATTTTTTTTTTTAAAAGGGTGAGTACAAGATCGAGATGTTGTAGGGACTTAAAGGTGTGGGGCTCTTCTAATGCTCTCTGTCAGCTGGATCCCTTTAAGAGCAGCATGTACGACTTCGCCAAGAGGAAGCATGTATAAGTGAAAGGCCGGCCCAAGAACTGAACCCTGGGGGACAACATAGGTAACTGGTTTCCAAAGCATTATTTTCTATTGCAGGTATGAACTGAACCATATTAGGACAGTTCCTGAGAGTCCAGCCCAGTTCTCAAGTCTTTTCTATGAGTATTTTATGGTTAGTGGTATCAGAGGCAGCACAGGGCTCGAGCAGTACTAGAACAGATCGTCCAGAGTCGATTTTTAAACAAACGTCATTGCAGCCTCTGTACTACGATTAGACAGGTATGTCTAGAGTGAAGTGTGTGCACTGATATTGAGTAAAAGAGCTTCTTTAACAGTTTGGTTGGCAATGTGTCGAGACTGCAAGTGGCTGATTTAAGATGACTCACTGTATCAATTAAAATGTCTTCATTAATATACATACACACACTAAACTGGGACGTTTGAACCATGATATTTGTACATGGCAATGAAGAGGATCACTGGTGGATACAGATGTACCAATGGCTTGTCTGATATTGTGGATTGTGATGTTACAGAAAGTTCAAAGAATAATTACATCTCTCAGTTAAAACTCAGGTTGAGTTTGTCAACCATGGTGAAAAGTATTTTGCTATTGTAAGCGTTATTGTTGATAATCCTGGAGAAGAAAGATTGTCTAGCTCTGTACGTTATTGTATTATAACCATGCGGCCTATTTTTGAAGATGTCTTTGTGAATGTGAAGCTTGGTTTCAGGCCATCTGTGCTCAGCCTTCCTGCGTTCTTTCGTCTGGAGTTGAACTGCAGTAGAGTTCCTCAATAGAGCTCTTTGTTTGCACAGCATGGTCTTAATTCTAACTAGTGCAATCACGTTCATAACACTAATCATTTTTTAATTGAAGCTTTCCAGCCGAGCGTTAATAGAATGAGATGGTTTGCATGGTGCAGAGCATATCTTGCACAAGTGTAAATGTGGCATTTATGAGTCTTTCCTAAAAGCCACCAGGTCTAGATGTCTGTTGAGGTCCATAATTGAAAGAATACATAGTAATAATAATCTGATACAGTGACATACTTAACAGTGGCTGAAGGTTTGAGACCCTTTGAGATCCATTGTGTGACCAGGTGTTGCCGGTCACTTACTAAGGGTCCGAAATAATTGAATATGGCACAGATTTGTTTGCCCTGATTGTCCTATGGGATTGTCAATGTGTTAAAATCACTGGCAATAAGAAAATCATCTAAATCCATAGAAGTTAAAGATAACATGTCTGTATGTTCATTAATATATTGTTTGCATTGCTGTGGTGTGAACTGCAGTTGGAGGGCAGGTAGTGATTTTCCACAAGGGGGCGCTATCATACTCTTTATAAATATCTATGGATTCTGTCGCTTTAAGTTATTCAGTCAGTTTACCCGAGAAACCACAAGAGACTTTTATCAGGAATCAAAAGTTTTTGTTAATTTGTCCAAAAATCTGCAGCGGAAATGGTCAAACCATGCGGTCAGGACGAGAGACTGAAGTTCCTGTTCCAGTTTCTTGTAGCCATTGTTTTAAATCTATCACCAGTGAACAGTCACAGCACCCACAGACCAACTGTTTGCTCACTCCCACCGACCACACAAGGGTGAAGTCAGCTCATTCAGCAGTTTTCCTGTTCCACCTTAAATTGTTTAGCAGACTCCAGAATGTACCTGACTCTCCATTTAAGGTGAAAACAGGAAAACTGGTGAATGAAAAGCTGACCTGATGGTGCGGTCAGTAGAAGGGAGTATTGTGTTGTGTATAGTTGATCTGTGGGTGAACATTGGCACTAGCTTTAAAATCTAATGTTAAGTAAACCTAATTAAACAGCCGTTAATGATGAGAGGCGGCGAAGTTGAATGTTTGTTGCTGGTCTAGTGATGTCCCATTCTTAATCCATAGGGTTTAATATGATGTTGGCCCAGCCTTTGCAGCTATAACAGCTTCAACTCTTCTAGGAAGTCTCTCCATACGGTTTAGGAGAGTGTTTATGGGAATATTTGACCGTTCTTTCAGAAGTCCATTAATGAGGTCAGACACTAATGTTAGACGAGAAGGTCTGGCTCTCAGTCTCCACTCTAACTCATCGGGCCAGTCAAGTTCTTCCACACCAAACTTGCTCATCCATGTCTTTATGGATCTTGCTTTGTGCACTGGTGTGCAGTCATGTTGGAACAAGAAGGGGCCTAAAATTTGGAGCATGAAAATCTCTTGGTCTGCTGAAGCATGAAGAGTTCCTTTCACTGGAAGTAAGCGTGCAACCGCATCTCCTGAAAATCAAGCCCACACCATAATCCCCCCTATTCCAAACTTTGCACTTGGCACAATGCAGTCATACAAGTTGCATTCTTCTGGCAAGCGCCAAACCCAGACTTGCCCATCGGATCGCCAGAAGTGAGGTGTGATTGACTCTACAGAAAGTTGGCGACCTCTGAGCACTATGTGTACAATGACACTCAGTCATTGTACGCAGCTGTAGAGTTGCTGTCGTTCCCAATCACTTCTACTTTGTTAGAACACCACTGACAGTCCACTGTGGAATATTTAGTAGTGAGGAAACTTCATGACTGGACTTGTTGCACAGGTGGCGTCCAATCACGGTACCACGCTGGAGTTCACTGAGCTCCTGAGAGCGACCCATTCTTTCACTAATGTGTGTGGAAGCAGTTTGCATGACTAGGTGCTTGGTTTTGTACACCTGTGACCATGGAAGTGATTGGAACACCTGAATTTTGTTATTTGGATGAGTGAACACTTTTGGCAATATATTATACCTACGTCTTCCTTGCATATGGCACACCTAAGTTCAAGTTGAGTGGAGCCTACTCTATTAATCAGCCTGGGCTTTAATAAAATAGTTTATTAAATAAGACTTAGTTAATAAGAGGTCTAATATTTAGTAAAGCTAATTTAATAACCTGCCCGCTAGGGTTGTGCGATATTGACAAAAACTGATATCTGGATATTTTCTGTAATTAAATAACGATAATAAACGATATTTAGCATTATTTCAAAATGTGTTTGTAAAAGTCTTATTTTACTTATTTTTCACTTCTTAATGGATATTAATATCCATCCATCCATCATCTTCTCCTTTATCCCAATAGTCAGAGTCACGGGACACCGTAGCTGGTTTATGTTAGGACAGTGCGCTCCCAAAGCTCTTTATACTCCTCATACTCTGTTCATACTCCTCATACTCTGTTTATACTCCTCATACTCTGTTTATACTCCTCATACTCTGTTCATACTCCTCATACTCTGTTCATACTCCTCATACTCTGTTCATTCTCCTCATACTCTGTTTATACTCTCCTCATACTCTGTTCATACTCCTCATACTCTGTTTATACTCCTCATACTCTGTTCATACTCCTCATACTCTGTTTGTACTCTGTTCATACTCCTCATACTCTGTTTATACTCCTCATACTCTGTTCATACTCCTCATACTCTGTTTATACTCTGTTCATACTCCTCATACTCTGTTTATACTCTGTTCATACTCCTCATACTCTGTTTATACTCCTCATACTCTGTTCATACTCCTCATACTCTGTTTATACTCTGTTCATACTCCTCATACTCTGTTTATACTCTGTTCATACTCCTCATACTCTGTTTATACTCCTCATACTCTGTTTATACTCCTCATACTCTCTTCATACTCCTCATACTCTGTTTATACTCCTCATACTCTGTTCATACTCCTCATACTCTGTTTATACTCTGTTCATACTCCTCATACTCTGTTTATACTCTGTTCATACTCCTCATACTCTGTTTATACTCCTCATACTCTGTTCATACTCCTCATACTCTGTTTATACTCCTCATACTCTGTTCATACTCCTACCACTCTCTTCATACTCCTCATGCTCTGTGTGGTGGTTTGTTGGGAGATGTTGAACAGGTTAGGGGTGTAGATCTTTAACGGCTGCTGTCTTCTGAGCAACATCAGTCTTTTCAGATCCAGACCAGCTCCACACGAGTGAAGATGATCCTCACCTAGGAGTTCAATCTACGGCGGTAGACTGTAGACGAGGCTGGGGGTGTCTGAGTTTCTTCACTCATTTTCAGGTTTAGGTGTGTTGTTTAGGCAGCTATGCTAGCTTTAGCCTATGCTAGCACACAGTATGGGCACTCTCGATGCGTACTCGCAGCAGCCTGTACTAAAGTGCAAAGTAGTAAACGTGTTGAGTGGAGGCGTTCTGGTTGTTGTGGTTTTTCCAGTCAGTAGAGTACTTGATAACATCAGCTCATGCATCGTTAACACAGCAATTAAGATATTATCGTAGACGATATATATGGCACACCCCTACTGTCCACTTTGCTCCATAGACTGAAATACACTTGATACATTTACATTGTCTGACCTGTATTCTCTGTTGTTTCTGTTTCGGATAAAATACTGGGCTGGAAGAGATAACTGGCACACAGGGGGTCCGAGCTTGCCTTGAAAGCACAGACTGCTGACATCATCACTGCAGCGGCACAGACCCAAAAAACATCAATTTGCCAGATTACTTTCGGTGGAGGAAAGTGGGTGTGGGTGGAGCTCCTGCCGCTGATAAGGTCGAGAGCAACTGTGGAGGAGACGGTACCTGAGGACAGACTTGTCTTTGCAGATACCAGCTTCTCCGTGGTTGCTGGGAAGTTCAGGTGGGCTGATGATGACGAGGTGGAGATGAGGTGTGCGGATTGCTCATATCTCTGGCGGCCGATACACAGAGGAGCATGGCTCTCCTCCAATAACTTGGCGTTCTCAGGGGGGTGGTGTTGTGACTCTGGAGTGACGACAGAGTCTTTGGGTGTTAGCGTTGATGTGTCTGCACTAGTGGAGATAGAACAGCTGCGCGTGGAGAAAATGAAGTTATCTGTCGGGGATTCAGTGCCTCAGTCTCAGCTAAGAAGTTGCTTCTTCCTGGAAAACAGTTTCAAGTTGTTAATAAGGTTCAGTCTGTTTGACCTGCAGCTTTTGTTCAATGCGAGTAGCCTTTAGAACCTATAGCTGCTCCCTGCAGGCAGAGAACCAGTGATAAATGCTTGCATTCTGAGCTTGAGCAGTGTGTTCAGTCCTGGTTTAAGGGAGTTCAGCTCCCCGAACTATGAGTTTCTGGTTTTTCATGACATTGTCAGAGTCCTTCCTGAAAAAAAAAGGGTGTCCGCTGTGGCCCCAGACTGGCTCTGCTGGGGAGCTTTGAACGTCTCACTCTTTGGGTTCTACCTGCAATACACAGTTCACACAGTCACAGTATTATGGATGGCGACACAAGCTGGTGGTGGTAGCAGCAGTGTTATGGTCTGGGATTCTCTGGACCCACTCATCCATGTGGAAGACACTCTCAACCGATTTGTGTATGAATCCAATCCTTGCAGGTCACGTACACCATACATGCTGATTGTCTTCCCTGGGGCGCATGGGATCTTCCAGCATCACACGGCTAAAAATGTCCCACTTTGGTTGGAGGAGCTGACCAAGTATTCAAAGTACTACCCCTGGACTAGAGATCGACTGATATGGGTTTTTCTATAGCCGATGCCGATACCGATGTTTAAAGGTCAGGGTCAGCTGATGGCCGATATGTCCATTTTTTGGACGATTTTTTGGACGATATCTAGAAGTTTTCTGCTTTACTTGCTGCTAAAATGTCACACTAGTAATAACAACTGGAGGCACAACATTTCTGAACTTAACATCATTTATTAAACACAGCCTTAACAAGAAAAACACAATATTTTTATCTGCCCCCCCCCCTAAAAATACAGTATGACCACTTTACTGCTGAAAGAATGTAACATACATCTCTTCATACCCAAAACTAACAAGTTATTAAGAAGTATATTCAATAAATACTTCCACACAGCCGACATGTTCACTGCAGTTACAGAGAGTGCCTCACTTCTTCACACTCAGGTGTAACAATAACGTGTTAATGTGTGTATTACACTCGAGCAGTTAGCTTTAGCCTTGTAGCTAAGGAGTAAAACATCCGCCTCATTAAAAACGTCATTGTTTGCTGTAAATTATTCATTTTCACTTGTTTGGACAAACAGTTCCAAAGGTTTCGGCCTGGGGACCTTCACATGCGGCAGCAGCACGTTCCACCGCACCACTAACATGGGGCTGCCCGCGGACGTGCCTGACTTTAAATCGGCGCTGTAAAAAAACACTGATATCGGCCACAGTGCTTAATTTGTGCTGGATCTTGCCAGAACAAGATCCAGCACCTCTCGTGTTTCGAGTACCTGCGTTCCCGGAACTTATTTATATGGATCCAGCACCTCTGTAACGTTTTTTGTTTTTAACATGGGGATTTATTTACAAAGTAGGTTAAAAAAAATCACAAGTGAAGAGTGCGAGCAGGGTTTCTCCAAATAAACCTGATTTGCCAGTCACAGCGTGCGTCCATGCGAACTTCCATGTTATCCTCTCTTCTGTTTATGAAACTTGTTGGTCCACCGCTCGTACAATTCAAACCTATGCTGCGTGTGCGATCTTGGATTGTTTAAGGACACCGAACTTCCACAGACAAGCAGAGCAAATCGTGAAATTGAGTGGAGTCTGTAGATGCAATGGCTGCGTTGTGGAGTAATTTGAATAATTAGAAGGTCAGGCAGTCTTCGTATATGTATTATTGTTTTTGTGCAACATGAAATGGTTTGGGTTTTTTTTTTTTTACTATCCCTCCAGTGGCATCTCTGAGATTTAATGGTTGCAGCTCCTTACTGCATTCATTAAAGCTAGTTCTAGCTTATTGCATAGAATGCTACTGTTATGTGGACACTTGAAGCAATGTTGTGTTCCAGGACCTTTTCCATCACTGCCCACTTGTTGGATCACCCCACCTTTGTGTTCCATTACCTGATGTTTTACAAATTAAGCACTGATCGGCCAATGCTGATATATAAAAAATGGCAAATATCGGCCGATCTCTACCCTGGACCCATAATTTCACAGACTTGAACCTAATTGAGCATCTGTGGGACCACCTGGATGGTGATGTTCACTCTATGGATCCTCCCCACATGCCATCAAGCAGCTGTAGGATGCACTGCAGTCAGCATGGCTCCAGATACCTGTGACCACCTACCAGGACCTTATTGAGTCTCCCAGTCTGTCCGGCTGCTGCGGTTACTGTGGATATTAGCTGGTGGACTGTGTATGTTTACTGCTATGAGGAAAGTCAGTGGTGCAGATCTGTTGGTTTAAAAACGGGGGGACTGGAACAGATTTGTCTGCTCTGGCTTTGTGCTGTGATCTCAGAGCAGCAGCTTTAGCCTTAGCTGGATGAGGAGTGGAGGATGCGACTACAGAGCTTTACGTAGCACAGCATTTGGGGTTAGTTCCAATGTGGATCTAACGCTGGTGTTGGTCATTTTGATCACATATCAGGTACTTGATCCACTCATTTCGTGGGTCCAGCTCTGTGCATCTCCACTGTCCGCTGCTTCATTAAGCCCTCCTTAATCCTCATACAGCTCAGAAATGCCAGCTTAAAATCTGCCAAGGTATTTTTTTTTTAAGAAAAAGAAGTTTATATCAATTCTGGCAGCACAAGATGACAGATGTGCTGTAAACATGATTCCACATGAAGCAAAACATCTCTCCATCTCGTTTTCTGCTTCCCAGTAGACTATGTGATCTAAAGTTCTTCACGTGACTGTAGTTAGGGGTGTGTTTAAAAAATCGATTTTTCGATTCAGATTCTTCATTTGAATAATCCGATATCGATTCGTATAAACCTGAGATTGATCTTTAAAATTAGCATGTCTAATATAGAGAAATGTCTCACTTATGAAGCTCTGAGGAAGCAGACGTGTCGGGCGCTTGCGAGTTAAGTAACTGTTTTCTGATCAGTGTCCACCGTGCTAGGCTATCTGGACTGTAACTAACACCCACGCAGAGTGGCTCGGGCAGCTGGCTTGACTTGGGTTTAACCGGCTTTCAGAAATATAAACTCTCCGTCTGTGTGTAGGAGGACACGCCCACCTTCCCACTGTGCAGGTACTGATACGCTTCAGTACTTTTATAGTTTTTTATTGCCGAACCGTCTACACCTTCCGAGAGTACTAAATAATTAAACCTGTCGCCGTAGGTAACCTCAGCCCACCTTCTCATATCATCCACCCACTGTGTTATTAACCTCGGATGAGACAGTGTTGTTCTATTTGAACTTCTTACTGTCTCTCTGGTCTCCTCCCATGTAACTGTATTCATTTTACTATTCAAAATGCGGTGAATATAAACATATAAACACTGATGTTGCAAATTCAAACAAAACATATTATTGTAACTGAAATATCCCTAAATAAATCGATATTAAATTGAATCGAATCAAATCGGAAATCGAATTGAATTGGGATCTTGTGAATCGGGATCAAATCGATCCGGGAGATCAGTGGCGATACCCAGCCCTAACTGTAGTGAATGGAAATACAACATTATTTTCTGCTGAAATCTCTTAAACTGGGTTGAGAATAGTCCACCAACTAAAAGTTTCTGGGCCTGTGGAAAGCGTCCTGTGACCACTGATGAAGGACTATCTGCAAGTACTATACATCTGCAAGGTGGACCAGCAAAGTAGGAGTATCTAAAACACAAATGCCAGCACCTAAACTCCAACCAGAGTCCAAAAAAACGATTCTGGCAGCACATGTGCTCTGAAACCAGAAGAAACCAGAAGAAACATTTCTTGAAATTTTATCTTTGGTAGCCAAAGCTTTCCTGATTCCTGTGCGTATAGCTTTATTATAGAAAAAGTCCTAAAGAAACTATAATAATGGCTTTGAAGTGCTGCTGGCTTGCCTTTATAACAAGCGCAGACACTGTAGCTCAAAAAACTTCTGAAAGAATGAAAGTGTGAAAGACAGCAGAGCTGAGCATCTGAACGGCAAGGAGTCAGGAGCACCTGATCTTAGATAGATAGATGCTTTATTGATCCCAGAGGGAAATTCAAGAATGGAGCTACTGGAAAGGCTGCCGCTCATGCCGGCGCCGGAAGTGATAACTATCTTATTCCCTGATGTATACATCGTACACACAGTGGTGAACTGTTGTTACTCTAACGGCAAGCATTTCGCCCACTAGCTTACACTCTGCACTAGTGGCCAGCTTGTATAACACAAAGCTGATTCTCTTATCAGTGACTGGAAACGACTGGCCCTACAGATGGTCCGATCACGGTGCAAAGCTTTCCGAAGGTTGCTTTCCTCGTTCCGAAATGCCAAATGCAAAGCCCGTTTGAGAAATAGCTCTGCTGCACAATGTGTTCCCGGAATTGTCTGGTGCGTTCGCGTTGCCAGATGTAAGGTGGACATGGTGTGGGCGGCACAGAGATTTTAGCCCTCATTAGGGGGGGCCATTGCTCATCCTGCCCGGCATCTCTGCACAGCCATACAAAGATGACAGATGGTTGTAAAGATAATTGTACTGAAAGCAAAGAGTTCAGTCTCTCCATCTTATTTTGTTTCAATGCAGCCCTAATCATGGTAGACTATGGGTGTGTCTCAAAACCTAGTGAGGGTCTACATTGGCAGTATTTTACGTCATAGTATGGGCTCCTGACATGTAGACTGTCCCAATTCTTAGATACCTTAAACATGCTGTCTACTGAGGAACCTTATTTAGATCTGATTTTAAGGAAGCATTGAACTGTACGAGCAGTAAAGTGGTTTTAAAAAGTTATTTTGATTCTCTCTGGTGTTTTAATGTGTTTCTGGTCATATAATCAGACAAAACAGTATTTAATTATCAACTCTGTAACGAGTCATTGACCATTTAGCAGTTTTAGTCACCATATTTGGCCACACCCACTTTCAAGCATGTGTTTCTTCCGTCTTTGTGTTAGAACTTTCTGGTCAGCTAACCAAAATGAATACAGTTACATGGGAGGAGACCAGAGAGACAGTAAGAAGTTCGAATGGGACAACATTGTCTCATCCGAGGTTAATAACTCAGTGGGTGGGTGATATGAGAGGGTGGTCTGAGGTTAATAACACAGTAGGTGGGTGATATGAGAAGGTGGTCTGAGGTTAATAACACAGTGGGTGGATGATATGAAAAGGTGGTCTGAGGTTACCTAAGGCGACATGTTTAATTCCTCTGTACTCTCGGAAGGTGTAGATGGTTCAGCAATGAAAAATATAAAAGTACTGAAGCGTATCAGTACCTGCACAGTGGGAAGGTGGGCGTGTACTCCTACACACAGACGGTGAGTTTATATTTCTGAAAGCCGGTTAAACCCAAGTCCAGCCAGCTGCCCGAGCCCCTCTGCGTGGGTGTTAGTTACAGTCCAGATAGCTTAGCGCGGTGGACACTGATCAGAAAACAGTTACTTAACTGATAGACTCACCAGCACTCAACACGTCTGCTTCCTTAGAGCTTCATAGCCGAGACGTTTCTCTGGATAAGGAAGCTCTGGTGCTGGTTCTCCTCCACAGAATGGTAAGAACAGACATACGGAGGTTTGGGTGGATGTTTTAAGTTTAGAGCTTCAGTCATAGACGCAGGGTCCTCTTCTTTGTAAGGCGGCTTTACAACACTGATCTTTATGTGCTGTGTTCGTAACGCCAAGTTTTCCTCGTCTTCCAATTACTGACTCCCTCTAACTGAACATGTTATGCTAGTCATTATATACGTTTGTTGTCGTTTTGCTTGTAATTAGTATCAACGTATTTGCGGGCGCACCAGAAGTTCTAACACAAAGTAAACAAAGATACACCCCCCACTCCCCCCACTTTGATCCACTCACACCAGCACAACACACACTAACAACACCATCTCCAGGTCAGCGTCACTGCAGTGATAAGAATGACCCAGCACCCAAATAATACCTGCTCTGTGGTGCTCTTGTAGGGGGTCCTGACTACTGATGAACAGGGTAACTCAGTATACACAGAAACAGATGAACCATAGTCTGTAGGTGTAGAACTATAGAGTGCTTCTATAGGGTGAGTAGAGCTGAGAGTGAATGAATGAAGTGACCTGCCGGCTGCCCCTTATCCTTTAAAAGAAAAAGAAAAGATATTTATTCTTTCAAGTCTAAAGAACATATGAAGCCAAGCTTTTGTATAAAAAAAAAACACTTTACTTCAACCGACTCACATTCCAGCTGATATGAGTTTTTAATTGAGGGACACAGGAGTCTGCTTGATGGAGGCAGTGATGAGGGCTTTGGAACGTGCTAGACTGAGAATGTGAACTTAATGCCAAATGCATGATTAACTGCACAAAGGATTGATTTCCCTCCTGCCTCTCTCTCTCTCTCTCTCTCTCTCTTCTCTTTCTCTCTTTCTTTCTGTCTCCGTCTTTCTCGTTCCAACCCTGCCATCAATCACTTAAGCGCGTTGCCATGGTTGCATGTCAGCATTAAGACCGTTTGGTTCATTTAAGTTGGGTAATGTTTCATTTCAGCCGCTGCTTACCGAGTGTTCAGCGCATTAGAAGTGAGAGAGTGCGTTCTGAGGGTGCTCTCTGAAAGCCTCTGTCAGGGAGGACTGTATTGTATGGGACAGAAAGGCGAGTGGGTGTTAGTGAGTGACCGCTAAGAGTCCACTTATGTAAAACCGTTCTAGTCGGCTGGTGTGTTATGATTCCCGGGGAACAGATGTAGCTGCAAATCTGTTTTAATACCATTTTTGTTGTTGTTGTTGGCCATGAGATCATCTCTTGCCTTCGCCACACAAGCCGCTGTCTGTGTAGTGCTTTTGTGGGCAGTCGATAAAATTAGTCCTCCTGAAATTGAGCAAAGCCGAACCGTTCTGCTCGAAGGCTGCTGCTGCTGTCGCTGTTCAGGATAGCAAACCTGCTTGAGATGTGAACACACGTACCCACATAATTCAGGTTCACGGGTGGTTTTGTCCCTGTGGTATAAATATCAGAATGTCATGCCCACATAAGCTGGTCTGTTTAAGGTTCCACCTTCCATGATTCCCTGTTTACTACACATAGAGCCTTGCTGGTATGTAAGGTTTGCTGCTTTAGTGTTGAACTGGAGCTATGATGATAACTTTAAAGTCCTAATCTAATCTTTATGTAACTTATTCTTATGCCTGGTGATTCTTTCCATGAAATAAGCTTAAAGTACAATATGCTGAATGGTAAATTACAACTGATCTAAAGTAACAGAAGGCCTAAAGTTACTTACTGTTTGTTCAGTCTAATCCTACAGCGCTGTGCAAATCTCTTATCTCGGCAATAGTGTTGGTTTGCCAGTAAAGAAATCAGATGTCATTTTAGATTGGATGCAACATATGAATCCAGTATCCAGAATTTCTATTTATTTTTTAAAACGAGATTTTTAGCAAGAAAGTTTGGTTTCAGATTTTATCACATGACTTGATTAAACTTAATAGATAGAACAGATCTACAGAAACAGTTACTACGGAGACTGCCACTACTGAAACAGACACTACAGAAACAGTCACCACTAAAACAGTCACTACAGAAACAGCCACTAGCGAAACACTCACTACCGAAACAGTTACTACTCAAACACTTATTACTGAAACAGTCACTACTGAAATACTTATTACCGAAACAGTCACTACTGAAACAGTCACTACTGAAATACTTATTACCGAAACAGTCAATACTGAAACAATCACTACTGAAACAGTCACTACAAAAACAGTCACTACAGAAACAGTCACCACTAAAACAGTCACTACAGAAACAGCCACTAGCGAAACACTCACTACCGAAACAGTTACTACTAAAACACTTATTACTGAAACAGTCACTACTGAAACAGTCACTACAAAAACAGTCACTACAGAAACAGGCACCACTGAAACAGCCACTACTGAAACAGTCGAATCTGAGTCAAGTCTGAGTCAGTTCTGAAATGCTGTGTCAGCTCTTCAACTTAATTAGTTACAACAACCCAAATGTTATTTCTTTTTATTCTAATATTATTAAATACTTGCAGATACTTTTCAGATAAACAGCTTTTAAATTCTAATTCTCTCAGGTGCTGAAAGTCTGTACACAGTGTGCTTTATTGTAAGTGTAAGTCAGCAGTATAGCCTATTACAGCAATCACTGATGTTTAACTAGTAATCCATCATACAGTCATATTTTTATGGGCATGGATTTCAGTAATAACAGCTTTTTCAGTCGCTGCATTCTGCATTCTATCCCCTGAACTGCTGCACTTCTTTTTCTTCCCAAACTTACAGAATCCCAACCAGCAATCGTTTCCAAACAGAGGTGAAAAATAAGGTGGATAAAAATAGACAAATATTGGGCCTCAGGATGGATGCTGTGTGATTATTTATGCATGCTTTTATGCTAATAATGAGATATTCCGCTTCCGCTTGATGAAACAGTTTACAAACTGTTCTGTTTAGTTGCACTGAACATTGTACTGTGGAGTTGTTTTTGTTTTTGCAGCTGATTTTTTTATTTTGTTACAGTTGACAAGCAATTTTTTTTTCATATTTTCATTAGTACTTTGTTTTAGGCATTTGGGGACGTTATTATATTCAAAAAGCTATTTTTCCAAACAATAATTTATTATTTAAATATTTAAACAGTAGTAATACAGTAAGTAGTGCTTTTACACACGCTATATTGCCAAAAGTATTGACTCACCCATCCAAATCATTGAATTCAGGTGTTCCAATCATTTCCATGGTCACAGGTGTATAAAATCAAGCACGTAGTCATGCAGACTGCTTCTACACACATTAGTGGGTCGCTCTCAGGAGCTCAGTGAACTCCACCGTTGTACCATGATAGGACGCCACCTGTGGAACAAATCAGTTATGAAATTTCTTCCCTTCTAAATATTCCACAGTGGACTGTCAAAGTGAAAGCGATTGGGAACAACAGTCAATCACTACAGACCTCCAAACTTCATGTGGCCTTCAGATCACCTCAAGAACAGAGTGTAGAGAGCTTCATGGCCGAGCAGCTACATCCAAGCCTTACATAACCAAGTGCAATGCAAAGCGATGGATGCAGCGATTCAATTTCGTGCTGCCAGCTATGTTTGGTGTGAAGAACTTGACTGGCCTGAGTCCTGACCTCAAGCCGATTGAACACCTTTGGAATGAATTAGAGCGGAGACTGTGAGTCAGACCTTCTCGTCCAACATGTCTGACCTCACAAATGGTCTTCTAGAAGAACGGTCAAACATTCCCATAAACACACTCCTAAACCATGTGGAGAGCCTTCCCAGAAGAGTTGAAGCTGTTATAGCTGCAAAGGTTGGGTCAACATCATATTAACCCCTATGCATTAAGAATAGGACGTCACTCAAGTGTGAACATAGATGATTGAATACTTTTGGAAATAAAGTGCATGTCAGTGTGTGTATTTAACCCTTTCCAAGCTTGTCCTTGTGGAAACAACCCAGTATTGTTTACAGTTCTCATCTAATACCTGCTTTGACGGCTCAGTACTTCATTAGGCTAAATCAAGATTGCTGCTGAAGGAACTGAATACGTTCATACAATGTCTGGGGCGTCCAGGAGAAATCTGGAACTACACTTTGTTCTTCAAACTGGAGCTCAAGATATGATCTACTTCTCTTACAATAAGATATTCATGTTACTTTGTATTGTATGTATGATTATTTACATCTGTTCTAATGATATCTGGTGTTCTTACTAGAGACAATAGGATAAGATAAAGGATTTGAAACACTGAGCTTAGGTGTCTTAGACTATTGCAGTAGTGTATATTGACAATAAGTACTGTTTCAGTATTACAGATGTGTGAAATACCAGTTTTTCCCAGCATGACATTTACTGTCAGCCGGCTCCTTCATCTCTGCAGGCGTCAAGGCCCCTTATTAGAAGACAAGGTTCTCCTCAGTTTCTTGTTTGGGTTTGTTTCAGAGTATCTGAGAGCCAAAATAGCACTGGTGGGCTCATCGGAAGCATGAAAAGCGAACGTCCTGCTTCTTTTGCTGCCCGTGTGGCTGAAACGAGGGCTCACTCTGCAGTTTCTTCCACAGGATCCTCGCTCTCTTTAAATTATTGATGTTCCAGTTGGATGCGTTTACCCTCAGCTTACGTAACAGAACTCGGCGGCACGCATGAACACACAAAAACACATACCAGCAGTTCAGCGCTACGCCGGCCTCTCTCTCTCTGTTCCACCTTTCTGCTGCGCTGATGTGTCGTACGCCCCACTGCCTTTGATTTATCATCACAACAGCACTTTGTAGAGGAAGAGTATGAATGATTCAGTGTGCCGGAAATTCTCAGCCCTTTTTGTCATCCCAGAATTATTACTTCCAATATCGCGCTTCCTTCCAGGCGAACAGTTTCCAGTAATTAGCAAACTTTAGGTTGGATGGGATAGACGATTAATTATGCATTGCTTTCCGGCGTTGCGTGGTAACGTTTGATTCTCTGTCTGGCCGAGACTGTCACGATGGATTTCCTTCGAGTCCGAGAGCAAGTAGTCATCACGGTGGGATCATCAGGCAGACGATGGGGTTTGAGGAGCTTTTTCCTTTAAATCAATAGCAATTGCGAGAGTGTGCAAGAGGGTGATAATGATTGTCTGTGTGTGTGTGTGTGTGTGTGTGTGTGTGTGTGTGTTTCCTCAGTAATTGACCATGTGTACAGTGATCCAGTGGGTGAAGGAGATTGGCCAATGGCTAAAAACTAAAGATATATATATATATATATATATATATATATATATATATATATATATATATATATATATATATATATACTACAAAAGTTTAGGATCACTTTAAAATTTCATGTCATGCAATTTTCCTGCAATTTACAAACAATATTGTCCATGTAAGTGTATCAGATGATTTTAAAGAATAAAAATGTTTGTATTAAAGTCTATTTTTGTATAGAGGCTTATTTTACATATAGTCTATTATCAGTAATTCTCAGTCCTCTGTCTAAATCTCCTGGTACAACCGCCAATCCAAGTTAAGGATGTTATTGGGGTAATTGGTTGTTAGGACACTCTTGATCAATTGTGATGCACAGCTGAAAAACATTCTACTAATAAGTGAGTATAAAAGGGAACAACATTCTAGGTTAGTTTAGTATCTGAAGCATCAGCAGTTGATGGCTTGCTGACCGACTCAAAATGACCAGAAAGAAACAACTTTCTTTAGAGACCCGTCAGTCCATTGTTGTGTTAAGGAAGGAAGACTACTCCATTTCACGGTGCATTTCATTTCATGGTGATCCCAAACTTTTGAGCGGTAGTGTGTGTATATATATATATACACTTATGGCAATATTGCATTTGTCTTCATTAGTTCTGCCAATTGCTGAAAAAATAAAATTGATCCATAGCCAGAAGTGTTTTTTAGATAACATAAACTTATTAACGCTGAATATGAACATAGATTTTAAAGATGAGTGAATATAAAATAGATAGATCATCTTTAAAATCTATGTTCATCTATGTTGTTCTCGCTTTTATAGACAATACATTGTATTGGTACCCACAACATTGAAAGGTAACTCCTCACAAAGTTGTAACAATGTTATCTGACAACGTTGTGATAACGTAGTGGCAACATTGTCAATACGTTGTCACACCCTCTTGGAATCCTTCATACGTTCCATTATATCTGCATGGAAATCCATGGAATTTTGAAAAGTTGGCAACAGATACTGTAATATAAATACCCTAATAAAAGAAATAGTACCGTAAGATTATTTAGTGACATTGTGACAACCTTGTTCCACATTTTGACAACGTTGTAGCGACATTATTGGAAAGTAGACAACATAACACAAGACAATCAATTTTTTAATCACATTGATCAGCAGTTTATTATAACCTAAAAGAAAAATAGCTGTTTGGGTCAAGAAAGTGTTTTTAACAGATATAACAACGGTCTAACCGACTTAGGCTGACTGGCCAATTAGCTAGCACAGCTAACTAACTATGTTTCTAACTATCTAACTAGCTCCTAGATTGCTAATTGGTTTGAGTCTACAGAACTTTAAAGCTGCCATGAAACTAACAGAGTTAATCTTGTCACAAATAAAAATGTTTGTAACGCATTTAATGGTGTTTCTGGCCCCCCAGCTAGCGAACTGACTGACTAGCTAGATAGCTAACTGGTTTGTGCCTCTGATCTACAAAACAGTGGTAATCATATTTCAAAAGAAAATATTTTAAAAATGTTTCTAACAGGTAGAACACTCTTCTTGCTTTTGATTTGTTTTGTAATTTGTCCACACAGTGAGGTTTGTGGTGTCAAGCTTGCAGGGGACGTCCTCCAAACTGTTTAATTAAGTTGCCATACATTAATTTTAAATCTATATTACTTAATAAAACATGTTCAGGTAAGTCATGATAGTGTGCAAACACTTATAATTTGTGTGTCACCAGTAAAACGCCAACTGCAAATTAAAAATCTGGTAAAATCATATAACTTGATTTTTTATCTTACAACAAGGCAGATATTGAAGTTTTGGATAAAGGCTATCTGAATTACCTTTTAAGAATAAACTAGGTAGCTTTTAGCACTGCTAATCGCACTAGCAGCAGTTACTGAGATGTTGTGTTGCTACAGTTGTTAAGTTGTTAGTTTGGCTAATGCTAATATTTCCCATCATGCTCCTTTAGCATTAGAACAGACAGTTAACTGCAGGCTGTAACAGGATATTGTAAGAGCAATTTGCTGGTTTGATGTAGCCACTATATAGTTCAGGGGATGTTGTGTAGTTGTGTTACAGGAAATAAAGATAAAGTTCACCAAAAGCTAATATTCCTAATGGAAGCCTACAGCCTACAACTAGCATTTATTATAACGTGTATAACATTCCTGGGATGTTTAGTTGATGCAGTGGTTAAGGGAATAGTACTAATAGTACTAATAGTACTAATAGTACTAATATTTCCTGTAATGATGTTGTTGAATATCGTTAGCACATATAATTACCACTTACTATTTAGCACCAATACCAGTTGAAATCAAAGGTCAGGGGATGTTAGCTTGTGGCACTATAAGAATTAAAGGCAGACAGAGCTAAAGACTGCAGTGCTAGTTTGTCCAGTCTCTTTCTGTCTGCTGTTGAGATGCTGCTGCCCCAGCAGACCACTCCATAAAAGATGGCAGATGCCACCACTGTGTCCAAGAAGGTCCTCAGGAGTGCTCCATGCACTCCAAATGACCTCAGTCTCCTCAGTAGATAAAGTCTGCTCTGGCCTTTTCTGTAAAGTGCAGTGGTGTTAACTGACCAGTCCAGTTTGTTGTTTAGGTGAACACCCAGCTACTTATAAGAGTCCACCCTCTCAATGTCCATACCCTGGATGTTCACTGATAGAGGGGGATGTCGATGTCTGCACCTGTAAAAATCAACCACTAGTTCTTTGGTCTTCTCCATTTTCATCTGGAGGTAGTTCTGCAGACACCAGTCCACAAAGTCCTGAATCAGTCCTCTGTACTCACTGTCCTCCTCATTAGTTATGAGGCCGACGATCGCTGAGTCATCAGAGAACTTCTGGAGGTGACAGTTTGGTGAGCTGTATATGAAGTCAGGAGTGTACAGAGTGAAGAGGAACGGTGCCAGGACAGAACACTCTAAGATGACTAAGCAGAATTAGGCTCTTGGAGAAAATCCAGCAATCCCAGCTGCGATGATGTAATGAAAGATAATGGTCAAGAACATATAATATATGATTCATCACATACAAAACTACTAGCCTAAAATCGAATGCGTTTCAACCTAAATGCTAGCTTGTCACCAGAAGCACGCAGCTGCTAGCCCAGCACAGACGACTCATTGGAGATTGCGATTTGGCACAGCTATCGATTTAGACTCCAGCTGTCCAAATAAGTTTCCTAATTCCAAATAAGTTTCCAGCTGCCCCGAGCTGCGCTGGGAGTTAAAGCCTACGTGGCTGGGTTTAGCACATGCTAAAATAGGTTTGAACGGCTCAACAACCTTCATTGCCTTCAAGACAATGGCTAAAAAAGCTGCCTTGTTTTTCTGCAACACTCACCGACTGTATCTTGAGTTTCAGGACTATATCTTAAAAAAACACACCAAATGCAAGCATAAACACACCTGAGATACAATTAAAACTTGATCACGCGACCCACTTCAGGAGGCATTCTGAGACACATTAGAACCATTATAGCATGTTATAGCATTGTAAACACCCTACAACCCATTCACACATTCCACAATCAGGACTCCTCCCAATACAACCCAAACCCCTACCAGTACAACCAATATTACTACCACTCCAACCAGAACCCCTCCCAGTACAATCAAAATTACTACCACTACAACAAAAACTCCTCCCAGTACAACCCATACTCCTCCTGGTACAATTCATAGTCCTTTCAGTATGATGCAAAACCCTTCTTTAGTACAACCCAAACCCTTCCGGATACATCCCAAACCTGTCCTAGTATAACACAAACTCCTTCCAGTACAACTAAAACTCCTCCCAGTACAACCCAAACACCTCCGGATACATCCCAAACCTGTCCTAGTATAACACAAACTCCTTTCAGTACAACTCAAACTCCTCCTAATACAACCCAAACACCTCTGGATACATCCCAAAGCTGTCCTAGTATAACACAAACTCCTTCCAGCACAACTAAAACCCCTCCCAGTACAACCCAAACACCTCTGGATACATCCCAAACCTGTCCTAGTATAACACAAACTCCTTCCAGTACAACTAAAACCCCTCCCAGTACAACCCAAACACCTCCGGATACATCCCAAACCTGTCCTAGTATAACACAAACTCCTTCCAGTACAACTAAAACTCCTCCCAGTACAACCCAAACACCTCTGGATACATCCCAAACCTGTCCTAGTATAACACAAACTCCTTCCAGTACAACTAAAACTCCTCCCAGTACAACCCAAACACCTCCGGATACATCCCAAACCTGTCCTAGTATAACACAAACTCCTTCCAGTACAACTCAAACTCCTCCTAATACAACCCAAACACCTCCGGATACATCCCAAACCTGTCCTAGTATAACACAAACTCCTTCCAGCACAACTAAAACCCCTCCCAGTACAACCCAAACACCTCCGGATACATCCCAAACCTGTCCTAGTATAACACAAACTCCTTCCAGTACAACTAAAACTCCTCCCAGTACAACCCAAACACCTCCGGATACATCCCAAACCTGTCCTAGTATAACACAAACTCCTTCCAGCACAACTAAAACCCCTCCCAGTACAACCCAAACACCTCCGGATACATCCCAAACCTGTCCTAGTATAACACAAACTCCTTCCAGTACAACTCAAACTCCTCCTAATACAACCCAAACACCTCCGGATACATCCCAAACCTGTCCTAGTATAACACAAACTCCTTCCAGCACAACTAAAACCCCTCCCAGTACAACCCAAACACCTCCGGATACATCCCAAACCTGTCCTAGTATAACACAAACTCCTTCCAGTACAACTAAAACTCCTCCCAGTACAACCCAAACACCTCCGGATACATCCCAAACCTGTCCTAGTATAACACAAACTCCTTCCAGTACAACTCAAACTCCTCCTAATACAACCCTAAACACCTCCGGATACATCCCAAACCTGTCCTAGTATAACACAAACTCCTTCCAGCACAACTAAAACCCCTCCCAGTACAACCCAAACACCTCCGGATACATCCCAAACCTGTCCTAGTATAACACAAACTCCTTCCAGTACAACTAAAACTCCTCCCAGTACAACCCAAACACCTCCGGATACATCCCAAACCTGTCCTAGTATAACACAAACTCCTTCCAGTACAACTAAAACTCCTCCCAGTACAACCCAAACACCTCCGGATACATCCCAAACCTGTCCTAGTATAACACAAACTCCTTCCAGCACAACTAAAACCCCTCCTAATACAACCCAAACACCTCCGGATACATCCCAAACCTGTCCTAGTATAACACAAACTCCTTCCAGCACAACTAAAACCCCTCCCAGTACAACCCAAACACCTCCGGATACATCCCAAACCTGTCCTAGTATAACACAAACTCCTTCCAGCACAACTAAAACTCCTCCCAGTACAACCCAAACACCTCCGGATACATCCCAAACCTGTCCTAGTATAACTCAAACTCCTTCCAGTACAACTCAAACTCCTCCTAATACAACCCCAACTCCTTCCAGTACAACTCAAACTCCTCCTAATACAACCCCAACTCCTTCCAGTACAACTCAAACTCCTCCTAATACAACCCCAACTCCTACCAGTACCAACCAAACTCCTCCCAATACAACCCCAACTCCTACCAGTACCAACCAAACTCCTCCCAATACAACCCCAACTCCTACCAGTACAACCCAAACTCCTCCCTATACAGCCAAAACTCCTCTCAATAATACCCAAACTCCTACCAGTACAGCCCAAACTCCAGCTAGTACAACCCAAACTCCTGACTCACTCTAACCTGCCTCCTCCAAATACAACCCCAACTTCTACCAGTACAACCCAAACTCTTCCCTATACAACCAAAGCTCCTCTCAGTACAACCCAAACTCCTCCCAATTCAGCCCCAACTCCTCCCAATTCAGCCCCAACTCCTACTAGTACAATCCGAACTCCTAGTGTCTTAGTACAACCCAACCCTCTATCAACACAACTCAAACTCCTCCCAGTACAGCCACAATTCCTTCCAGTCCTTCAGGTGCAACCAGCACCCAATATTCAAACAACTATTTAAAGGGCTCGGATTTGCATTTCTTGTATATCCTATATAGCAACTTATTGTAAAGGAGATATTTGTGATTGATGTTTTCTGATATTTTTCTTTTTTTTTTTATTTTTTAATTATTATTGTTTTTAGAGTATTGGAGACGATATTTGTTAGAATATTCCAAAAATATTTGATTGTGTATTAGTATAGTGAATTAGAGAGAGCCACTTTCAGACTTAATGGCCTTTTGTTGTTTGCAGTTCTGTGTTCCTCATGTCCTGAACACTTTTATCTCACGATGCTTTTGATAATTGTCTGATTTGAATTGATGTGGGAAGATGCTTCATTGTGGAGTTGCTAAACTGTGATTGGATAATCAGTGTTTAATGAAGGCTGCTCTGTGATAAAAGAGGCAGGAAGGAAGCCCCAGGTCTGGGATTAGACAACATCACTCTAACCTGCCTCGTTATCTTTTGTTTTGCAGAACCGTCCCCAGGATGCCCCCAGTGGGCTAATGCAGGTACTGCAGCAGCAGTTCAGTGAGCTGAGGGTGGACACATGTGACCAGAGCGCAGAAGAGGACCTGGACAGTCCCTCTAGCTCAGGTACGCCCTCTAGAGGCAGGAACAGGGAATTGATTTTTAATGGGTGTGCTCCAGCATGAGGCTCAAACAATGAATGTCCCTGTTAAAAGAAACAGTGTTTACTTGTGTGCTTTGATTTTACTATCATATATGTGTGTGTGTGTGTGTGTGTGTGTGTGTATATATATATATATATATATATATATATATATATATATATATATATATATATATATATATATATATATATATATATATATATATATAGTGTTTATCATATATCACCAGTGTACATATGTGGTAAGACAGAGCTTACACAATTTGGATTTCAAATAAACAAGTATAGTACTGTGCAGAAGTTTTGGGCAGTTAAAGATATTATTATCTTTAAAAAGCAATTTATAGACAGGAAGCTTTTAATTTCTCAGAAATACTTAATTTCTGAAATATTCAAACAGTATTAACACACTAAGTAGTGTTTTTACATACGACAGTGTGTTTATTTAACCCTTTCCAAGCTTCTCCTTGTGGAAACAACCCAGTATTATTTACAGTTCTCATCTAATACCTGCTTTGACTGCTCAGTACTTCATTAAGCTAAATCAAGATTGCTACTGAAGGAACTGAATACATTCATACAATGTCTGGGGCATTCAGGAGAAATCTGGAACTACAATTTGTTCTTCAAACTGGAGCTTAAGATATGATCTACTTCTTTCAATAGAAGATAATCACTGGTAAAAATACACTGATTGCAAAGATAAAGGAGTTTGGATGCCTGAGACTTTTGCGCAGTAGTGTTTATTTTCACAGTGTATTAATAACTGCTACCTAAAATTAAGATGCCAGAACACAAATTTATTTTAAGAGATATCTCATGCAGTAGATCGCTTTAGATTAGATTTAGATTTAGATTTCATATTTTCAAATGTAAGTTGTCACTGTCCAAAGCAGAGGTCAAAAACTGTGGAACTGTAATTGTTTCTAAGCTAGTTTGGAGCATTTCTATTGGTCCATTGATCATGAAATTTTCACATTATGTAATCAGTAGCTGTTGTGTTCATATGATGTAGCAAAACAAAAATGAAGATAAATGTTTTGGTTTTTTTTGGAGAGTGACGATATGATAAATACATACCATTTTATTTGTAAGGTTCCTATGTGTGATATGTCACCATACAAATAAATGTATTTTTAAATAGATTTGGTAAATATGGTAAACTAGTGGTTAGTACGGTGGTGTAGTGGTTAGTACGGTGGTGTAGTGGTTAGTATGGTGGTGTAATGGTTAGTACGGTGGTGTAGTGGTTAGTATGGTGGTGTAGTGGTTAGTACGGTGGTGTAGTGGTTAGTACGGTGGTGTAGTGGTTAGTACGGTGATGTAGTGGTTAGTACGGTGATGTAGTGGTTAGTACGGTGGTGTAGTGGTTAGTACGGTGGTGTAGTGGTTAGTAAGGTGGTGTAGTGGTTAGTACGGTGGTGTAGTGGTTAGTACGGTGGTGTAGTGGTTAGTATGGTGGTGTAGTGGTTAGTATGGTGGTGTAGTGGTTAGTAAGGTGGTGTAGTGGTTAGTACGGTGGTGTAGTGGTTAGTAGGGTGGTGTAGTGGTTAGTATGGTGGTGTAGTGGTTAGTATGGTGGTGTAGTGGTTAGTAAGGTGGTGTAGTAGTTAGTATGGTAGTGTAGTGGTTAGTACGGTGGTGTAGTGGTTAGTAAGGTGGTGTAGTGTTTAGTACGGTGGTGTAGTGGTTAGTATGTTCTGTGTGTATGTTTTTCAGGTCTCTGATTTCTCATCACTGTGCTCTGTGTTATTGTCTAATATTGTATTACTTAACTGCATCTATGTGTGTGTCCACAGGTTTTTATGAACAGAGTGAGACTCAGTCCCCTCCGAGGCGTTCCAGCTCCTCCCCCAGTCTCTCCTTCTCCAATCACAGGCCAAGATCAGTGGGTCAGTGGCCAGGCTCTAGATATTTCCAATACTCAATCTTTTATACACATCATTCTCTCAGGATATCAGTCTTAACATATTTGTGGGGTTAGTCTAGTGTAGTGGGCTACTTTGGTGCCCTCTATGCTGTAGACTGGGGTTCAATTCCTCACCCAGGCAACCAACTTACACTACACCAGTAACAGTGCTAACACTACCTTCACCTACATGTGTAAAAGTAAACCGCATAAGAGCATCTGCCATTAAAAGTACTTAAATTGCTTCTTAATTGTTGTAAAGCAATAGTTTGTAGCTCCTTGCTTTTATTGTTTCTGACTCTGCATGACGTACTGATATTCAGTGATGGACAAATTATTATAAAAATATTATTTAAGTACACTGGTGTAAAGTTATACAAGTAGAAACTTTATTCATTATATAGCTTATTCCTTATAGAATAATCATTATTGATTAACAGTTTCTGTGTAGCGGCATACATGATGGATACACAAAATTATGTGTTTATTAAAAATAGTATTAATCAAATGAGATTTGAAATTTTTTTTGTAATATTTCAAAACTGCTTAGTCCTGCTTCTGCTGGTCTTGCATGCTGGTGAGGATTAGTAATCCAGTCTAACAGTCCAGTTCATGCTTTCCCATGAATGCAAGCAATCATATATATAATATAGTAAGGGCGTTTTCACTCTAGAGGTTTTTCCAGGTCTAGGACCATTTGCTCTGGGGGCTCAATATGTTTGTTCAAGTGTGAAAGCTGTTTTCGAGCCTGTGAGCAGTCCAGAGAACTGACCTCTGGTCCTCCTTAAATCGGGGGTTTGCTTAAATTGAGTGTGTTTATCAAAGAAAATAATAAAAAGCAAACGAAACGGATGAGGCTTCCTGCCTACCATTTTTCAGAAAAGCGACATATTGAGTTGTGCAATCAATCCACAGTTCACATAGAGTTCTTGTGTGTGAAAGCAAACCAGCTATAGTGAGCTCCTCCCTCAAACGACCCCAGAATCCTGATTGTGAAAAGTATGAAAACGTCCTGAAAATGAATGTTTTACTTTTTGACATGCACTGGACTGAGTATAACAGTGTCAAAATTTAAATGCCTTAGGAAAGTAATATTAATTGATATACTGTGTCACTGTCCATCACAGCTGTTACCTATGAAAATGAACAAAAGTAGGTTGCATAGCTAAAAACTTGAATTTTGTCTATTTTCATAGATAACATTTCTATTTACGATTAATTAACAGCTCAAAACAGTTGGAACCAAGTGGCAAGTAAGCAGACTGTTTGCAGAATGCTGATTGGTGGGGTATAAGTTTGCATAACTTGTCAGCTATATTAATTAAGCTCCAATGTAAAAGTAAAGAAGAAAAGTTCAGACACCCACCATGTCTTGGTTGATCTGTAACATTTAGTACAAGCAGGAAAACGCCAAACCAGTGAGATGCTACATTATAATGTGATAAATGGTGATTGGATTGGTGAGAAGGTCTTCATAGTGGTCAGTTATATACTGAGGCATAGTCAAGTGTACATACAGATCAGTACAATCACATCTATGTAATGATGTTGAACATTCCTTCCTTCCCTGCAGATGCCTACCTTTGGGACTGGGAAAGTCAAAGGGAACCCACCCCTCGTACAGTCCTGCCACGTTCATTCTCTGCGCCCTACCCCCCACTAGAGGGCATCGCCGAGGGAACCGAGGAGGAAGAGGATGATGATGATGAGGATCATGAAGATGAAAATGAAGATGGATCTTTGTGGTCCAACAGCCAGGTAGTAAATGGAGACCCCATGAACAGACATGAGATGGGCCTCACTTTGGGGATGAATGAAGGCTCCACTGGGGAGGTTGATGTGGGTCTCACTGTGGATGTAGATGACCCCACTGAAGAGATTGATGAGGATCTTGTTGAGGAGACAGATGAGGGTCCCACAGTCGAGGACATCCAGCAAGCAATGCGTGTAGAGGCCTATATTTTGGGCCTTCTACAGCGCTGTTCCCTTAACCACACGGCGAGCCCCTCCACAGGCATTGATTTTGCCTCTAACCACTGGCAAGACCTACATGCTTATCCCCACATCACACCTGATTACTGTGACCCCACACCTGGCCACTCAGGGTGGCAGGAATGGGCAGCCCTCAATGAGGAGGAAGATGGTGGAGAGGAGTCGCATGAGGGGTACTATATGCCCCACCTGGATGCACAGGATGGGCCAGCCCCACTTGTATGTGAAGATCCAGAGTCCTCTTTAGAGATGGAGCAGTATGGAGCTATGAAGCCTTGCACCAGCGGCAGTGATGCTGACTCACTGCAGCACCAACAAGGCTACCTAGAGCATCACGCTCCAGTGATAGACCCTATGGCATCGTCCCGTTACATCCATACCCATGTTTCTCCACCTGTAACGCTTGAGTCTGCAGAACACAATTGGGCATCTCGATTACCAAGAATGCATCAGGAGGAAAGGTGGGGGTCAGTCGAGCAAAGACATGGCAGAACAACAAGCCGATCTCAATCGGAGGGAAGCTTTCCACCCCAAGGGTGGACAGCCCAACAAGAACATAGGTACTTCACAGTGGGACGGGACAGGGCTACTCCCCGCGTCGATGATGACTACCCGTCCAATCAGCGGCTCTGGTACTCCTCAGCAGACCTTAGCCAAGAAGAGGAGGAGTCATCGCTCAGAGGGGAGGAGGCTATGGTCAAATACTCAAGCCTACCTTTTCACACTGTCCCTCAAGCCCAGTACCCGGAGCAGAGCCAGCATCTTAGAAATGGGACAAATGCTAGAGCCACCCGAGGTGATGGTTCTGACTCTAGTCTGAGCGAGACATGTTCTCCAAGGTCCAGCTCTGTGTCTAGTGATTCAGACGAGAGCGGGGGTCTTGTGTGGCCTCAGCAACTGCCTCCACGTTTGCCCACTTCCTCCCAGAATGCCCAGAGCTCTGTGGTCAAGATCAAAGCTTCGCATGCTCTGAAAAGGAAGATCATGCGCTTTCGGTCAGGCTCACTGAAGGTCATGACTACCGTCTAATCATGGATGTTACAAGTGGGGTCGCCTATGTTCAATAAATGGCCGTGCCAAGTTTTTAGCCCAGTTCCACCTCGTAACATCAGTTCCCAGCTCCAGTGGCTTCTTCAGTTTTAGATAGACCGTAGTTGAAGTGGTGAACTAATTCTGAGTGCAACATATCCCGAATATCCCGGTTACCTCTGATTGAGTTCCTGGGATATGCAGGCAACTGAAGCAATGAAAACCCGTTTCTGGAACTATTCAGTGATGATGTGCCTTGTGACATGTGTTCATGTGACATGTGGTCTTTTTCATGCTGCATTATGTCTATATGATCATGGATATTTCTATGAACTCAGTCAACGAAGATGTTTTGATGCACTTCATTCCTTTGTTATCAGGGGACCTAATGTGTACCAGTAGAGCAGCCCCCACACTATGGCACTGCCACCACCGGCCTGTACAGTTCACAGCTCCACGCTTTCATGTTGCTTGTGCCAAATTCTGATCTGATGGAAAAGTAACCAAGATTTTTCCAACTAGCTGATAGTTTCCCATTTCTCAGAGCCCCAGTTTCTGGACATTTCTTCTTCTTCGACCTCACCTGCTATGAACTTAGGGTGTTGTTTGATATTTGAGATAAACTTTAATTCTAATATGTGGTGCACTCATGGATGTGACTTGCCTGACTGTGTGCTTGCCCAGTTCTCCGGTGACCCCTTTATTCCACTAGCTGTTTTTATCCAACAGGTCCATGATCACTGGTAGTCTTTCTTGCTCTTTGCACCGCTCTCGTGAAACTCTTGAACAAGCTGTGTTCGGAAAGCAACAACTATTTGGAAGATGTTCCGAATGCTCGTTTGCCCAACAATGCTCTGACCTGCACACGGCCGACATTTGAGAAGGGTGTGCAAACTCAACTGGCAACTCATTGATGTCTACAGTTTGATCTGATGGAGAGTTACCAGCACCAATACCTTTGTTTTCTTTGGTAAAAGAGACTTGCGTACTGTTCTCATTATGAGCACCAATACCTCAGAACTCAAGGGAAGTCTTTGATTGGGACGATGTCCTGCTGCTGCTGCTGATGCCGCCGATGTCATATCCTGTCCCGGGATGGGCCTGATACTGAAAGACACCATACTGCACCTTATTACAAACTTGTTTTTGTTCACTTGTGGTCTCGTGCTGCTAAAGCAATTGTGCCTCTCTTTGTTGCATAGTCTAGACAGAGTACAACTGTGTAGCGCATCAACACGGCCAATGCAGGACGAATTCCCATCGTGTTGAATCAAATCTTACATGAGATATTTTAATCCCGCAGAGATCAAGTAAACACTGTAGGCGCTAATGTGACATTGCTAATTTGACTGTCTAATGGAAGACAGTGCAAGGAGAGATTCTTTGAAAATTCATGTTCGTCAGTCCCTGGTTTTAATGAGATCTTCACCAGTATATATATTATCAGGAGTTTAGTAACCCCTTGCTCTACAGCTTCTCTACAGTTTTCCACTAGCAGTTGTTTTGCTTTTGCACTGGTGAACTTCATACTGAGTTGCTAAAAATTAACAGGTCCTGATCCTGAAATAACATACCCTTCATGCTTTACCATTTTACACACCTACTTCAACCCACCAGGTAATAAACAAGCTTTTCCTGAGGTGAAACCAATGTGTTAGTATAGGGTTAATGTAGGGGAGGGGCACTTCAGGACCAGGACTTGAGTAACATTGACTTATAGGATGACGACTTAGTACCAACAGATGTAGTTCATACATTTCCTTGGATCATGCCATCTAATGAAATCTGTCTTAGAAAAGAAATTCCAACTTTCTCAGCTTGCTCATGAGATTTATCGTGAATCCTACATGAAGCTCTTGGTTTCGACCTCTGCTGTCTTCGGACGATCCTTGGCACTTAGGAAGTTGTCATGTACAGGCAGTTCTTTCTGTTTATATGGTGAATTGATTACATGAGCAAGAGACGAGGACTTGAGTCAGCACTTTGCCTGTCAGATTTGCTATATATACTGTACAGTCATTGACCCATTAGTCGTTTTCCCACAACTTGCAGCAACAACAGGTTTAATATGGCTTCAAATAATGAGCCTTTCATTATAGAGAAACCTGATGGACAGAATGAAGCATCTCATGCAGCAGGTGTGATGTTTGAAGTTTAGAGCAGAGGCCACTAATAGGTGGACAGCGGTCCGGGTCCGGTACTAAGCGGTCCGGTACTAAGTCGGACCCAAAGCGATAAACGATTGAGAGAAATTTAATTCAGACAGTGTTTATTTTAAGAGGCGGAACTTTTCATGTCTTTACGGTATACAGGCTTAGCGATGCTGTAAACTCACAGACCAATCACATGCGCTGTAAGATCACCAAAGACTCCTTAGCCAATCAGATCTGTGCAGATTGGGGAGCGCGGCGCACATGCAGGCGAGGTACGAAGCAAGAAGCAGCAGTCTGAGAAAAAGCGAGTCAGAGAATAAAGCGAGTCAGAGAATAAAGCGTGTCAGAGAGTAAAGCGAGTCAGAGAGTAAAGCGAGTCAGAGAATAAAGCGTGTCAGAGAGTAAAGCAAGTCAGAGAGTAAAGCGAGTCAGAGAGTAAAGCGAGTCAGAGAATAAAGCGAGTCAGAGAAAGGCAATTTTAAATGGTTCCTTCCACAATGAACGTTATTAAGAACAAAAAACGTCCCAGGCTCACCAACGAGCACCTTCATGTGTGTTTGTGAATAGCCCTGACACCATCATCCCAGATTTAAAGACCATCAAGAGCTCCCTCCTCTCACTAAACAAGAGAAAGTGTGAAAGAGGAATACGAGAGGGAAATAAACTGCACTGAAATGAACTACACTGCACGTTTTCAAAAGCATTATTTTTTAATGTAGCCCTTGTTTTTAGAAGGAAAACACATTTATTTGAAGTTCTATAAATAATTCATTCAGTTCAGCATTTAAAACAATTAATATAGTTAAAATATACTGAACGGTATGTGTGATGTGTTGGTCCTTCAGTTGTTGATGACATAAAATGCTGATAGAATACTAGGCTACTTCAGGATACAGGATATGGCACTGAAATTATTGAAATTATGACCGTCCGGACCTTGGCCTGAGGAAATTTCCGCTAATTGGACTTTACTGACTGAATTGATTGAATACCTCTGGTATAGAGACAAAACTCGATATGGACAGCTTTAGATGGAGTTTAAAACCTTTAAACTCAGTAAAACCTCAGCTGGACCTTAAAGTCTGGGGTTAGGGCTAGGGTTAGTCTTCAGCTGTTAAGCTTTCTTTATACTGAAAGGCTCATTATTTAAAGGTGGGAGTCAAACCTGTCAGAATAATGAATTACCTGCCACTAATAACAAGACTAAAGTTCTCCACTGAAGGCTTTACTCATATAAAGTGTCCTGTGAACATCTCTGATGTGAACAATGATGTCTGGTCACTTAGTGGTAGATCCTACCTAGTTCACTTTATCTGCCGCTACCCTAGGTGGCGCTGCCCTGCTGGTAAATTTCTCCTGTAGCAATAAAGTACAGAACATACAGCAACTGGACACTGCATGAACCTCCTCATTGACCATTTTATGGGCTCCACTAACCATATGGGGTGACTTTGTAGTCCTACAGTTACAGACTTTATTAGCCCCCTTCTCCCTGACCTTCGGTGGTCAGGACCCCCCCCACAGGACCACCAAAGGACAGGTATTATTTGAGTGGTGGATCATCCACAGCACTGTGTCAGTGTTAAACTGTGCCGCATGTGGGCGTAACAAAGGTGTTTCCTGCGTCATCCAATGAAATCACGTTTGTGCGTTTCCAGGGGTGACGAGGCAGCAGTGATTAATGCTCATGTTCAACATCGACTATTTCATAAGATATTGACATCATTTTATATATTTAATCAGATTTAAATATAAAAGGAGTTGTTTTAATTTAGTTCTAAATATGGAACGAACATTTCATACGTAGAGGACACTCGTCGCATGAACTCCCGCCCTCTTCTCATTGGATAGATGCATTGGGTTGGCATAAAGTTCGCCTTAGGCGTGTTCGACTTCAGCCCGATCACCGCCTGGCTCGGTGTGGTGCATGCTGGTTAGTTTTTTGTCCGACTTGCGCCACCGTCGCTTCACGATGACATACGACGTTAACATCTCGCGAGTGTGAGACGCTGCAGGCTTCACACACAGTCACTGCAGTTACTCTCCTCTAAAACTCTTATATAAATATATATCTCCTCTAAAACTCTTATATAAATATATATATTTCCTCTAAAACTCTTATATAACATATATATATCTCCTCTAAAACTCTTATATAAATATATATATCTCCTCTAAAACTCTTTAAAGACCTCATATTTACACTAATACGATCATGTCTAGTAGCATGACAGTTCATTTTCATGCAGTATTTAACATATTTATTTTTTTATAATTAGTATTCCATATCATGAAGAGACTCAAGTGCTGTAGATCTATTCTCTGTTCTTCTAAAGTGTTCTGAACTGCTCTTGTGATTTGTAGCTGTCTTTCTACTTCTTTTCTTTCTTTCTATTTTTCTATTGCGTCTACTTCATCAGCTGTATAGAGCGCAAACACCGCAAGCCGCGCCGTTGTTCATGTAGGCTGCAGATGGCGACTGTCTGAGTTGAGGGTCTTTTTTAACCTTCTCCCCCAACTGCGTCCGGCTGCTCTCACTGACCACCAAGGCCAGGCGCAGCTGTATCTCGAACAAGCCTCTTGACTCAACTTTCGTTGAATCTGGCCAACGCAATGCGTCTATCCAATGAGAAGAGGGCTGGTGTTCGCGCGACGAGTGTCCTCAACATATGAAATATTAGTTCCAGATTAAGACTTGTGAGGGTCTTGACCTCTGAAGAACCGGGTAAAAGGGTGTTAACAATGTATGCAGAAAATCAGTTGGTCCACAGACTGTAATTGTACAAGCTATGTGGTCAGTAGATCTGATCAAATGGGCATTGAGTGTAAATACAAGTAGATGTACTTAATGAATTGGCCCCTTGATGTATCTTCTGTGATGGACCAATTACATTGTTCATTAAAAAACAAATTGATGGCAGGCAGAAATGCTGCAGTTGGCTGCTGGCACATTGTTTGCTGGATCTATTATGTTGATGTCTAGCGGAGAATGTACTGGTCTAGGTTTTAACATGGATCTTGTCCTCACTGCTTGTATTTCTTTGCTGCGGTAAGTCCAAAAGTTTGGGATTTACAAGGACTGTCCGAATGCACCATTAAATCTAGCCAAACTGAAACCTTTAGAATGACTAATGTGGCCTCGATGTATGGGCTCTAGCAGCCCCCTAATGTATCAGACTATGACTTGTCACTGTCTTGCTATAGCACTGCCAAACTGTATTTAGGGGGTCTCCAACCCTCTCCAGCTGTAGATATCGGTACATAAGCGACTCTTTGACTTACCATTGCTGTGAATGCACTGTAGTGTAGACTCACTGTACATAATGGAATATTGCCTTGCCTGCATTTGTTACGCCAGCATCTTTTGGTCTTTGTCATATAATAGTGTTTTAGAGACTTTTGTAGTACTTGGACAAAACTTTCTTGTTCCCTTTCATTGCATGATGATGATAAACCTAATTTATTCATATGCCTTGTTGTTTGATGTGTGTTATTTGATGTCTTGTATGTTTTTCTGAAGCTTTAACTAGGATCGGACCTAGTTATACAGAATACAGGAGTGCCACAAACCTTTGGGCACCCCAATTGGGGCTCCCCTGGCCACCCCAGTTGGGGGCTCCCCTGGCCACCCCAGTCATTTGCTTTTGAAAGCAAGAATAGAAAAAAATGACCCAAGAATACAAGAGTGCCACAAACCTTTGGGCACCCCAATTGGGGCTCCCCTGGCCACCCCAGTTGGGGGCTCCCCTGGCCACCCCAGTCATTTGCTTTTGAAAGCAAGAATAGAAAAAATGACCCAAGAATACAAGAGTGCCACAAACCTTTGGGCACCTCAGCAGGGGCCTCTCTGGCCACCCCAGTTGGGGGCTCCCCTGGCCACCCCAGTCATTTGCTTTTGAAAGCAAGAATAGAAAAAAATGACCCAAGAATACAGGAGTGCCACAAACTTTTGGGCACCCCAATTTGGGCTCCCCTGGCCACCCCAGTTGGGGGCTCCCCTGGCCACCCCAGTCATTTGCATTTGAAAGCAAGAATTGAAAAAATGACCCAAGAATACAAGAGTGCCACAAACCTTTGGGCACCCCAGCAGGTGCCTTTCTGGCCACCCCAGTTGGGGGCTCCCCTGGCCACCCAAGACATTTGCTTTTGAAAGCAAGAATTTAAAAAAAATATTACCAGCTAATATTGATTAGGAAAATTTTTAAAAAAACCTCTGCATCCATGTTTTTAAATATTGTAGTATGCAGTCTGTTGCCCTGGGGGTCCTAAAGTGTGCCTAAATGGGTTTGTGGGCTGGCTACAGCGAAAATACAGTGTTTAATATTTTTGATAGTCTTCATAACACCAAAAAAAAACCAAAAAAACTATTCCACACGAGAGAAGAACATATTGGCACGTAGGAGGAACAGAGTACTTCCATATTTCATGTTTCAGGATCCACATATAAAGAGTCGAGGCATCTACTAGTGCACTGCAAGAAAGCCCAGAATTTCAACACCAATCAAAAACTGCTTCTGAAAGAACATGAGCGTCTTTTCATGCGCAGCTCCGCTGGGTGAGAAGTTACGAGGGTTATGAAAGCAGCCCTCTGTTATTTCACTTTTTCCACCATTCCCATTGCTTCTGAATGGTTGCTATGGCTTTTTGTTATATTTAGCTGAACAGCAGCGTTCTCATGGAGAGAGCTGTTCAGACAGTTTTAAAGAGGCTGGTAACTGAGGTCATTACAGGCCTTGGGTCTTCAAACCCTGCTAACTGAAGCCAGCTACTGTTCACGCTGTGAATGAAACTGGATCAATTCATAACCTTTATCAGAAAATAGTCGCCTGATACTGTGTTAACATCCTTTATATTGATAATCTCTATCTCATACCTCGACGTGGCGTTCCAAGGTTTTCTTAAGCAAGACCACCATCTTCAAGTTTTCAAGTCAAGTTTATTTCAAAGCAGCTTTACAGAAGTTTGAAAACAGACAGTTACACCATGGGTGTGTCTCAAAACCTAGTGAGCTGCCTACATGTAGGCTGTCCCATTACTTAGATACCTTGAACATGCTGTCTACTGAGAAACCTTATTTAGACCTGATTTTAAGGAAGCATCGAACGCTTCCTCAGCCGCTAAGACAATCCCATGTTGCAACGCAGGCAAATCTATGAAGTGGTTTTAAAATGTGAGTTATTTTGATTCTCTCTGGAGTTTTAATGTGTTTCTGGTCATATAATCACACAAAACAGTATTTTATCATCAACTCGGTAACGAGTCCTTCACCATTTAGCAGTTTTATACTTGAGCTATTAGCATTTATGCTAGCGGATTTTTAAGCCTCTGTCTATTGTTTTGGATGCCGGCCGGTAGCTTAGCAACAAGCTAAACCACCGGTCACATGCTGCAGTTGGCGGGAACAAGCCGTGAAGCAGTCTCTCTCTAACTAGAGCGTCTCAGTAATCTGTTTTATGAGGAGAGATGAGGAGAGAACGCTGCTACTTACACAGCTGCTGCCTAGACAGCCTACTTAGACACTCACTAGGTTTTGAGACAGACCCTATATATCCCGCCCTGTGAGCAAGCTTAAGGCGACGGTGGCAAGGAAGAACTCCCTCAGACTGGAGGAAGAAACCTCTTGTGGAGGAAACAAGATGTATGTGGTGCTATTGAGCAGAGCAATTATATGTTGTAACAAGGGTGTGGCCAGTTACTGCTTTGGTGCCAGAATTAAGAAGTTCTTAAAAACTTTTGGGAGCCTTAAGCGACATCTTAGTAGGGGATCTCCCCGATCACCACCATCATATTCTTTTAGGTGCCGGAATACAAAATTAACTAATATTAAAATTATTATTATTAAAAAACAAAAAAAAAATTATTAAATAACTGCAGTTTTTGACAAGAAATATTAAAAAACTTTTTTATTGCTTAGGCATACTCATTTAAATGCAGGAATAGAAAGTGAGTTAATACATTATTAACATTTCTACTCACTAAACATTATTAAATGCATTTTAGAAGTGTGCGCTCGGGGGCCCCCTGGTGGCTTGTAGGCCCTCAGCAACATCCTGGTTGGATGTTAAAATTGATTAGTATTTTATAATAACTTGACTTTTTAACTTGGCTAGAGGTCCCTATGTGGCATCTTAACCAATCACTAGTTTTAATGCAGAGATAGAGGATAAACTAAATCTACTTGTTTTACATATAAATATATTTATTACACAAGTATGTACTCAGTTTGGTTTGGAGGTCTTAAACAACACAGCAACACCCTAGTTGGTTGTTGGCACTGGTTCCACTGACCACCTGACTGTATTTGTTTAAATGCAAAACCAAAAAACTATTTAATATTTAATAAACAACATTGAATACACTTTTAATAAGTACATACTCAGGGCCCCATGGTGTCTTTGGTGCCCTAAGCAGTATTCTTCTGTATACATTTGTTTAAATACAAGAATAGAAGATTAATTAATTTTTAATAAATTTTTATTGGGAAAAAATAATACATTTATGTACAAGGAACGAAAATGAATTAATATTCAGTACATCTTCTTCAGAAGAAGAATATGAAAAAAATTATAAAATAATAGTATAAAAAAATGAAAGGTACATACTCAGGGCCCTCTGGTGGCTTGGGGGCCCTATAAGAGTGTTTGTTGCCCTAATGAGTGCTCACTGATGGTCACTTCTGTGATTTCATGGAATTAAAGATTCTTTAAATGAGCAATTTGTAAGATTTTAGTTTAAAACATTCCAAAATGAACTAAAATGATCAACAAAATTTGAAGAAACAGTTTTGACATTATGTCAGTAAGGCCTATGTATTCTGTTGGAGAGATATCTTCTAAAGTTAGCATGTTAACCAGCTATCCCCGACCCATCCTGTCTCATAATATCACTTTGTAGTAGTGAGTCACTCTATGGAGTCCAGTCTGTGTCAAGTTTGCCATCAGCCCAACATAAGAGGATGAAGAAGTAGCAGTGCTGCCCCGACAGTGTATTCAAACCTCTTACTATAATTTTAACACCTCATTTAAGAACAGGTAGCCAATTAAATGAACAGTATATGTAACGATGGCTGAAGCTCATGGTGATCCACTATTATCACTGCCCAGTGATACATAAACAAAAGGGCAAAACAAGTGTTAACATTGGGACTGCTTTCCATCACTGGAGACACTTTTGGTGAGTAAATGGATGAAGTTTGATGCTGAACTCTTTTCTTGTAGACTGGTGAGTAAACAGTTGTTAATGCTAACACTGAGCAGGAGGGACTGTCCATTGCCTTGTTTGTTATAATAGAGGTGGACACCACAACTTTCTGGTGATATGCTGCCCCCTAGTCGTGTAAAGCATGAATTTGACAGGTTGCGTTCTCTGGCATATTGCTTCACAATATAATATAATCAACAAATTCAAAGAAAATATTAAACTTGTCAATAATTGATACTGCTAAATATCCATTTTGATATTTCCATATCTGATTTTGTCTTTATGTTCACAGGATGGTTGGTACAGTGTAGCGTGTTACACTGCTGCCCGCCATGCTGTAGACTGGGGTTCTATTCCCCAATTGGGTAACCACCTTACACTGTACCAATAAGGGTCCTTGGGTAAGACTCTACCTTCACATCACCACCTTCACCTACCTGTGTACATGTAAACTGTAACACTTCCTTCACCTACCGGTGTACATGTAAACTGTAACACTACCTTCACCTACCTGTGTACAGGTAAACTGTAACACTTCCTTCACCTACCTGTGTACAGGTAAACTGTAACACTACCTTCACCTACCTGTGTACATGTAAACTGTAACACTACCTTCACCTACCTGTGTACAGGTAAACTGTAACACTACCTTCACCTACCTGTGTACAGGTAAACTGTAACACTACCTTCACCTACCTGTGTACAGGTAAACTGTAATTCTCTCTGGATAAGAGTGTCTGCCAAATGCTGTAAATGTAATTATGTGCTTTCATTGGAGAGGGCAGTACTGGTCAGTTGAGCTGGGTACAATCCAAATTAGTCACTGAGTAGTTGCGGTAATGACTCTCCAGTGTGCGTCAGCATTTTATAAAACACTAGGCTTATATTTACATGCATAAAAACAAGAACACTGAGACTAGATGACTACGTTACCTGGTACGTTAAACTGCAGTAAGGGCCTCTTTTTACTCAACATCCTGGCACAGTGTTGTCATAGCCCTTACACAATCTTAGCACTACTGAAAAAGCAAGATGAGACAGAAAACTCCCAATGAACAAGAAAACTCACCATTTTTTATTATTTATTCATGTTTTATAAGGAAAACTGGACTTACCAGCTATTCATATACACATTTGAGACATCACGTAGATTGTAAAATAGCAAATAGATGATTTGACACATTGTTAAATAGAAAATAGGTTATCTACAGCAAACCAAATGCAAGTAAACAGGTTGATAAGCAAATGACTCTGGAAAGCTTAGCTGGGCTGTGTTGAGCTAAAAGTATCTGTTGTGTGAATTATGTGCAACTTATATAAGTTATAAAACTAACCTTAGTTGAATCAGACTTTAAGTAGGACCTTTATTGGTTTGACCACTTTATTATTCTGGAACAGTCATTCATTGAAATGTGAGGAGATGTACTGGTTTACAGTGGTAATGATGGGGACCAGGTGTGTCATGATGTCTATATATATATATATATATATATATATATATATATATATATATATATATATATATATATATATATATATATATATATATATATTGCATTACATTGTTGTGAAATAGAAATGCTTTAACTGGTTCCATTGACTTACATTGAAAGTTAAGACTGTTCTTAATCTCTCCTGTGAATTTTTAAAAATTTTGGAAATACTTGTGTGTGTATATATATATATATATATATATATATATATATATATGTAGGGTTGTAGGCTGCGGGACGGGGCATGTCGTAGCCTATCCCCACTCTCATTGGACAGAAAGCAGGATACATCCCGGACAGGATGCCAGTCACACTGATATAAGTATTTACATATAGACAGCTCCAAATGCATGTCTTTGGACTGTGGGAGAAAACCAGAGCATCTATAAGTGGAAACGGGAATGACATGCAAACTCCACATACTATAGAAAGGACACTGGTCATCCAGGCAGGGAGTCAGAACCGGGCCACTCTTGTGAGGCAACCTCTAAAGTTTATTTTAAGATCATTTAACTTATTGTGTAACTAGATGTTGACTAGTATACATGACTGGGTGTGTTTCTCTACTTATGCAGAAAGCTAGCCTTGTTGGACCAGTTTTTGAGTCTCAAGTCTTGTCACAGGTACACTGCCAATGTTTTTGGGAAGGCCCCAAGTCAGAAGTTCCCAACTCCACAGTCCTGCACTGTTTTAATAATTCCCAGCCCCAAACCCTTATTAACATTGCAAGAATGACAAGATCCAGTGTGCTGAAGCTGAAAATACATGAAAATTGAAGCTGAGCTACCAGGACTAGAGTTAAGAATCACAGTTGAGAGCTCTCACTGAACTCTCTTTCCTGTTATGCAAGGGTTGGTGTCAGTGGTGCTCTTGGTGTTGGCTGTCATGCTGAGACCTCGAGTGGGCTCCTCGGAGGCGAAGTGGAGAACGCTCCTCAACGACTTGGTCAGGCTCTCCCTGAAGCCGCGGCCCAGACACACGTAGAGCAGTGGGTTGAGGCAGCTGTTGAAATAGGCCAGGCAGACAGCCAGCTCCCGGGCCAGGAGCAGGTTATGCCTTGGTATCTTGGTATTCTTATGCGTGGCCACCTGAATGATATCCACCATGTGCAACGGAAGCCAGCACAGGAAGAAGCTCAGCACCACGGCGAGAATGACCCGCACCGTCCGCGCCGACCTCTTGTTCTGCCTTTGTGCTGGGCCTCGGCCAGCCCTCTGGAAAACCTTCCAGTGACTTAGGCAGATGACCATGAAGGGTATGAAGAATCCGACCAGGAAGCGGAAAATTGTGATGCTCCAAGCTCCATACAGGCTTTCATACACAGCAACACATGTTATCTTTATTCCCTCCTCCCTCTCCTGTAACTCGGAGAACTGGGGAGCGCTGATAACAAGAGCTAGCAGCCAGATGACGAAGCAGACCCAGCTGGCGTAGCGTGGACTCCTCCAGTTCTGACACCAAGTGGGCCGGGACACCAGCAGCCAGCGGTCCATGCTGATGAGCATGAGCAGCAGCACGCTGCAATACATGAGCGTGTACAGCAGGCCGTACATCAGCTTACAGGCCACCGGGCCGAAGGGCCAATGCTTGTCCTTGGCCAGCGGCACCATGATCAAAGGCAGGGACAGGCAGCACAGCAGGTCGGCTAAGGCCAGGTTCAAGAACCACAAGGCATTGACTGAACGGGGCATCCGGAAGCCCGTCACCCAGACCACCAGGCCATTTCCGGGGACACCCAACAAGAGGACAAGGCTGAAGCAGGTCAGGGCGAAATAGTGGCGCCAGCCAATCATGGACTCAACGTTTACCTTATATTCGCATCCTTGCTCGTCTGTACAATTTGTGATGTTTGTGAGGTCAAACTCGTAATCGTACTCCGACATTTCAGCTGTAGACACAAATGAAAAAGATATTATTAGTCTGAGGCAGCTTAGCTGATTGTTTAAAAGCTTTAATTCTGGTTTATTTCCACCAGTAACAACACCAGATATGATTAGAACAGATGTAAATAATCATATATACAATACAAAGTAACATAAATATCTTATTGTGAAAGAAGTAGATCATATCTTGAGCTGCAGTTTGAAGAACAAAGTGTAGTTCCAGATTTCTCCTGGACGCCCCAGACATTGTATGAATGTGTTCAGTTCCTTCAGCAGCAATCTTGATTTAGTTAATGAAGTACTGAGCAGTCAAAGCAGGTATTAGATGAGAACTGTAAATAATACTGGGTTGTTTCTACAAGGAGAAGCTTGGAAAGGGTTCAGTAAACACACTGACGTATGTAGAAGCACTGTTTACTGTATTAGTACTGTTAATAAAGTGTTTTGCTGAGCAAGTAAAAGCTTCCTGTCTAAAAAAAAAATAGCTTTTTAATAATAATAATGTCCCCAAGTACCTAAAACCTTTGCACACTACTGTATATGAAAAATGTATATGTTTTAATCAGAAAATAGTATAACAATTGGTGGCATTATGTGGCTCAATAAAAATGTTTTGGCCTACGAGAAGTAATGTTGGGTTTAAATGTTAAGCTTAGTTAGTCCTTCACAGGAACATTACTGCATACCCTAGTTTGCAGGTTAAGTCAGATTGAATTTAATAGACCAGCAAAAAATATCTGATGTCCACTAAACTTAGACTTCTTTAAGGGTAAGCATAATAACCATAATCAGAAGATCATGAGTTCAAATCCAATCAATGGTAGTCCAAGAGGGGGTGCATGTGTTGGCCTACACCCCCACCCCCTGAGCCTGGTGGTACTGAGCAACAGTGGGAATCCCACCCAGCAGGAAGGTTATTATATCATGGATTGCATACTAGTGGTGGGTTAGTTCCACCAAAAAAGGGTTTTCAAACTTTCGCACGCAGGCGAAGGAGTTCAGTTGCTGACTTAGATATAAAATTGACACAACTGGGTTATAATTCAGGTCACATGGCTTTTTCTCACATTAAGTTGTGTCATCATACATTCTGGGGAAAACTAAGATAGACTCTTCTAATAATAATCCTGATAACATGACATGCACCACAGTTCAAAAGTTTAGGATCAAGTTATTACTTGTTATTTAGATGCAAAACTCTGTTGAACTGCTGTTAAATAGATACCAAAGCTTCATTCAGTAGTTCATTCAGTGTTTACAGTATATCAAGTTTGCACAATATATTGTATTATTAAATAATAATTTATCATTTTCAGCTTTTTTTTATTTGTCTACACAAAAATTATTTTAATATCTGAATAAATTAGCAGATTTGGTGGAAAACTATTCTTCTAAGCATTCTTAATGTTGAAGAGCATCACTTAGAGCTCCTTTGAAATATACACATTGAAACATACCTGACTTCATTCATATAAAAAAACAGTTCTCTTAAAAAGTCCTCTGCTGTAAATTAAATGTATTATTTTGGAGATACTTGCTTTTTTTTGCATTTGTCGCTAGGCTACCATGTAATTTTACACAAACGACACAATGACAGCACAACCTAATATCAGAAAAAAGTCTAACCAAAATAGTAGAAGCACCTTTTCAAACTAGGAAGGTTTTAACATTTCACTTTTTTAAGCCCCTAAAAAAGCTGCTGATGGTGCTCTTGATGCCAGACATAGACTTGACACCTAGTGAACAACCTCCAGCTGCTTTTTTTACTTTTTCTGAATAGAAAGTCGTGTGTGATGTTTTTTTAATGATGCAAACAAATTTTGAGAATAATTCTTAGAAAAAAGAACTGATTCTCCAAAGAAAGATCAAACTTAGTCTGTAAAAAATACTAAGCAAAGTTAATCTCAGCTATTTTAACACTTACCTGTGTTTGAACTCTAGCAGATAGAGTCTGGAGTTGCTGGCCTGTGGATTTTGAGATTATGTCTCTAGTGCGCTGTCATGTGCCATCGCTCTGTACACCACGCTGCGGAAAGGAAATGATTGCGCAAAACTTCAGTGCGTTTGCATCCGATATGCGGCCTCATCACAAAACTTAACCTCAGCACTAAGTTTAACACTGGGTGTTTCTAGTATTGCCATTAAAATAGCATTCTCTTGAGCAGTCACACATCAATCAATCAATCAATCAATCAATTAATCAACATTTATTTATATAGTGCTTGTTACAACCAGTGTTGTCTCAAAGCAGCTTTACAGAAATGCAGTTTATGAAAAAAAGAGGGAAGAGAAAAGAAGATGGAAAGAAAGAAGAGTCCATGCATAAACATAAACATAAGAAAGGGTATCCAGGTCCAAGCCCCCCTAGAGCAAGCCAATGGCGACAGTGGCAAGAAAACCTTTTTTGGTAGGAGGAAGAAACCTTGAGAGGAACCCAGGCTCAAGGAAGGAACCCTTCCTCCCCTGCTTGACCCCAGATAGAGAGAGAGTGACAAAGCTAATGAGATTTTATGATAAGATGAAAGAAGGAGCTCGGCGTGAACATGTTTCATAAGTATTCTAATTCCGGAGGTAGTGATGTAAAAGTTTGAACCCTCTTATGGGTTCTCTTTGGAAGTGAGAGATAGTGCCAGATGTTGGGGGCTTTACTGTGGTAGAGATGTTCACTGGACCCATGAGGCATAAGGTCACCACACCCAACAGCCAGCTTTGGCTGGAGAGATATCGGGGGTATTAATATGGAGTTTGGCCTTGTGATATAAAGCCCCCAAGCATGGGGCTGTGGAAACTGTGTTCTCTGGAGTTATGGAGCTCCATCCAATACCTCTAGCTTGAGTCAGGTGATTCAGAACTGATAGCCCCACGTCAGTATCTTCTCACAGCACTGTTCCAACATGTAATGTAAAGAGTAGAGGCTGGTTCTGCAGCAACAAAGGTTTCAAAAGTATTCAAATTCACTACGTAAGGGTTTAAAAATACTGGAAGTATCAACTCAAGCTTTTTTTACTCCAGTAAAAGTGTAAAAGTACTGCTTTCAAAACTACTTAAAGTATAAAAGTAAAAGTAATGTAAGGAACAAAATGCTATTAAGGACAAAAGCTTAGGCCGCAGCACAGGGGTCAATAGTGCACTAGCCCACCTCCCCAAAAAAACACTTCTCTTCTAAAAGCCATAATGACTATAATGTTATATTAAAATGTTAATGTTGATAAATTTGGGATGCGATAGGCTTCCTGTTTTAGCTGCATATACACCCATTAAACATGAATGTACTGATAAAGAAAGTGTAAATGTAAGGAGTAGAAGGTACAGATAATAGAGCTTAAATGTAAGGAGTAGAAGGTACTGATAATGGAGTGTAAATGTAAGGTGTAGAAAGTACTGATAATGGAGTGTAAATGTAAGGAGTAGAAAGTACAGATAATGGAGTGTAAATGTAAGGAGTAGAAAGTACTGATAATGGAGTGTAAATGTAAGGAGTAGAAAGTACTGATAATGGAGCGTAAATGTAAGGAGTAGAAAGTACTGATAATGGAGTGTAAATGTAAGGAGTAGAAAGTACTGATAATGGAGTGTAAATGTAAGGAGTAGAAAGTACAGATAATGGAGTGTAAATGTAAGGAGTAGAAAGTACAGATAATAGAGCGTAAATGTAAGGAATAGAAAGTACTGATAATGGAGTGTAAATGTAAGGAGTAGAAAGTACTGATAATGGAGTGTAAATTTAAGGAGTAGAAAGTACAGATAATAGAGCGTAAATGTAAGGAATAGAAAATACTGATAATGGAGCGTAAACGTAAGGAGTAGAAAGTACTGATAATAGAGTGTAAATGTAAGGAGTAGAAAGTACTGATAATGGAGTGTAAATGTAAGGAGTAGAAAGTACTGATAATGGAGTGTAAATGTAAGGAGTTGAAAGTACTGATAATGGAGTGTAAATGTAAGGAGTAGAAAGTACAGATAATGGAGTGTAAATGTAAGGAGTAGAAAGTACTGATAATGGAGTGTAAATGTAAGGAGTAGAAAGTACAAATAATGGAGTGTAAATGTAAGGAGTAGAAAGTACTGATAATGGAGTGTAAATGTAAGGAGTAAAAAGTACTGATAATGGAGTGTAAATGTAAGGAGTAGAAAGTACAGATAATGGAGTGTAAATGTAAGGAGTAGAAGTAAAAAGTAATAATTACTCCAGTAAAGTATAAATAACCAAAATTTCTAAGTAAGGTAAGGTAACAAAGTATTTGTACTTCATTACTTGACCCCTCTGTGGAGCCATACCCCTGATTATGAAAGAGTATACTCATAAGTAGTGCTAGGAACACAGCTATATATTCTAGTTTGCACTTGAATTCAGATTGATTCAGGTTTAAAATAATTTGTGGCTGCTAAGAATCTTGTATTTCTTGAGCATCAAATAATAAGTTCATAGAACAATAAAAATCTGTTCACTGAACTGAAATATTTAAGTTTAAGATTAAGCATTTGCCCCATAATCAGAAGGTCATGAGGTTCAAATCCCATTAATATCACAGCCACCTTCAGCTGGTAGGCATAGAATGGGACGCACATGCTGGCATCCTCTAAGCAGAGGAAGTCCCACGAAACAGGGAAGTTTTGTAACTGTGTGTTTTTTAGTGGTGGGTCAGTCAGGAGTTAAAATCCCATCAGTGCCACCGCCGTATACAAATGGGGGAGATGCACAGTATTGTAAATATAGTTTACTCTTCTAGGACACCTTTAACTATCTAGCTCTCATCTGAATGTATGTCTATGTAGCTCATCTGAATGTATGTCAAGTGGTCTGGGAACTAAATTTAGCCCAGGACTTTGTCTAGAGCAGCCCACTAGAGTCACAGACTGTACAGGCTCCAGCACCAAATTGGCCTTTTCTGATAGCCAGTCCTTGCCTGTGAACAGGGATTAAGCCTAATCCGGGACTACACAGCATTTTAAGTGAAGATTTTCTGTTACAGAGGGTAATAAAGGTCCCCTTTTTGTTTAATATGCATAAGTGTTTAATATGAACAGGAAACAGTGGTTAGGGAGGAACTACTGACATCAGCAAAGTCTTTTTTTTATATTTCTGAAACTGTGCAGCAACTCCAGTCTCACGCTATCTTGCCTACACCTTTCCTGTTCGACGGGGATTGAGCTGAGTAGTTCTGTTAAAGTCTCTATAGCAAGGGTGTGGAATTAGCATGGACTGAAGAGACGTGTCCCCACCAATATCCAGTGACTACTGAATTGTCCCCACCAGTAATTTGATCCGATCAGGCTAACGTAGTATTAACCCAGAGGTGCAGAAAGGGTTCAATTTGTCCAGTGTGATTGGCTGGTCCTTTCCCTGCTGTCACATAAGACTCTGTAGCTACGTCTGGTTGTTAGCGGTGCTAACATCATATGTGTGACTCACTGTGTAAGACTCAGTTGCAACGTGTAAGTCTCTTAAAGTCTAGTTAATGAAATGAGTCCATCATAGTAACGTTAAAGGCGTGGCTAGGCTTTGGCGCACAGCTTACAGCAGACTAACATTGTCTGTAGCTATGAATAACAAGCAGAGTTCCTACTTTTATTAATGCTAAGTAATGTCGATAAGTGTTTAGATGTAAACTCACTGTTTAATGGTTTAAACTGGCTGAAACGAGTCTTGTCTTGTAGTTTAATCAAGACATTAAGAAAGATTGAACTGTTTTCTGGGATTTTTACTTTTTTGGTTCTGTGGACAACAGCACCAGGACATGCAGTGCTTCATCTATTAACCCTGATGTAAGAGACCTGTTTCAGGGACATCCTCGGGACCTTGCTTTTGGACCTTGCTCTATAGCATTTGTTTTAAAAAGACCCTGTGAACCTAAACCTGTTTTACTTTCTTTCTAATGAGGTTAATATATATATAAATAATCAATAAATAACCAATTCATTTCACCATATTTCTCTCCTCTCCATGTAAACTAGGCGGTCCTAATCTTAGGTGATACATCTGTAAAACATCTTCCTAACCAATCACAAGGCTGATGCCTCTCTGGCCCCGCCCACACAAACTAGTTTCAGCGACTTTTATTTATTCAGTTCACGTCACATACAATCTGGATAACGATGTTTGTTCTGTATGGGGGTAGAGCAGAATAGGAGGGTCACACAGAGAGCTGTCAATCAAGCTGCTCATTAGCCACGCCCACACTGTTCTTTTAAGCCATGTTGTATCATATTTATACTTTATATATATCGTATTCAAGCTGGGCTTGATGTTTAATGTAACACTAAGGTTTGACATAATTTCATATTTAATCATATTTAATAATATTGTTTATATTCAACTGTATATTATATGCAAGACTGGGGCCATTGAATCTAATTCAGTGGAGTTCAGCTGAACTGAACTAATTAACCTGAATTCAACTTGACTTACTTGCGTCCTGAAAGAAAAATGAAGACATTGTTTTTTTTCTTTGTTTGTACCTGTAACTAAGTGGCAACGTAATCATTTGTTAGGAAAGAACCTGATGAGTCAAGGTTGATTTCCTCACTGTCAACCCAACTGCTCTCAACCGTGCCCGAGCGCTCACGTGCATCACGAGTCTACTGAACTAAAAAAATAAAGTGCTCTTTGAAGTCATATAGTAAGCCCTGGGTTTGTGTCTGTATTAATGCAGTAAATAAATAATTGATAAAACACATAATAAGCTTTATACAGGCAGTATTTAAATAATATTAAATAATAATATTCAATAATATTCAAATACTGAGTAAGCAAATTGGGTCCAAATGTGTCTAAGCTGTTGCAAATGATGGTCACAAAAAAGTTTTACTGTGTCAGCAATCCCAGCACAATATCCTAAACTGAACGCCCTGTGAAAGAGGAACAGGAGCTGTGAGCTGAAACTCAAGTGACAATTAAAACAAGAATAGTTACTGAAAACACTGAATAGCCAAAAATTGCTGACCACTGGCACGTCACAGGAAGCTGATTTCGAAACTTGTTTGCTGTATTTGAGATGGAGGGGGGGTTGTGAAGGATGGGCCCTGTTTTGTTTATTTGTTTTATTTATTCATAGGTGCTGCTGGATCTGTTGAAACAGCAGGATCTCACTGGCATTACATTTTAAGATTTGGGGTGAGAGTTAGGGTTAAGATTAGGAACAGGGTGAGAGTAAGGGTCAAGATTAAGAACAGGGTGGGAGTTAGTGTTAAGGTTAGGAACAGAGTGAGAGTTGGTTAAGGTTAAGAACGGGGTGAGAGTTAGTGTTAGGGTTAGGAACAGAGTGAGAGTTAGTGTTAAGGTTAAGAACAGGGTGAGAGTTAGGGTTAAGATAAGGAACAGGGTGAGAGTTAGTGTTAAGGTTAAGAACAGGGTGAGAGTTAGGGTTAAGATAAGGAACAGGGTGAGAGTTAGTGTTAAGGTTAAGAACAGGGTGAGAGTTAGGGTTAAGATAAGAAACAGGGTGAGAGTTAGGGTTAAGATTAGAACCAGGGTAAGAGTTTGAATTAAGGTTAGGACCAGGGTAAGAGTTAATGTTAAGGTTAGGACCAGGCTGAGAGTAAGGGTAATGTTAGGACCAAGGTGAGAGTTAGTGTTAAGGTTAGGACCAGGGAAAGAGTTTGGGTTACGGTTAGGACCAGGGTGAGAGTTAGTTTTAAGGTTAGGACCAGGGTGAGAATTAGTGTTAAGGTTAAGAACATGGTGAGAGTTAGGGTTAATGTTAGGACCAAGGTAAGAGTTAGTGTTAAGGTTAGGACCAGGGTGAGAGTTAATGTTAAGGTTAGGACCAGGGTGAGAGTTAGTGTTAAGGTTAGGACCAGGGTGAGAGTTAATGTTAAGGTTAGGACCAGGGTGAGAGTCAGTGTTAAGGTTAGGACCAGGGTAAGAGTTTGAATTAAGGTTAGGACCAGGGTGAGAGTCAGTGTTAAGGTTAGGACCAGGGTAAGAGTTAATGTTAAGGTTAGGACCAGGCTGAGAGTTAGGGTTAATGTTAGGACCAGGGTGAGAGTTAGTGTTAAGGTTAGGACCAGGGTGAGAGTTAGTGTTAAGGTTAGGAACAGGGTGAGAGTTAATGTTAAGGATAGGACCAGGGTGAGAGTTAGTGTTAATGTTAGTACCAAGATGAGAGTTAGTGTTAAGGTTAGTACCAGGGTGAGAGTTAGGGTTAATGTTAGGACCAAGGTGAGAGTTAGTGTTAAGGTTAGGACGAGGGTGAGAGTTAATGTTAAGGTTAGGACCAGGGTGAGAGTTAATGTTAAGGTTAGGACCAGGGTGAGAGTCAGTGTTAAGGTTAGGACCAGGGTGAGAGTTAGTGTTAAGGTTAGGACCAGGGTGATAGTTAGTTTTAAGGTTAGGACCAGGGTGAGAATTAGTGTTAAGGTTAAGAACATGGTGAGAGTTAGGGTTAATGTTAGGACCAAGGTGAGAGTTAGTGTTAAGGTTAGTACCAGGGTGAGAGTTAAGGTTAATGTTAGGACCAAGGTGAGAGTTAGTGTTAAGGTTAGGACGAGGGTGAGAGTTAATGTTAAGGTTAGGACCAGGGTGAGAGTTAATGTTAAGGTTAGGACCAGGGTGAGAGTCAGTGTTAAGGTTAGGACGAGGGTGAGAGTTAATGTTGAGGTTAGGACGAGGGTGAGAGTTAATGTTGAGGTTAGGACCAGGGTGAGAGTTAATGTTGAGGTTAGTACCAAGATGAGAGTTAGTGTTAACGTTTGGACCGGGGTGAGAGTTAGGGTTAAGATTAGGACCAGGGTGAGAGTTAGGGTTAATGTTAGGACCAAGGTGAGAGTTAGTGTTAAGGTTAGGACCAGGGTGAGAGGGTAAATGTTAGGACCAGGGTGAGAGTTAGGGTTAATGTTAGGACCAGGGTAAGTGTTTGGGTTATATTTGATTTAACAGCATGAACCTATGGAACCAAGCAGTCTGGCCTGTTGGTATAACTATATGGGGAACGATTTCTTTGCAAATACTGACCAATCATTAAATGCATGTCTCAGCCTATTTGAGTCCGACATTCACTTAACCCATACAGGGCTTGTTATTCTGAATATTGGAGTCTACATAAAGGTCTGATTTTAGGTCATTATCTCATTATTTTCACACAACAGTTTCATCTGAATCATGGACTAATTACACAGTTGCATATGTCATTTTTCTGGGCGCAGCTTTGCAAGATGTTGGGCTCTAGCTTTCGGTTAAAAGTCAGTTCGACTTTTATTATTGTCCCAGAATACAAACATTCAAGCCATAAAAAACAGTACTTTTTGACTACTGCAGTCCTTTTTCCCATCATCATGGAACCTGAAATAGGAAGCTCTGCGATAGGTCAACCAGTCACATTACAAAATGAACCCATCACTCAACCTCACAGCTGCACAACTGGAACCAAAGACCAAGTTGAGGTTTAGGACTGGGGTAAGGGTTAGACTTTGTTTTTGGGTGAAGATTAAGGTTAGGTTTAAGGTCCAGTTGAATTTAATAGAGCTGCATAAAAGGTTAAAAGCATCTATACAGCATCTACAGTGGGCAATATTGTTACCTATTTTACCATCGCATTGACCCATTGTTACCATCTTCTCGATGGTATATGATACATGATCGAGCACTGTCCTGATTGCGTTGGGCTCAAAGATCTCTTATAACTTTGTATGGGTGGAGCTAAACAGCTGTTAGGCTAAATAAGCAGATATATGGAAATGCTTTGCTGTGATATCCCAAAAAAACCCAATGAATTCCAAAAGGGCTCATCCTAGTTTCCATATCTAGACTGTATGGAGTGAATAGAAACTAACAGTGTTAACACTACAACTCCTTTATTTCCGGTTAGCAAGGGAATATATCCATTTTTTTATTACAACTCTTCTATATTCATTAGTTTCGGTCTCCACATAATATTTCCACAGAAAACAAAGTGAAAGAAAGTTGGTTAAAAATAGGAACGAAAGACATAAAACCTATTTTTGCTGTTCCACTTTGTCTTCACACATCAAAATCACCCTAGCAGCTATGTCTACACTACGAATCTGCAACGTCTACACTGGTATTTGGGGTTAGTTGGTCGTAGTTGGTCGTCCACTCCACTGCCAGGCTGGACGGAGTTGACAGGAGAGCCTTATCGCCAGGCATGACTCCCTGTACTAGGATCTAGCATATCATAGCTGCACTGGCCTGGCATGCTCGGTCGTCTGTGACGAAGCCTGAAGACGTTACTATTCGTTGCAAATTGTTGCACATTATCAAGTCCAGCATCAGGAGAGCATCCTTTATTGACCGGTGGGGTCTCTCTTGTCAGGGGCGGGGGTTGAGGGATGCCACTAATGGGTTTCCCAGGTTTCATCAGGGCTGGAACCAGACGAGAAGATCAGTTGAGAGAGAGATGAGGAGCACTCTGAGGAGGCAGGGTGGGAGTTTCATCCCTAAAGTCATCCGATTGAAAGTCTGTAAGAAAGAAACACAAGAGAGGCATTAGAATCGGACAGGGGGAGAAGTTCCAAAGGTGTGGAATTGTTATGTTCTCAATTCCACCAGAAACCTTCCACTCTGATTATCATATCATCGCGGTCCAAAGATTTATTTTATTTTTTTCACATCATAACTTTGTTTTTGCCATCAGAATGAAGAGGGAGACCAGTTTAGAGAAAAAGCTTTTGTTCTTTGGACTGCGGTACCGACGTTTCTCTGAGCTCTGAGGGGTACCCTGGTCTCAACCGTGTCTCCAACTGCATTGTCTTTTATAGGCCAGCCTTCCTGCTCCTTTTGGCCCATGGGCTATACCTGGCTAAGTCGTTATCTCTGGGTGGACAGTGGTTGTCAAATAGAAGTTCTAAAGATAGTGTGCAGGGTCTTGTTCTCGGGCCTAGAGTTGCCTGCCATTAGACCCCAAATGACTTGGGTCGCAAAGCCATGACCTTCCCGCGAGCTCTGCAGCATTCAGTAGACCCATCTGTAAACATAAGCTTTTACCAGATGCTATGGTTATCATGATGAGTGGACCAATAGAAATGCTCCAAAATAACTTGGAATAAATTCCGGTTCCATTGACTTACATTGAAAGTAAAGACAGGTGTAGGCCTCTCGTGTAAGGCTGCCACATTGGAAATACTTGTTTTTCATAATATCACCTGTACTATTACTCTCTGACATCTCTCCATAAATAGACTAATCTACAATTGCTTGGCCCTCTCTCTCTCTCTTTCTCTCTCTCTCTCTCCCTCTGCCACTCCCTCTCAATATCACTTGAGTCATCACTTGAAAGTCACCAGAGCTGCTAGAAGTCACCAGAGCTCCATCCCCATTGGCTGATCATCTGTCCCCCCACCCCAACCAAGAGAGACCCCACCTGTCATTAAAGGATGCTCTCCAGATGCTGGACTTGATAACGTATGACAATTTGCAACAATAGTACTGTCTTCAGGCTTCGTGACAGAAGACTGACCATGCCAGGCCAGTGCAGCTATGATATGCTAGATCCTAGATGCTCTCCTGCTCACCAGCCTGAATGACCAGAACTACTACAGTAGAGCCACCGCATCACTACCTCCTGAACTAGAATATTTATGAAACATGTTTAAATCAAGCATCTTATTGTATTTTTATAATCTCATTACAGCTTTGCTGCTCTCTCTATATCCGGGGTCGACCAGAGAAGGATGGCCTCCTCCCTTAAGCCTGGGTTCCTCTCAAGGTTTCTTCCTCTTATTACAGAGTTTTCGTGCCATTGTCACCTCTGGCTTGCTCTAGACTTGCTTGTGTTTTGCTATGCATGGACTTTTTCTTCTTACCGTCCTTCTCTTTGGTTCTACTTTTTTTATAAACTCGTTTTCTGTAAAGCTGCTTTGAGACACTGGCTGTAAAATGTGCCATACACATAAAACGTCGCTGTCCAATGTAAAAAAAGTATCTCCAAAATTGTAACTTTACAGGAAAGACCAAAAACTTACCTTACTTTTAATGTAAGTCATGGAACCAGAATTTTTTCCAAGCTATTTTGGAGCATTTCTATTGGTCCATTCATCATGAAATATGTACACAATGTAAACGACCCTTGGCGTGTTCGAATGATGTAGAAAACTCAAAATCAACAAAAATGGAGATACACGTTTTTCATTGGACAGCGACGAAATGTTGATTGATTGATGATTGATTGGACAGCGATGATATACTTAAAGACACTTAAACACTTAAAATGTTTTAGCCAAAGTGTTTGGGTTGTTCTGGCTCTGCGTGTGTCTCCATGTACTGGAGGCAGGGTTAGAAGGTAGACGTCCCATTGCAGCTTTTCCAGCTTTTATTACTATAAGATGTGACGTTAACTGGAAACAAGAACCAGGTTAAGCATCCCAGCTTGTCTTATTGACTGCTATTCCAGTTAACAGCCCTTTCCTCTATAGTAACAGGTTGCAGAACCCTGTGAGCCTGCACGTTCAAAACATGAGGGTATGTATCCCATCCACTCTGGTAGTTCCCTGCAATGTGGACTACAGATATTCCAGAGTGAATCCAAACCATACGAGTGAACTACTGCACAGAGAGTGGTGAACAAAAGTTTCACTACCTCACAGGAAGTCATTGCATCTCTCTTAAAGGCACGTATTGCTTAATGCTTGATACTGGCTGTTTTAAATGAGGGTATTTATCAACTGCAGTTCCCTTAAACCTCATCCTGTACTCTAGTGTGTAGGTAATATATAACAGTAACCTTCAGTGACCCTGTGGTATGAAATGCAGCACTGAGCCTGTTTACATGCATGTATTTCGTGTCCATCTGATTGACTTTCATTTTTTGGATTATCGCTTAATATGGTTTTCAAAAAATCATAGTTTTAAAAAGCTGTACTTGTTTGGCTGCTGGTGACACCACCTGACTTTTCAGACTACTTTCAAATTAAACATGCCTCTACTTAGATACTGATAGAAACCTCATCCATTAACTTGTGTTTGTACTTTTATCTATCCATCCATTCATCCACCACTACACCACCTTACTAACCACTACACCACCATACTAACCACTACACCACCTTACTAACCACTACACCACCATACTAACCACTACACCACCATACTAACCACTACACCACCATACTAGCCTCTACACCACCATACTAACCACTACACCACCATACTAACCACTACACCACCATACTAACCTCTACACCACCATACTAACCACTACACCACCATACTAACCACTACACCACCGTACTAACCACTACACCACCATACTAACCACTACACCACCATACTGACCACTACACCACCTTACTAACCACTACACCACCATACTAACCACTACACCACCATACTAACCACTACACCACCGTACTAACTACTACACCACCATACCTACCACTACACCACCATACTAACCACTACACCACCGTACAAACCATTACACCACCATACTAACCACTACTCCACCGTATTAACCACTACACCACCGTACTAACTACTACACCACCGTACTAACCACTACACCACCGTACTAACCTCTACACCACCGTACAAACCACTACACCACCATACTAACCACTACTCCACCGTATTAACCACTACACCACCGTACTAACCACTACACCACCGTACTAACCACTACACCACCTTGCTAACCACTACACCACCACACTAACCACTACACCACCGTACTAACCACTACACCACCGTACTAACCACTACACCTCGTACTAACCTCACACCACTGTACTAAACTCTACACCACTGTGCTGACCACTACACCACCATACTAACCACTACACCACCGTACTAACCATTACACCACCGTACTAACCTCTACACCACCGTACTAACCTCACACCACTGTACTAAACTCTACACCACCGTACTAACCACTACACCACCATACTAACCACTACACCACCGTACTAACCATTACACCACCGTACTAACCTCTACACCACCGTACTAACCACTACACCACCGTACTAACCTCTACACCACCGTACTAACCACTACACCACTGTACTAACCACTACACCACCGTACTAACCACTACACCACCGTACTAACCTCTACACCACCTTACTAACCACTACACCACCTTACTAACCACTACACCACCGTACTAACCACTACACCACCATACTAACCACTACACCACCATATTAACGACTACACCACCGTACCAACCACTACACCACCATACTAACCACTACACCACCATACTAACCACTACACCACTGTGCTAACCACTACACCACCATACTAACCACTACACCACCGTACTAACCACTACACCACTGTGCTAACCACTACACCAACGTACTAACCACTACACCACCATACTAACCACTACACCACCATACTAACCACTACACCACCGTACTAACCACTACACCACTGTGCTAACCACTACACCAACGTACTAACCACTACACCACACTGCTGACGCATTGCGTATCTTTAGTGTAATTTTTTATTTCCTCACTTGCTATTCAGGACTCAGCAAATGCATTTCCTTTCACATAGTAGTGTTATCCATCTCTGACCGCCTCCGAATGTGGTTGGGTCATAACCAGACCTGCATCCTGGGGTTGTTTACACTTGGCTTTGGATGCGGTCTGGTGAAATCCTGCAAAGTGTAAAGAAGCCCACTGTGTAGGAGTGGCTTCACTGGAACATGGTATTGTATTATAACTGTGATGTATGTTATACGGTCAGTGGACCAGTTCTCGTATGTTGGTCAGTCAGCTGCAAGTCCACTAAAATGTTTTGGGTTGTTTTTTATTCTGCACCTCTAACTTTGGATATGAGGCGCCGCCTCTGACTATGAAACACAGAGGGTGGAGTAGTGACTTTGTCTGAGCCCACCTAACAGAGAAGTGCCCTGCTGCTGGTTGATGATGATGGAGGACTCTTCCTCCTCCTCCTCCCCCCAGTCTGCGATGTTGGCGGGTGGAATACACTGCTCCAGGAACAGATCCTCGTCCTCCTCATAGTCGTCCTGCTCCGGGGGCCAGCGCAGCTCGCCACTCTCCACCTCACTCACGTCTGTGGGCTCCACCACGATGGAGGGCAGCCGCTCCTTCCCCGTCTCCACACAGGTCAGAGAGCTCTCCGGACTCAGGACAGCCTCCACAGGGTCCGGAAAGATCTGCAGAGAGAGAGAGAGAGAGAGAGAGAGAGAGAGAGAGAGAGATGACTGAGCATGAAGGAAAGTTCAAAGATGTTGATTGATGGACAGATGGAGGCCTAGAATACACTTTTAGATACAACTGTAAACAGATGAACTTTTGAAAGTATAAAAGTACAAACACAAGTTCAAGCACAGATGTTTTTATGGGTATTGAAGAAGATGCATGTTTCTTTTGAAGGTAGTCTGAAAAGTCAGGTGGTGCAACCAGCAGGTCCAATGGTGCAACCAAACAAGTACAGCTTTTTTAAATGAGATATTTTTTAAAACATATTTAGCGATAATGCAAAAATGGAATGGATGAATGGATAGATAACAGACAGATTCATCAAAAGTTATTTTTAACTTAGTTATAGACTAAAAATTTGAGAAAATGTAACTAAACTGTCACATTACAAGCTTGGATGGCCAGGATTGTGGTAATCAATTAGCCGAGGATCATTAACATAGATATGCACTTTTGATTTGCCCCAATAATAATAATAATAATAATAATAATAATAATAATAATAATAATTCATAACATAAATGTATGATACATATGTGTATCCATATCAATTTTATTTTAGTTTTTTTTTTTTGCTTCCAAAAGTCTAAAAATGTCATGTGGTGCAACCTCCAAACATATATGTTGATTCAATAACTATCAAAAAAGATATTAAGTTGAATTAAATTCTGAACAAAATGGTTTGCCATTTATGTTCTTTAAAATATAAACTCAAATGTCAGATGGTGCTTACACAAAAAAAAAACTATGGACTTTTATTTTGACATGCTTTTACAAAACAGGGGACAGAGTATTGCATCACAAAGAAAAGTCCAAGTGACCCTCATGGTGCAACGGTCAGTAGCTCTTTCAAACATTTTGTAAAAAATGTGACTTTTGAGTCATTTTGGTTGGAATGATTTCATTTACTATGTCAGGCGGTACAACCTCCAACCAGGAAAATATTGTAATGTTGTTTGTTAATTGTTTATTGTTGTTTGTTTGTTAATTTGAACGCAAGGGAATTTCTAGGTTTCTAGGGTGTCTAAGCAGAGGTCTATTTAATTTTAATTTTAAATTAGTCTGAAAAGTCAAATGGTGCAACCAGAACAGACCAGCTTTACTATCTGAAATAGGCACTTCAAGGCTTTGATAACACCATTTTTATTTTTCTACATCGCTTGAAAACATCACCTACCGTTTACATCATGTGCCAATTTCATGATGAATGGACCAATAGAAATACTCCAAACTTGCTTTGAAACATTTCTGGTTCCATTGACTTACATTGAAAGTGAAGACACTGTTTTCCTTTGAACAGTGGCAGTATTTGAAATATAAGTGAACAAAGATGTAAATGCAAATATATTTATATATATGGAAATATAAAAATACACCTTATGCTTTAAAATTCCTGTAAAGCTGCGTTGTGACAACATTGTTGTAAAAAGTGCTACACAAATAAACTTGACTTGACTCAACTGGTCACTGACCACTGGATTATCATCTAACATCATGGACACCTCATTGAGGACAACCTGTGTTTCTGCTTTCCTGAAATCTAGCAAAGCGTTCCAGGACTACCCGGGTTAGATTCCCGGTCCGGGTTGTTCTGTGTGGAGTGTGTATGTTCTCTCCGTGCTTGAGTGTGTTTTCTCCGGGTACTCCGGTTTCCTCCCTCAGTCCAAACACATGCATGCTCACTCTAAATTGGCCGTAGGTGTGAGTGTGTGCATGAGTGTGTGTTGGCCATGCGATGGAATGGCGGCCTGTTCATGGAGTACCCCTCCTTCGCTTAATGACGCTGGGATTAGTTCCTGCCCCCTCCTGATCCTGACTAGCGGGATAAAGCGAGGAAAATATAATTTTGATCAAAATAATGTGCCCACCTCAGCAAACCTTTTCTTTCATTCCACCATAGAAAGCCAATACTCCCTAACTCCACGCAGACAGACGTAGAGAGCTGGTGGGAAGCTTGTGTGTGGTGTGGGATTTATATGTGAGTGAGTGTGTGATGTAGTTCACCTGAAAGGGCAGTCGCTCTCCCTTCCTCTGCAGCGGAATTTCATACATGGCTGAATCCTGGGCCCTCAGGTCCTCCACGCATCTGTTTCCAAAACATATAAATAAATAATTACAGGGGGATTTTTTTTAATACCGTAACGACTGGATTGGGATCTCGTCCGTTACATCACACGCAGGAGGCCGTGTGCAACAGATGCTAGCTCTCCTGTCCTCTCCTCTCTTGCTTGTTTTCTGCTTTCAGCGCTCTTTAATCCTCTGTGCCCCTTTATTTAGCACACACAACCACATTTCACACATCCTGATCTATCTGCACAGCTAGAACCCATTTCCCCTCTACATGGCCACTGATGTGACCACCTGCTCAACAAAATAGGCCAAGCTGAAGATCTATCTATCTATCTATCTATCTATCTATCTATCTATCTATCTATCTATCTATCTATCTACATGTGTATTTATCTATCTATCTATCTATCTATCTACATGTGTATCTATCTATCTATCTATCTATCTATCTATCTATCTATCTATCTATCTACATGTGTATCTATCTATCTATCTATCTATCTATCTATCTACATGTGTATTTATCTATCTATCTATCTATCTATCTATCTATCTATCTACATGTGTATCTATCTATCTATCTATCTATCTATCTATCTATCTATCTATCTACATGTGTATCTATCTATCTATCTATCTATCTACATGTGTGTGTATCTATCTATCTATCTATCTATCTATCTACATGTGTATCTATCTATCTATCTATCTATCTACATGTGTGTGTATCTATCTATCTATCTATCTATCTATCTATCTACATGTGTGTGTATCTATCTATCTATCTATCTATCTATCTATCTATCTATCTATCTATCTATCTATCTATCTATCTATCTATCTATCCATCTATCTATCTATCTACATGTGTGTATCTATCTATCTATCTATCTATCTATCTATCTATCTATCTATCTATCTATCTATCTATCTATCTATCTATCTACATGTGTGTCTATCTATCTATCTATCTATCTACATGTGGATTTACAGATCTATCTATCTATCTATCTATCTATCTATCTATCTATCTACATGTGTGTATATCTATCTATCTATCCATTTGTTACCCCTTATTATCTATCTATCTGTGTATCTATCTATCTATCTATCTATCTATCTATCTATCTATCTGTCTATCTATCTACATGTGTATTTACATTATCTATCTATCTATCTATCTATCTACATGTGTATTTATCTATCTATCTATCTATCTATCTATCTATCTATCTATCTATCTACATGTGTGTCTATCTATCTATCTATCTACATGTGTATTTACAGATCTATCTATCTATCTATCTATCTATCTACATGTGTATCTATCTATCTATCTATCTATCTATCTATCTATCTATCTATCTATCTATCTATCTACATGTGTGTGTATCTATCTATCTATCTATCTATCTATCTATCTATCTATCTATCTATCTATCTATCTATCTATCTACATGTGCATTTATCTATCTATCTATCTATCTATCTATCTATCTACATGTGTATCTATCTATCTATCTATCTATCTCTCTATCTATCTATCTATCTACATGTGTGTGTATCTATCTATCTATCTATCTATCTATCTATCTATCTATCTATCTATCTATCTATCTATCTATCTATCTATCCATCTATCTATCTACATGTGTGTATCTATCTATCTATCTATCTATCTATCTATCTATCTATCTATCTACATGTGTATTTACATTATCTATCTATCTATCTATCTATCTATCTATCTATCTATCTATCTATCTACATGTGTATTTATCTATCTATCTATCTATCTATCTATCTATCTATCTATCTATCTATCTATCTATCTACATGTGTATTTACAGATCTATCTATCTATCTATCTATCTATCTACATGTGTATTTATCTATCTATCTATCTATCTATCTATCTATCTATCTATCTATCTATCTATCTATCTATCTATCTATCTACATGTGTATTTACAGATCTATCTATCTATCTATCTATCTATCTATCTATCTATCTACATGTGTATTTACATATCTATCTTTCTTCCTTCCTTCCGTCCGTCCTTCCTTCCTTCCTTGTTCTCAGAACAAGGCTCTGACCACCCCAGAGTCCAGACCTCAACATCTCTGAGAAAACACAACTTCTAAAAGGTGTAGGTGAGAAAATCGAGCCCAGAGTAGTTGTTTTGTTACATTAGAACATACTCATTTTATTTACTCCTTACTCAGTTTACAGATTATTCAGTTATTAAACTTAAGATACTTTTAATTATTGTGTCACTGCCAGAGCTGTTAAACTTGATTTAGTGGTAGATTAAAACTTTCTTAACAAATCAGCTGTGATTTGCAGGCGGTTTGTGGGAGGATGTTCTCTTTCACAATAAGAAACAGTGTCTGCATTATTTTGCAATATAATATTTTTATTGCCATGTACATTCAGGCATATATAAATAGTCCATATTCGGGCAGCAATACAGATTTTGTAATTTTGGCCTCTGTACAACAGAAGCAGTTTATTCAGGAATTACAGCCGGAATTACAGTCCAACTCCAAATTAACATAATTAAACATACAATGATTATTTTTAACACTTGGATGCAAATCCTTTGCTTGAAATCAGGAACCCATAGAGATCACCAAATGCTGAGCTTCCTCCACTGAGATGCTGTGCCAGGCCTTCACTGCAACTCTTACTGGGTTTTTCACTTTGGAAAGCGTACTTGATTGGGATTGGATTTCATTTATTTGCCTTAAAGTGGCAAATAAATTACTAAAAGTAACAGATTTATTCGAATTTCTGTAAAATCGCTGCACGTAGGTCACCATTGTTGTATCTACTGACGAGATCAGCGGGTAGCGACGTGAAATGGTTGCAGTAACCGGCCGCCACGCTTGAGCACAGCTAGCTAGCTAAACATGCTACTGTTCAGTCTTTACAGTTTGAGCTAGAACACAACTTTTCTGACATCAGCGGTGACATCACACACCACGTTAGTGCAAATGATGAACAGAGAGGGTGGAGGAGAGAGTGACACAGTGCTGGAGTTGTTGTGAAACTGTGTGTTGGTGTTGATGGAGAAGGAGAGTGTCTGTTAAAGGAGCTCCGCTTTCTAGCAGGAAACATTCACGCTCAGTAAACAGCTAGATACACTGAACGGGAGTGTCTCTTAGCTTCACACTCCTTTATTAGTGAAGTAGTATGTTCACTACTAAGACTGTACTTTCACCTTCAGGATCCACAAACGAGGGAGAAGCAGCTGACGCTAACGCTAAATGTTGTTGACGGGACGCCAGGAGAGAATCAAGCGCATGTTCACGTTCACGGTTCTTCTCGCGGTTCTCCATAATCTGGAGCTTTTGGTCTTCCTGTGTGGGGAAACTGTGGCACTGCATTGTGTTTTAGTCTACGCTTAAAACCAACAGCCTCCGTCAAGTCTCTCACCAGTGATGGTCTACTGAACCACTCAAACTCATCCAGACTGAAGTGAGGAGAGCAGAGCGGCGAGTCTTTGGGTAGCTGTGTTGGTCCACACGCTGCTTCACTAACTATTCTCCTTGTTTATGAAAGCTGTTTAGACTGATATCAGTCTTCACACTGCCTTTCACTGAAACAACATCAACAACACAATGTACATGGTTTTCTTTAAGCTAGGTTAGTAACTAACATTCACTCCTAACAACCGCAGTCAAGTTTAGTGCACAGGAACCATTTGACGTCATCTACCCAGCAGGCATTGCCTGTCAGAAATAATGGCTGCGTCCATATGTTAAATATTTAGAATAAAAGTGTTAATTTATAAATAAATCTGCTGCTTTTTGTGTGTTTTTTTTTATTTTTTACAACACGTCTTAACAATTTAGAGTCATATTAAGGCTTACAAGAGTTACCAGCCAGGGTTCCCTTTAAGAATCTCCTGGGTTGCTTTTTCAGAGTGTTTTGTGTCATTATCCATCTGTTCTGTGAAGCACCGTCCTATCAGCTTTGCAGCATTTCACTGAATCTGAGCTGAAGGTCCAGCTCTATACACTTCAGCCCACAGTTTCTATCAGCAGTCATATCAACCATAAAGAGCAGTGACTCCTTTGGCAGCCATATGTGCCCAACACTGCCTCACCATGTTTCATAGATGATATGATATGCTTATACGTGTTCTTTCTTTCCAGCTTTGTACTTTTCTTTTCCCACTTTTCTGGTTTCATCCACAGAACATTGTTTCAGAAGTGGGCAGGCTTTAGATGTTTTCAAGCTGACCTTTCTGTTCTTGAGTGTTAGCATTGGTTTGCATCTTGAAGTAAACCATCTGTATGTTCATGAAGACGTCTCTTTATCAGCGATACGCCAGCCTCCTGTAAAATGTCCAGACTTTCTGATGTTGCTGAGCTCCTCCTACAGTTTCTGCTATCTCTCTGATAAGATTGTCTTGTGTTTGGTCAAAAGCAAAGCCCTTCATTTGTATCGTCACTTCATTTGGACCACATATTAAAAGTTGACTAGCTATACGAATATCATCGCCGTCCCAAGACAAACATATCTCTGTTTTTGTCAGTGTTTATTTTTTTAATTAACCAATAGAAATGCTCCAAAACAGCTTGGGAAAAAAATCTGGTTCCATTGACTTACATTGAAAGTAAAGACCTCCCTTGTCTTCTCCTGTAAAGCTGTATATACCCCCACCATCACTCTATTACTCTGTCGAACAACTGCGCACTCACCACCTTCCCATCTCCTCCTCTTTACTATTCTAGACTCCAACCGAGGGGCATATCTATCTATCTATCTAGCTAGCTAGCTACATGTGTATTTACATATCTATCTATCTATCTATCTAGCTAGCTAGCTAGCTAGCTAGCTACATGTGTTTTTACATATCTATCTATCTATCTATCTATCTACATGTGTATTTACATATCTATCTATCTATCTATCTATCTATCTACATGTGTATTTACAGATCTATCTATCTATCTAGCTAGATAGCTACATGTGTATTTACATATCTATCTATCTATCTAGTTACATGTGTTTTTACATATCTATCTATCTATCTACATGTGTATTTACAGATGTATCTATCTACATGTATATTTTCAGATCTATCTATCTATCTATCTATCTATCTACATGTGTATTTACAGATGTATCTATCTACATGTATATTTTCAGATCTATCTATCTATCTATCTATCTATCTATCTATCTATCTATCTATCTACATGTGTATTTACATATATATCTATCTACATGTGTATTTACAGATATATCTATCTACATGTATATTTTCAGATCTATCTATCTATCTATCTATCTATCTACATGTGTATTTACATATATATCTATCTATCTACATGTGTATTTACAGATGTATCTATCTACATGTATATTTTCAGATCTATCTACATGTGTATTTACAGATCTATCTATCTACATGTGTATTTACAGATCTATCTATCTATCTATCTGTCTGTCTGTCTGTCTGTCTGTCTGTCTGTCTGTCTGTCTGTCTGTCTGTCTGTCTGTCTGTCTGTCTGTCTGTCTGTCTGTCTGTCTGTCTTCAGAGAGAGGGATTGAAGGGTGGACCTACACATGAACCTTTGCAGTTTAAGGAGTAAGTATATCTTTACTGAACAAGACCCTGGAGCTACACCCTTATCTCAATTGGCTGCACTTTCTGCCCATCAGCCTCACTGAGCTGAGAATCAGGGCTGTCATTGGTCAGGGTGATAAACATGAGTTGGCCTAAGCAGTCCCAGCTGACCTGAGTCTAATCTGTGTGCATTACTCTCCTGAGCTTGGGGGACTGGATTACGTTCTTTATAACACTAGACCAGGAACTGATCAAAGTGGATTACACACCTCCCGTAGACATTTTTCATTACTGGCGGACTGAAGGAACGCAGCACATTGCATTTATCTCTGCAG
>CM038711.1:7283061-7460561 GCA_021613375.1 Megaleporinus macrocephalus
TTCTGTCTCTGTTCACCCTTCAGTGAAAGGTTCTTGAGAACTAACGGACCATGTTCTGCTGATAAGCTGCTCATAATAAATTATTATTTAGATTCCAGCTTCCATGTCAGCAGATAACCACCACTGATCTGACCAGTACGAACAGAACAGCAGCAACAATTCAAGATCTACATTTAATGATTGTTTTGCAGTTTTTTGTTTAAAATAACCAAAGTCTGCATTTATTGACTGCATTTATTTGTTTAATTAGCTTTTTTTCGGTTGAAATTTAAATGTAATGATGGCAGTGTTGGGGATATTTGTTTGATTTACTTTGTTTATTTACTGCAAATTTAGTTACAAATATTATGCTGTTTCACATGAGCTTGTTAAAAATGGTAATAAACCAGTTTAGACCATGTTTCAGCTTGCATTAATAACTACGTGTAGCCCTGCCGTAGCATGTAGCCCCGCCCTTGATCGGTATCGGCTATCAGAATCAAAAACACTGATCGGTCCATCTTTAATATATATATATATATAATATGTGGGTATGTTTTCTGATGAAGACATTGTGCTAGCTTCTTTTTAGAATTTTCCAGATCCACCTTAAATGATGCTGTGGTTACATTCTGACTGGAACTTGAATTTAAGGTGGAATGGTATTGTAGTATTGAATGAGGAGCTGGCAAATAAGAAACTGAATGTCAGTGCCTGAATGTTAAGGTGGAAAACCTGAAAATTTTAAAGAGTAGCTGACAAATAGGAAGCTGGTTCCTGCCTTGTAGTTTTAAGAATAATAATCCTTCCTAATGTAAGTTTTATGTATGGAGCTACTGAGAAATGTGTGTGTGTATATATATATATATATATATATATATTAGTTTTTGGACTATTTCAGACGGTCCGGTCATCACTGGATAGAACATGTGGTCAAAGGTGTGAAAAGAAAAAAGATAAGGCACTGATGTGCTAACCTACATAGCTGTTTTCACAACCACAGCTCTATCTCCAGCTTAGTCACAGTGTGAGTGGAAACTTCTGTCTCTGTTCACCCTTCAGCGGAAAGTTCTGACCACGTTCTGCTGATAAGCTGCTCATAATAAATTATTATTTAGATTCCAGCTTCCATGTCAGCAGATAACCACCACTGATAAGACACTCTGGAGGTGTGACTATGGAAACAGCCACAGACAGAGACTCATGCTAGGCGCACGTCCTCCAAGGGACTGTTAATGGGTTATTGTGGGGGGTGCCCTGGTGACTCTGTATACTTTGCTGTTCCATATTCACCCTGTTCTTCAGAGATCAGGCCCACCTACAGGACCACCACAGAGCAAGTATGATTAGGGAGGTGGATCATTCTCACTGCAGTGACACCATAGTGGTAGTGAGGTGTTAGTGTATGTAGTGTGAGTGGATCAGACACAGCAGTGCTGCAGCTGCTGGAGTGTTTAAACACCTCAGTGTCACTGCTGGACTGAGAATTGTCCACCAACCAAAACTATCCAGACAACAGTGTCCTGTGGGCACTGATGAAGACCTAGAGGAACACAAACTGTACATCAACAGTTATTTTCTCTGACAGACATCTACATGGTGGACCCGCAAGATAAGAGTGTCTAATAGAGCGACAGTGAGTGGACACAGTGTTTAAACACTCCAGCAGCACTGCTGTGTCTGATCCACTCACACCAGCACCACGTCTGTGTCCCTGCAGTGCTGAGAATGACCCACCACCCATATAATGCCTACTCTGTGGTGGTCTTTTGTGGGTCTTGACCATTTAAAAACACAGTATACAGAGAATCAGATGAACTACAGTCAGTAAGTGTAGAACAACAAAGTGCTCCTGTATGGTAAGTTCAGCTGAGAAAGATAATTCTTTAAACATTAAGAAAGTCCTCCTGCTTCTTTTCTTTATACATGGAGGTTAGCCAGGTGAAAAAAAAGTACACTGAAGTACACTTAATTTAAGTGCACTTAGTATACTTCAATGCACTTAATGTACTAACTGTGCTATTAAGTAGAGTTGGAAAGATCGATTGGCTATGTATCGGTATCGGGCGATTTTTAATCAAAATATGTGATGGCGATATTTCTCTAATTTAGCCGATCCCGAGAGCCGATCGATGCCGTTTAACAAATGAGCCCAATTTCTGTATTTACAGCTAGTGTTTTGTTGAAACCCCCTTTGGTCAGGTTCTTGCAATTCCTATCTGAACCGCTAGGTGGAAACACATACCCTTTCATTTTCCACAGACTGACTAAAGTGGCGCGCCTCGCGAGAACAGTTGGCGTTCACGCATGTGTAGTCTGTCTGGCAGTTTGTTGCCGTATGTATCACAGACTCATCCTGGACGTTTTGTAAAATCAGCGTGTCTCGTTGGGGAACCAAGACAAAGATATTTAACACTATTAATCTGATACATCACTGCACGTGGCTGAATACAGTGAGTATCAGCAAACAGCAGAGCTAGCACACACAGCTAACACAAAACAAACAACCCAGAACACCATACAGACCAGATCTGACCGGTACAAACAGAACAGCAAGAGAAATTCAAGAACTACATTTAATGATTGCAGTTTTTTGTTTAAAAAAAGAGTCTGCGTTTAATGACTGCAGTTTTTACTGTATTTATTTAATTAGCTTATTTCGTTTTAAATTAAGGGTCTAAATGTATAGTTGTGTATAGTTAAAAATATTATGCTGTTTCATATGAGCTTGTTAAAAATGGTAATAAACCAGTTTAGACCATGTTTCATGACTTGTTTGCGCTAATAACTACATGTAGCCCTGCCATGGCATTTTAGCCCCGCCCTCTATCGGTATCAGCTGATCATGCTGAAGGGTTATCGGAATCGGCCTCAAAAACGCTGATCGGTCCATCCCTACTATTTAGTGTACAGACTTTTTACTTAGTAAGCTATATGTATATTTGATTGCTAACAAAAATGTAGTTAATGCACTAGCAATTCTTTAATTTAAAAAATATACTTTGTGTCCAAGTATATTTGAATCCACCTTTAAGATAACGGTTAGTATACTAATAACATATAAAAAATATATTTATAATTCAATAAGAGTATCCAAACAATACATTGTAAATAAACTCCTTCATATTTTACTTGAAACAAAGAATATTTAAAAAAAATACTGAATTTGTGGGAATAATTTAAAAATATACTTAAGTATATTTAAATGTGTCATAACAGAGTCTCAAAATAGTACAGTTATGTATAATTAAGTATATTTTTAATAGCACTATGATATTTAATTAGCATACTAAGTACACAGTTAGTACACTAAAATAGCACACTTTTATTACATTAATCATAAGTATATGAAGTATAGATTAAGTATATACCAGTGAATAAAAACATACTGAAAAGCACTAAAAGTATATTTCAATTAATAAATGAAAAAAAATGATTCTTTTGAATATACTTCTAGTGCACTTTAGTATACTTCTTTTTCACAAAGGTATATCTGTTCTGATCAAGTATGGCAAGAAATAATGGCAGCCTATGTAAGCTCAAGGCTATAAAACAAAAGAGCATTACATTCCAACAGCGAGGAACTAATGCAGCGCACACGTTTGCACTAGTACCAGTATGCGGCCAACGACGGCCTGCAGCCATGCCAACGATGGCATATATTTATTAAAGGTGGAAAAAGAAAGAAGGATGCTGTGTATTTTTTTTTATTATTATTTAATATTAGTTAATAGTTATTATTTAATTGTTTATTTAATTTAATTTAAAATATTTATTTAATTATTTAAATGTGATTTAACAACCAGACATTTGGTGTTCATGACTTCCCTATAAAATGAACATCCATTTTATTCCATCGCTGCTGTCAACAGTAAAAGTTGGGAATATGAGCATTCCGTTCAGAGCCTTTGTGCTTATAGTGGCACAGTTTTCCATTAAAAACAATAGAATATCAGTTTAATTCTGAGGTTCACCCAAGATATAGGGAAAAATATAAAAGATAATATTTCCTATGAATCCTTCATGTGTAATGCTTTATAAATGCATTAAAATGTAATTGTGTGGAATTATAATGCATAATAAGCTGGAGTGTATGACATAAAAAAAGTGATGTTGTTATGAAGAAAAAGTATCAGAATTAGTGCATTATTAGTGCATTATCTCATAAAGTGTTCTAATGAACAAAGATTATAATACAGTATGAAGTCCCATTCTTTTGCTTCATAAAGTGTTATGCATGTAATTATAACTACTTATATAGACTTACATAGACTTATGTTAGGCAACTTATATAGACTTATGTCATGCATTATAAGGAGATATACCGGCCTTATAAATACATTTGTGTAGGACTGTGAACACAGACTTCATAGGAGTGGCCACCTTAGAAATCTTTTTGATTGATTTGGGTGATCCCAGCTCAGTACCTACATACCTAACATATATTACATCACAGGATTTATAAAAGAAGCATATATACTGTGTGTGTATATATATATATATATATATATATATATAAATATATATATACACACACACACACACACACACACACACACACACACACACACACACACACACCGTTGAGCTTTTTCCTTCTACAAGCCACAGTGAGTCAACAAGTGTTTTTCATCAGATGCCCTTCCTGACACAACCCTCGCCACTTACCCAGGCTAGGGACAACACACACTCACGCACACACTCACACCTACAGGCAATGTAGAATAACCAGTCAACCTAACATACAAATCTTGGGACTGTGGGACTTTTCAATATATCAACGCCAGTACAGCTCCAGATCTTCTGGTCTGATTGTGTACAGCTTTTTAATCAGATGCACTGATTCCAGATAACAACAGATTTTTTTTTCCCATAGAGAATGAATAGCATGGAAAAGTGCACGCCAATGTACTGAACTTCTGCTCAACCGACAGACACCGTTTTACATACACTAACTCAGGGAAGACCCCCGATCATGACTGTAGTGTTGGTTTGACTCATACTCGTCTGTCTGATGTTTTTTTCCATGCCTCTTTTTTTCCCCATAGAGTCCTATTCATTTTCAAGGTCACCCAAACATTATGGTTTTGTTTAACCTACAGCCCCCAAACTACACTTCTCTACTTGTTGTTTATTCATCCCCTGCTTAAGCTGCGCAACCATCCAGCACTTTTCTAGTTTACAGTTCTCATCTAATACCTACTTTGACTGCTCAGTACTTCATTAAGCTAAATCAAGATTGCTGCTGAAGGAACTGAACACATTCATACAATGTCTGGGGCGTCCAGGAGAAATCTGGAACCTAACTTTGTTCTTCAAACTGGAGCTCAAGATATGATCTACTTCTTTCACAATAAGATATTCATGTTACTTTGTATTGTATATATGATTATTTACATCTGTTCTAATCATATCTGCTGTTCTTACTGGTGAACATACATTTATTGATCAGATAAAGGCTTTCAAACCCTCAGCTTAGGTGCCAGTACTGTTTACAGTACTCAAGTGGGGCACTAAAGTATATATATATATATTTTTTTTTTGTTTTTTTTTTTTTTGAATTATTATTAAACTTTTTGGCTGAAAGTAACTCTGTTGTCTATTTTAACATGTATAACTAACTGTATTATTGTCTAATATTCAGTATTTTAATACTAAATAACTCTGCATTCCTCGCTATCACATTCTATGTGTGTCACCTGCATCTGTGACAGACCCCTCCGGGGCCGTGTGACGCCAGCGATGAAGCAGAGCGCCGGGTAATCCAGCCTGGCCCTCCTGCTGTCCTGCTGTCACTCCTAAAGTCATTAGCGAGCTCACCGTGCCGCTTTTCCATCTCCATGGCTCAGGCCCGCAGACGCGCCACTCCCTCACTAACCTGAGGATTGAGGACGCTGAAGCGTGCCGCTGAGTGAGCGAGTAAGCACGGTCATGTGATTTAGATCTTTTTGGAGAGCAGAAATAACCAGGATGAGGGAAAGCATGGACGCTTTGACACTGTGGGGACTTTTGAGGGTCCCTATAAAGGAAATCTGCAACCTTTACATAATGCTGTTACCTATAAACATGGTTATAGTAGCCCATGTAGTCATATCTGTAGATAGCAGAATGCTGCACAGTGTTAAAATCCACTTAAACAAGTCTGTTTGGGCTTACTTAAAGGAGAATTCCACCCAAATTTCTCCAATTTTAATATGTAATGCAATTTGCAGCAGTTACTCAGAGTGGTGGGCGGCAAAATGGATTGTAGAGGTCTGATTGCAGCGGTAGTGATAGGAACTGGGGGTCAAGATGTCTATCTTTACTAACCAAAACAGCCATTAAATGGGTTTTGTATGTGTAATATCAATAAATGGTACAATTCCTTGTGTTTTTGTTGGTAGTCTCATCACAAAATTACTAAAGAACAGTGTCTTAAGCATTAGGTAGCATATTTATACCCATTTCATAAAATAGTTTTCAATAGTTTTAGCTTTCAGAGGTATAAGACGTCTGGTTCCTATCACCACCACTGTGAACGTTCCGGATGTTAGTTTCTCTAGAACATGAACGTTTCATGTCAACCTTGTTTACTTGTCTTAGAGGGTTAGTCAAAGATTTACAGTCATACGGAAGACCATACTATTTCCCTACATGGGCAGAAATACAAAAACGTGTGTGAACGCACTTACACATCACAGTCATTAATTATAGACATACTCTATGCGTCCAAAAGTTTGTAGACACCTGCTCATTCAAAGTTTTTCTCTGGGTATTTTTAGGCAGCTCATCCCGTATGACTACGGTAACGAATGCGGCAACATTGCTGTGAGGATTTGATTGCATTCGGTCACGAGAGCATTACTGAGATGAGGTACTAATGTAGTGTGACCATCCCAAAGCTACTGGGTGGAGCTCTAGCACTCCAGAGAATGCAGTTTCACTGCTCACAGCCCAATGCTGGTAGGCTTTAAGCCCATCTGCTTACATTTGGCATAGGGCATGATGGCCTAAGGCTCACATGCAACCCCAGAGTGTCCCATTGTAGTGTATGGAGATTAGACAAACTGTGCAGTAATAAACAGAGGTGTCTGGATACTTTTAGACATGATGCATGTAATGTCTGCACAGCCATTCAATGCAGGTAGGGTTAGATTTTCCATGATTATAGCTACAAAGCTGGGTTTATTGATTAGTGGGTGATTGATTAGCTGGTTTCAATTGGTCACTTAATTGAGCTAATGCCTGTAAAGCTATGGCACAGCTATGGCACCAACTGATTGTATGTATATATATATATATATTATATATATATATATATATATATATATATATATATATATATATATATATATATTTGGGTGAGGAATCAACCCCAAGTATGAAGAGCAAAGACGTTACCCACTGCACCACGTCAACCACTTGAACTTTGGCATGGTGTAGTGGGTAACGTCTTTGCTGTTCATGCTGGGGGTTGATCGCTCACCCGAGCAAGCACCCTGAGCTATACCAGTAAGAGTTCTTAGGCAAGACTCTTAAAGCTATCTGTGTAACGCCATCAAAGTAGCAAGGCCGCCTTGTTTGAAGTGTGCAACACTTCACCGCTGACTCCAGATATGACACCAACACTAACACCCTTACCAGGTTTGGGTGCAGAATCAATAGGGCCTAGTTGCGTCAGTTGCGTTTGCTTTAGTTCCACAGCATTGCATGGACAGGAGGACAGCTTTATAGTGCATTCATATTTTCAGGTTGTAACTACATCAGCATCTGTAGTTTCTACTTTTCTTTGCCCTTCATGCTGGTCGTTGATCCCCCACCTAAGCAAGCACCCTGACCTATACCTAAAAGAGTTCTTGGGCAAGACTCTTAAAGCCATCTGTGTAGTGTTTAATATGAGTATGAATTATAGGCTCATACAACCACTGAATCTTATGAATCCTTTACTCATCCTGCCTAGATGGGTCTAACCGCTAGACTTAGCTAACATGTATCCATCCATCCATCTATTATCTTCTGCTTTACCCCACTAGCCGGGGTTATGGGTGGGGCTGGAGCCAATCCCATCGTCATTAGGCAAAGGCGGGCTATGCCATTGACAGGTCACTAGTCCATTGCATGGCCAACACACACTCATGCTTATGGTCTTGATTGCAGTCACGAGAGCATTACTGAGATAAGGTACTAATGTTGTGTGACCACTTCAACTCATCCCAAAGCTATTGGGTGGAGCTCTAGCACTCCAGAGAATGCAGTTCCACTGCTCACAGCCCAATGCTGGTGGTCTTAAAACACCTCAGCTCATGCTCAGCATAGGGCATGATGGCCCCAGGCTTACGTATGTGTAGTGTGTGGAGATTAGAAAAACTGGGCGTGTGCACTTGTATCAGCTATGAGTTAATAAACAGGTGTCTGGATACTTCTGGACATGATACTTCTGGCAATTTAGAGTTCAGAGTGAGCAATCAACCTAACATGTATGTGTATGGACTGTAGGAGGAAATGTACACTCCACACAGAACTACCCAGACCAGAAAGCCAACCAATCGTCTTGCTGTTAGGCAACAGTGCTAACCACTACACCACAGAATGTAAAATATTTTTTTTTTCTATTATACTTTATTATTTACTTTACTGAACGTTATATAATTCACCACAGCTTCCCTCATCTTCATAGGCTACTCTATGATCTTAGTTAGTACCTCAGTACCTTACCAGTTGGCCTGCTACATGGACAGTGATAAATAACAGAGAACAGAAACGGTCCCCTTTTTATTTAATGGATACCCAAAGCAGATATTTTAATATACCACTGGTCAAATTAGAAATGTCCTCAGTTTGTCCCTATTTGAGAAATATGGTCACCTTAAGATGAACGTTCACCACATTGGCTGGTAATTCTGGTAGTGGTGTGGAATCTCTGAAAGGCTCTGTATGGCATCTTGTTGAGTTAAGTTTATGTGTCTTGTTTGTTTGGTTTAAAACAACATTTAAAACTGATTCAATTAATAAATCTCTAATATATGTTAGATCACTTTGATTACTAAGCACTTGCTTCATCTCCAGAAGCAGGTAGAAACAATTGGGAGAAAAGGAATTGCACTGGAGCGAGAGTACTTAAGTACTATGAATTAAAATTTTTTACATGATGTTCATTTGTCTGAGCTATAGTTTACAAAATAGATGTAAATGAGCATAAATACAACACAAAGTAACATGAATATCTTATAGTGAAAGAAGTAGATCATATCTTGAGCTCCAGTTTGAAGAACAAAGTGTAGTTCCAGATTTCTCCTGGACGCCCCAGACATTGTATGAACGTATTCAGTTCCTTCAGCAGCAATCTTGATTTAGCTTAATGAAGTACTGAGCAGTCAAAGCAGGTATTACATGAGAACTGTAAACAATACTGGGTTGTTTCCACAAGGAGAAGCTTGGAAAGGGTTAAATAAACACACTGACGTATATAGAAGCACTACTTACTTTATTAATTAATACTGCTGTAATATTTAGAATATAAAGTGTTTTGCTGAGTAAAACTTTTTAAATATAATGAGTAACTAAAACTTTTGCACAGTACTGCACTTGTAGGACCTCTGGATTTGTTTTTATGCTTCTTGTGTCTCATTGCACGCTCGACAGTACATCCCTGGTCCACAAACCAACAACAATACTATTAACATTAACCTATTAACACATTAACCACTCTCTCTCTCTCTCAAAGCCCAGCAGAAGCCTCCTACCCATCTGTGGAGATGCAGCACGCGTCCCCTGGACTGTTGCAGTGCTCCAAGCAAGGAATGATGATAGGGGCCAGAGGGGGGCAGCTCCCACAGCTCTCCCCCTCTACAGGCCCCAGCGAAGGGCTCTGGCTCTCCAGGGCGCTGCCCGGGCCAGCAGCAGCAGCAGCTCGGTGGGCTGGAACGGGCTGGACGAGACTCAACGAGTGCCGGAAAGGGGTCAGCAGAAGGATCGGGCGACTAGCTTTGATAAGTCCACAGTATTCCTAGGATAGCGTCCTGAATGAGAATACGGGTCTGCACTTCCTCAAGCTAACGACCTCTGACACTCTATTTTTCCATTCATCCCTCTCATTCTCTCTATCTCTACCCCTCCCCTCTCTCTCTCTCTCTCTCTCTCTCTCTCTCTCTCTCGCTCTCTCGCTCTCTCAGCAGAAGGGCTTTGTGGAGGAGCTGGATTAGTGTCTATGTCGATTAGAGCCGCACGGCTGATGACGTCAAAGTAGCAGCGCCGCCCTGCTGGAGGCGAGCAGGACTTCATCGCTGACCCCGACACTAACACTCTTAGCAGTTTTGGTTGAGGAATCAATGGGGCCTAGATTTAACTCGTTAGCTAATTAACAAGGCCTTACGGATTGAATTCAGAGTGTTAGAGGAACTAAAACACTGATGTCTGCAGAGCTGGGACCTGCAAGGAAACAAGTTTGACACCCAGGATGTATATGTCATTGCTCCTTCGGCCAGGCCCTGCCCTCTCGTGACCCTACACTAGGGGTTACATTAGTAGGCTTGTCAACTTCACTGCTTGCTTGTGATGCTTTAAGCTGTTGACTAGTCACTGATCATGTGATTGACACATGGGTGCCTCAGAGAAGATAGTGGATGAGGAACCTAGTGCTGTTGGGTTCTGTATCTCTGTTTCCTGAAGGCTAGCAGAGGGGCCATTGGAAAGGGTGCTCTTCCTCTGGAGCTTGGCGTAGTTCTAACGTTTTACTGCCCATCTACAGTGACTCAGAGATCAGATATTGAGTGCATTATCTCCATTTATCTCCAGTTTCCCAAAGACTACAATGATGTTGGAGAGCAGGCGTAACGTCCTATATCGAAATGGGAGAACCCTTCAAGAACCTGAAACGTCATCAGAAAAATAAAAAATAAAACGTCTTTATTGGCTACCAGGCTTCTAGTGGTGCTCTGTAGGCAGCCCTGCCAGTCTGTAGTGACTTCCCAGAAGGGGAGCAGTCGTGGGCTGTGAGTTTAGTTACCCAGTCTTGTGACCAGAAGTTTGCTGGTTTCGATCTCCTGAACCAAATTTCTCTGGCTATCTCTGGACCGGCACCCCAGGTGAGCATCTTGGTAAGCATACACATTTGGGAGATTCTGGGTTCTAAATCTTTAGGTTCCATGAAGGCTAGCAGTGCAATCCAGGGCTTGTTGAACGTGTTGATCACAGATCTTTACTCTGCACCCCCCACATCTTCACTCCACCCTGCACCCTGCCAATCACATCTTCTCATAACTGTTATTATTATCACCCGTGTTGAGTTAATTGCCCTGTGTATTTAGCCCTTGTGTTTCACTGACTCATTGCCTATTTTAGCTTCACAGCTTCACAAATGCAGCCACAGTGAACTCCTAAGATGACCAGTAGCAACATTCTCTGTTAACCTAGGCTTAGATATCATCGCTGTCTAATGAAAAATAAGTGTCTCAAAAATAGTGACTTTACAGGATGGGAAAAAACTCACTTTACTTTTAATGTAAGTCAATGGAACCAGTATTCTATTGGTCCATTCAGTGTGAAATTCTTCTACAATGTAAATTATGTGTGAAAAATATCTATGTAACATGAAACTGGAACATTTATTTTACAGATACAACAATCTTCATTAGGAGGCTCTTCCTGATAGATCAAAAGCTCAAAAGACCAAAAACTTGGTCCTGATTAGCCTAAGAACTGTTTATAACCTGAAATTCCAAACCTAACCTACCCTGGACCAAGTGTACAGCAAGTACCGACATAGAGCAGGTAGCCAAGAATGTGATCCACCGTGTGAGACAGAAAATCCAGGGTTAGATGAAGCTAAGCTTAAAGCTTAACCTGCTTTTAGAGACAGAGCCCAGGTCTTGTGGTTATATTTGCTCAAGGCCCAAACCTATTTCTTATTTTTTACCCCAATCCTGAGGGGTGGTGGTTAAAATCTTTCGCTACGAAATGAACGAACCCTTCAAGAACGTGAAACGTCATCAGAAAAATAAAAAAGATCATGGCTTCATTAGCTACCAGGCTTCTAGTGGTGCTCTGTAGGCAGCCCTGCCAGTCTGTAGTCACTTCCCAGAATGGGAGCAGTCGTGGGCTGTGAGTTTAGAGACCCAGCCTTGTGATTAAAGGTTCGCTGGTTCGATACCTTGAACCAAAAAGGTTCTACTTTTGTTGTACAGTTGGTTTCCCCTACGTCCTTTGTGGACTTTCATAAACGGGATGCTTGCGCAAGCCTGTACGCCTCAGCTGTGACACAAATACAAAGTTGAGTCAGATTATTAAGACCACTTCCCACTTTCAACAATGACACAAATTGGTGGTGGCAGAGTTATGGTCTGGGAAATGTTTTCATAGAATTTTCTGTGCCCACTCATCCATGTGGGTATGAATCCATCCTTGCAGATCACGTCTACATGCTGATTGTCATCCCTGGGGCGGATGGGATCTTCCAGCAGGATTATGCGAGACGTCACACGGCTAGAAATGTCCCACATTGGTTTGAAGAGCTGACCAAGACTTCCAAGTACTACCCTGGACCCCTAATTTCCCAGACTTCCCACGTGAGCATCTCTGGAACTACCTCAATCATGGTGTTTGCTCTATAGATCCTTCCCCACTTACCCTCCAACAGCTGTGGGACACATCTTCATTAGCTACCAGGCTTCTAGTGGTGCTCTGTAGGCAGCCCTGCCAGTCTGTAGTGACTTCCCACAATGGGAGCAGTCGTGGGCTGTGAGTCTTATGATCAGAAGTTCGCTGGTTCAATCCCCTGCACCAAAGATGTTCTACTTTTTGTTGTACAGTTGGTTTTCCCTATGTCCTTTGTAGACTTTCATAAATGGGACACTTGCGCAAGCCTATACGCCTCAGCCGTGACACAAATACAAAGTCGAGTCACATCACATTATCAGGACCACTTCCCACTTTCACAGCTGACACAAATCAGTGGTGACAGCAGAGTTATGGTCTGGGAAATATTTTCATAGAATTTTGTGGGCCCACTCATCCATGTGGGTATGAATCCATCCTTGTAGATTTACCATACATGCTGATTGTCCTCCCTGGGGTGGATGGGGTCTTCCAGCAGGACTATGCGAGACGTCACACAGCTAGAAATGTCCCACATTGATTCAAGATTCAAGAGTTTTATTGTCATATGTACAGCAGAACAGACAGTTACACTGTACAATGAAATTCTTACTTTGCTGCTCCTCCATTCACCAATAGATAAGATAACAAATAAAAGAAATAAAAAATATATATACAAAATATACAAAGTATAACAATATAAGTTGAAGTAGATAAAAATATTTTTATAGTTAAAGAATAAAAAATAAAAGTTATGTGTGCTTTTATGTGCAAGTATGAAGAGCAGCAGCCATAAAGTGCAAGTTGCAAGTAACGAATGTAAACAATAATGTTTGTGTGAGTAGTGAATGTAAACAATAATGTTTGTGTGAGTAGTGAATGTAAACAGTATTCTGACAGTACAGTGAGTGTAAGGTGCAGTTTAAATCAGACCAGTTAAAACCAGTTCAGAAAGGAGAGGTTGGAGAGGTAGTGCGTGAGGTGTTCACAAGCCTGATGGCCTGTGAGTAGAAACTGTTTGTCAGTCTTGTGGTCCTGGACTTCACACTCCTGTAACGTCTGCCTGAAGGTAAACGTGTGAAGAGTGTGTGCTGGGGGTGTGTACTGTCCCTGATTATGTTGTGGGCCCTCCTGGTGACCCTGGTGTGGTAGATGTTCTGTAGTGAGGGGAAGGCTGCTCCTGAGATGGACTGTGCAGTTTTGATCACACGCTGGAGAGCCTTTCTGTCCTGAGCAGTAGAGTTTCCATACCAGACGATGATGGAGCTGGTAAGAACACTCTCAATCATACTCCTGTAGAAGGTGCTGAGAATTTTGGTTGGCATACCAAATTTTCTCAGCCTTCTCAGAAAGTACAGTCGCTGCTGGGACTTCCTGATGATGATCTGAGTGTTGTGGCACCAGCTGAGATCCTCACTGATGTGAATGGTTTGAAGAGCTGACCAAGACTTCCAAGTACTACCCTGGACCCCTAATTCACCAGACTTGAACCCAAGTGAGCATCTGTGGAACTACCTCAATCTTGGTGTTTCCTCTATGGATCCTTCCCCACTTACCCTCTAACAGCTGTGGGATGCACTGCTGCCAGCATGACACCAGAAACCTGTGACAACCTACCAGAACCTTGCTGAGTCTTCAAGTCCATTTAACTGCTGTCTATGCTTCACACTGTGGTTACTCTGGCTATGACTTGACTGTGTAGCTCTTCATTACAGCTTAGATAAACCTTGTTCTCCAAAAGTGATACTCCAAGTTTTTTCTGGTCTGAGCTTTAAATGGTCTAATCTACAGCCTACAAACACAAGAGGCATCATAAACTGGCAGCAAAGCTCAACTCCTTGCCTCATCCCTGCTTGTACAGCCACTCACATTGGAGTAGGTTCGGACAATTCTGAGAGTCAGCCATACATAAGAAGTAGAGCTGGGAGCTACACAAGCGCTGTAGAGTTGTTGACCCCAAAGTAAGAGCAGAGTGGCGTCAGCCAACAAGCTGTAATCCCCACTGCCTTCTACCACACGTGCCACCAGAGCTTAACCCACTTCCCCCGAGTCACACCTGGGGAGTGTGTGTCCGAGGAAGAGCTCCTCTGGGATCAGCTACAGCTACTCCTCTGAGACAGATGGGCCGAACGTTGGGATTTAGAGCTCTTATGCCGGGCCTGGGAGAGAAAAACCACTTCTCTAATGCCGGCGGGGTATTTTTAGACAGTACATAAAGAGGTATATCACATAACACTGAACATTTGTGCCATTCAGTGGGAAGCATTAGCATGTTAGCCAATCCAATTAAGCACTCTGACATATTCAGGACCACCCACATGATGGCTTATGAGAAAATCCATTATGTCTTCAAGCTGAGCTCTCTTGATATGAGCATGGCATCCCCACATGGCTTATTAATGTCATAGCATTTGGTGGCTAGGGAGTACATGCTGACCCGTCACTTCATCAGGTATCAGCTCTACTTTCCATATACAGTTTCAGATTAAGAAATGAAAATTGATCAAGCTGTAAGTCACATGACTCCATTAAAAGGAAAGGCATGTTTATTTATATAGCACCTTTTGTACACAGTCTTTTTACATATAATTGAAACAAGTTCTTCACAAAAACATGACTCAAACATGGTAAAACAAAATATTAATATAGTATTTTAATATAATATAATTATAATTATAATTATATTTTAATTTTAATATAATATTAATATAATATTAATATTAAATATAATTGGCCCAAGAATTGAACCCTGGGGAACAATCCAGATCACTGGTACAGTTTCAGAAACAGTATTTTCGTCACACAAACAGATAATTGGCTCTATGTTTTAAACATAGATGTTCATACACTGCTGACATCATCAAGTAACTGAACTGTTAGGAATTACCTGGATTTTTGCATTGATTCCCAATAGATTGTGGTCTGGTTGTTATCTAAGTTACAATTACAGGTAAACACAATGGAACTAAACTAGTAACTAGAGATGGTAGGATTGATCTGCCATGTATCGGTATCGGCCAATTTTTAACCAAAATATGTGATCAGTCGATATTTCTCCAATTTAGCCGATTGATTGTGTTAAACATATGAACAGCGATAACACCACACAGCTGAATACAGTGAGTATCAGTAAACAGTAAACTAGCACGCCCAGCTAGCACAAAACAAACAACCCAGAGAACCGTGCAGACCAGATCTGACCGGTACAAACAGAAAAGCAGCAGAAACAGCCAGAGAGCTAAATGAACCACAGCCAGAGTGATTGAGTTTATAGTTCTAGATAAGCAGCTCTTCTCGGCTGTAGAAGACGTTCATTCTGCTGCTTAATATTCCACCTGGATCCCCGCTCTGCTGTTCCTAGTAGAGATACTTTTCAGATGTGGCTCTTCCGGAGCTGTATCAAGCGGTTTACTCCAACTTCTAGACCAACTTCTAATTTAGTTACAAATATTATGCTGTTTCATATGAGCTCATTAAAATGATAAACCAATTTAGACCATGTTTCATGACTTGCTTGCGCTAATAATATGTAGCCCTGCTGTGACATACAGCCCCGCCCTCAATCGGTACAGGCTATCGGCCAATCGTGCTGAAAGGTGATCGGCGATCGGAATCGGCCTCAAAAACACTGATTGGTCCGTTTCTACTATTACCATACTGGGGTCCTCCAACAGCATCTCAATAGGGTTAAAGCTTAAACTCTCACTTGGCCATTCCAAATCAAACCTGCTTCTTCTTAGTCATTCTTGATTGATTAATTGGTTGATTGGTTGATTTACGTGTGTGCTTAGGATCATTGTCTTCTTGCATCCCTCAACATCACCTTGAGATCATGGACTGCTCTCCTCACTTCCTGTGAAGTGTTTTGATACACCTTTGAATTCATTGTACCCTCAGATATTGTGAGATGTCCAGGCCTTGAGGTTTGTCAATGGTGTGTTGCATCAAACAAGGTTCTTCTATTTTTGCAATCCCAAGCTAGCAACAATAAAGGAACCCTTTTCGGTGCTATATAGAACCACACGCAACACATTCTCCCTCAGTTAGAAGAAGCCTTTCTATTCACTATAATTGCACCATTGCTGCCACCGTCTGGCAGCGACTGGAACAGCCGTGAACTGTTAAATGGCAACTCCAATGAATGGTTCAAAATTTCTTCATAAGAATGTAAGCACGGTTGTTCTAAATGCTTTATCGTGACTTTTCTTTGCATTACAGAGGAACCTTCGGCTTCAGATTCATTCATGGTGAAGAAGATAGGTACCAGGGTTTAAGATATATCATATATCTAAAAAATCTGTAGCCTACATACCGCTAAAAATGTTATTATAGTGGGTACTATTTTGCCTTAGAACACACTGTACACACTCGTCCACCATGAATGGATTCTAGATTTAAATTAGACAGATATCTCATAAAACAATGCCAGTGTATGCATAGCTATATCATCTAATGTCTGAATATGAGGGAGCTTTTTGTGTCATTAAAGGCTGTAGATGTCTGGTTCCTATCACTACCACTGCGAGCAGCTCTGACTCTGTAAGATACTTCACTCTCAATTCTCCTTTAAGTCACAGGAAAGTGATTGGTTTAATGCTTTTGGTCTATATGTGCATATACGCTCTTCTGTCTTCTTAGATTCAACCACATGACTTAGATTTATCAATAAACATCAATACCAGCTCCTGTGGCTAAATGCAATCATATGCTCACAGCAATGTTCCAACATCTGGTGCAAAGCATTCCCAGAAGAGTAGAGGCTCACTGTCCACTCACTGTCAATTAGATCAGCACTTTGTAGTTTACTTTGCATATTATGTTGTTCAATGGTCAAGACCCCCACAGGACCACCGCATAGCAGATATTTGTATGGTGAATCAAACACCAGCACTGCAGTGGCACTGACTTGTTGGTGGTGTCTTAGTGTGTGTTGTGCTGGTGTTAGTGGATCAGACACAGCAGTGCTGCTGGAGTGTTTAAACCTCTGGACTAAGAATCGTCCACCAACCAAAACTATCCAGACAACAGTGTCCTGTGGACAACATCCTGTGACCCAGTGGTCTGGTCAAGGACTAGAGGAACATAAACTGTGCAGCACAAGGTGGACCAACAAGGTAGGAGTGTCTCATAACGAGGACAGTGAGTGGACCCTGCAGTGCTGAGAATGACCCACCCCCACATAATACCTCCTCTGTGGTGGTCCTCATCTCTAAAGGTACAGATGAGAGACAGCTAGACTCTACAGCCTGCAACTGTGGAACCACAAAGTGCCCCCATACGGTCAGAGTAACAGGTCCCAGTCTGCAAGTGCACCTGTTGCTGGGAGCGATTCCGCCACCTGCCACACGGGGGCGCGACGAGCCCAGCTCACAAACGACTGGGAAAAAAGGAGACTCGTCCTGGGGGAGAAGTTGGAACATCACAGAGGAGAGTCTCATGCTTTCTCGGCCATTCAAAAAAAGAAGACTCCTCTTTTTCCTCCGGGTAAGGACTTCGCGTGCGGACGAGCTCGAGCAGACAAGGGGGTGAGTGACCTTGACATCTCCAACACCACGATGCGGGAGCTCGGGCAGGTTTTAGGCACTGGCAGCAACAATGTAACAGCTCTGGCTCCGAACGGAAGCCAGTAGAACCAAGCTGAAGCCGCTTGATCGAATTGTCCCGTTCCACCTTAAATGGGGCAGCAGAACGTAACTACTGCCCCATTTAAGGTGGAACGGAACACTTCCAGCACGACGCTGGCGAGCATGAAGCCAACTTCAGCCTCATCGCTAGACCTGACCTGGCTGTGGACTTAGTAACAAGTGGACGCTTGTTTGTTTTGTTTCTTTGTTTGTTTGTCTGATGCCTTTGATGCTTCCACGACCCCTAAACCACCTGCAGGCGCGCGCACACACACAAACACAAACACACACGTCGTCACAGGCACTGGACGTGTTCCCCACCTATCCTAAGTTCCTAGGCTTGTAAATTCCAGCGTTGTGTCTCCATTGATCTGGAAATGCATCATCGCTTGGGTGCTGTTTAATGTCCAGACCCGCGCGCGCGCGCGCAGAGGTCATTGCATCCACACAAGCCATCGTCTCGTTTTCGTTTGTGCGTTAAATTTGGCGAATGCGTCGCTTTTGTGAGTGTGTGTGGGTGTTGCTTAGGACTGTGCGCGCTCCAGTGACCACCTCCAAGACCCCTAAGACCACTGCACGTACTTGATTCCCGCTCGAAAGTTTTAAGATCGTAGTACTTTTGCATTGGCATGCGCAGCTGCACGAGACCGGGCAGGTGAATGGAAATGTCCAATTGGACGTGCATGATAAACTACTTATAGTCTGTTTTATGGCCGCGTGGGAGCTCGTGCCGTGGGTATTCAAGTTCAACCACAAGAATGAATCGTTCTTTTGAGCCGAGTCTTTTTTAAATGAGTCACTCGGTTCGTTGTGTACTGTTTAGGCTGGTGGTGCGTCTCCAGGCTCGGTTCACTGTGAGCGAGCAGCGACTCTGGATTGAATCAACTAAAGAGTGCTTTAGTTAAGGCATTAAAACTGATTCAGTTTCACGGAATCGGTTCAGTGAACTGAATCGAACTGAACCGAACGGAACGTTCACTGCTGTCCTGCGCTTGAGGTCACTGACAATGAGCACGTCTGGGTCAGAGGTGAGTGTAGTTAACTCTTTGGTGGGGTTAATCTCTCCTGGCATATGAACAAAATGAGTAATTGGACATCATGGGGACATTCAGCTGACCACCAACATACCCTTTAAAATATCTAGTTTTGAAAAAAGTTCTTAGGGTACTGAGAAAAAAAATAGTTTTACTGAGTTTTACTCATTTTCTCACTTATCCAAGATTTAGTCCATCGCTGAAGACAAGTTTGGTGTCCGAAGTTTGCTTCTTCAGCTTAGCACTGGCTAAAGCTGTCACCAAACACTGGAAGTCAATAGTCACCCAAATCTATTCTCGTGAATACATCCCCAAAATCTGTCTCAACCTCATCGTCAATTCTTAAATTGGTTATAGATGAATGAGGAGAGTTCAGTACATAGAACTGACACACTGTGAACTTCAAACACTGTTGTTCCTCCTTCAGATGCAAATCCTGCATTTACAAAAGAGAGATGATAAAACAGGCCGAGCTCAAAATCCTAAACAGTTATAATAACAGACTCATTAATATTTACACCCCCAACATTCTTGCCAAGTAATCAAACTAGGCTGAAGTTTATTTATTATACTCCAGCCTGTTAATTGAATGTTCCGTTTTGCCTTAAATACTGCAGCTTCAACAGATTCCAGAGTGGAAATGCAGCATCATTTAAGGTGGAGCAAAAAAATTGGCAAAGCAAGCAAGTCCCATATATTTAACAAGACCCTTAACTACTTTAGATCCAAGTAGTTAGTTTACCTGCACACTTCATTTAACACTGAAGAGACAGAAGCATCATAACCTCCAACAGCAACCTGTAAGTAGCAGCCATGCTGTGCGAGTGTATCACTGTGTGCTGGCTGAAGCAGATCATCTTAAACTGAAAGCTTCACAGTGAAGCTTTAATCTACTTTGTGTTTGATGTCTAGATGAAAGCGAGTAGCTGGTATAGGTAATGTTAGCTACTAGCATCTCCAATAAACTAGTATAGTTAACTAAATTATGATGGCCAAGCTTATTTACACTGAGGTTTATTTTATTTTCCTGTGTGATTGTTGAGGTGTGTCACTGTAAACCGGCCAATCAGAGCAGAGATTATCAAATTATTTCTGATTAGTTTAATTCTAGGAACCAAATCACAGGCTGTAAGCAGGCATGTAAAACTGCATAAGGAGACCAAAGTCACCAACACTTTATCAACCTCATAAATAAATTCTATATAATGTGTGTACATAGGGGCTAAGTATTGACAAGAACCTGGTGATACAATACGTATCATGATACAGAGGTTATGATTCAATATATCAGGATGTATTGCGATACAGCAAGCGAAGTGATATACTGAGATTTTTCAAATGCCACTATTAAAACACACCACTGTATGAACAGGTTTGTCAATGCTTACAATAGCATTGCTCCCTTGTGCTGCTTATTAATGTTGGAGTGGAGCTGAAAATGGATTACAACACTGCCATCTAGTGGTCAGAGGTTTAAACACAACGCACAATGATTCACTGTCTGCCAGGAATCTGTGTATCGATACTGTGTTTTTGAGAATCAATACAGTATCACTAAATATAATATCCTGATATTCGATGTTTCAATATTTTCTTACACCCCTAGTGTACATGCAGTCAGACTCTGTTGGAGAGGGGGATCAGAAATAGGTCCAATGGCAGTCAGACGCCCCCATAAAGATGATTAAACATAAAAATGTTACAGACAGGTTTGGCTGGAACTCTTAAATACAGTTTATTTTTTTCCCTTCACTCTCTTTTACCACCTGTTTTCCTTTAGGTTCTATTTGCTTTGCTTTTTATGTTCTATTTGCTTTTCCCTGGAGGAAAGGAAATCACAATAAAACAATGGGCATGTCAAGTCTAGCCGTACCGCAAACGTAGTATAGAAACTTAAAGGCCACATAGTGTTACATTTTCAAATATAACGCCCACCCAGTTCATATATTAAAACTAAGCCACGAATGCAGTATGTTTTGAATTCTTTTGTGTTTGTGATGTCACAAAAACCAATACATTTACAGCATTTGGCATATGCTTTAATTCAGAGCAATATATAGTTTACATGTACACAGGTAGGTGAAGGTAGTGTTACAGTTTACCTGTACACAGGTAGGTGAAGGTAATGTTACAGTTTACCTGTACACAGATAGGTGAAGGTAGTGTTACAGTTTACCTGTACACAGGTAGGTGAGGGTAGTTTTACAGTTTACCTGTACACAGGTAGGTGAGGGTAGTGTTACAGTATACCTGTACACAGGTGGGTGAAGGTAGTGTTACAGTTTACATGTACACAGGTAGGTGAAGGTAGTGTTACAGTTTACATGTACACAGGTAGGTGAAGTTAGTGTTACAGTTTACATGTACACAGGTAGGTGAAGGTAGTGTTACAGTTTACCTGTACACAGGTAGGTGAAGGTAGTGTTACAGTTTATTTGTACACAGGTAGGTGAAGGTAGTGATACAGTTTACCTGTAGACAGGAAGGTGAAGGTAGTGTTACAGTTTATCTGTACACAGGTAGGTGAAGGTAGTGTTACAGTTTACCTGTACACAGGTAGGTGAAGGTAGTGTTACAGTTTACCTGTACACAGGTAGGTGAGGGTAATGTTACAGTTTACCTGTACACAGGTAGGTGAGGGTAATGTTACAGTTTACCTGTACACAGGTAGGTGAGGGTAGTGTTACAGTTTACCTGTACACAGGTAGGTGAAGGTAGTGTTACAGTTTACCTGTACACAGGTAGGTGAAGGTATTGTTACAGTTTACCTGTACACAGGTAGGTGAAGGTATTGTTACAGTTTACCTGTACACAGGTAGGTGAAGGTAGTGTTACAGTTTACCTGTACACAGGTAGGTGAAGGTATTGTTACAGTTTACCTGTACACAGGTAGGTGAAGGTGATGTTATAGTTTACCTGTACACAGGTAGGTGAAGGTATTGTTACAGTTTATCTGTACACAGGTAGGTGAAGGAAGTGTTACAGTATACCTGTACACAGGTGGGTGAAGGTAGTGTTACAGTTTACCTGTACACAGGTGGGTGAAGGTATTGTTACAGTATACCTGTACACAGGTAGGTGAAGGTGATGTTATAGTTTACCTGTACACAGGTAGGTGAAGGTAGTGTTACAGTATACCTGTACACAGGTAGGTGAAGGTAGTGTTACAGTTTACATGTACACAGGTAGGTGAAGTTAGTGTTACAGTTTACATGTACACAGGTAGGCGAGGGTAATGTTACAGTTTACCTGTACACAGGTAGGTGAAGGTAGTGTTACAGTTTACCTGTACACAGGTAGGTGAAGGTAGTGTTACAGTTTACCTGTACACAGGTAGGTGAGGGTAATGTTACAGTTTACCTGTACACAGGTAGGTGAGGGTAATGTTACAGTTTACCTGTACACAGGTAGGTGAAGGTAGTGTTACAGTTTACCTGTACACAGGTAGGTGAAGGTATTGTTACAGTTTACCTGTACACAGGTAGGTGAAGGTAGTGTTACAGTTTACCTGTACACAGGTAGGTGAAGGTATTGTTACAGTTTACCTGTACACAGGTAGGTGAAGGTGATGTTATAGTTTACCTGTACACAGGTAGGTGAAGGTATTGTTACAGTTTACCTGTACACAGGTAGGTGAAGGTAGTGTTACAGTTTACCTGTACACAGGTAGGTGAAGGTATTGTTACAGTTTACCTGTACACAGGTAGGTGAAGGTGATGTTATAGTTTACCTGTACACAGGTAGGTGAAGGTATTGTTACAGTTTATCTGTACACAGGTAGGTGAAGGTATTGTTACAGTTTACCTGTACACAGGTAGGTGAAGGTAGTGTTACAGTTTATCTGTACACAGGTAGGTGAAGGTAGTGTTACAGTTTATCTGTACACAGGTAGGTGAAGGTAGTGTTACAGTTTACCTGTACACAGGTAGGTGAAGGTATCTCTACAATATATCTGTACACAGGTAGGTGAAGGCATTGTTACAGTTTACCTGTACACAGGTAGGTGAAGGCAGTGTTACAGTATACCTGTACACAGGTAGGTGAAAGTAGTGTTACAGTTGACTTGTACACAGGTAGGTGAAGGTAGTGTTACAGTTTACCTGTACACAGGTGGGTGAAGGTAGTGTTACAGTTTACCTGTACACAGGTGGGTGAAGGTGATGTTATAGTTTACCTGTACACAGGTAGGTGAAGGTAGTGTTACAGTTTACCTGTACACAGGTGGGTGAAGGTGATGTTATAGTTTACCTGTACACAGGTAGGTGAAGGTAGTGTTACAGTTTACCTGTACACAGGTAGGTGAGGGTAGTGTTACAGTTGACCTGTACACAGGTAGGTGAAGGTGATGTTATAGTTTACCTGTACACAGGTAGGTGAAGGTAGTGTTAGGAGTTTTACCCAGGGACTCTTATTGGTATAGTTTAAGGTGGGGAATCGAACCCCAATCTACTGCATAGAGGGCATCAGTGTAACACCCTACACTATACCAACTAATGTATTTACATACACATGTCTATTGAGCCACACCCATTAATGCTGAGGTTCTATGTTGCAGCCCGGACCACACGATATGGACAAGACACATGGGCCAGCCAATCAGAACAGAGCTTATATACATATACTGTATCAGTCATAAAACCCACAGCAGCAAAGTGTGGTCTCATCAGTGTGTGTGTGTGCACGCATCTGTGTATATGTGTGTATGTGTGTGTGTGTCTGCAGGCCTGCAGGTGTCTTAGAGGTCACGGCGGAGGCTCCTTGGAGAGCGCCCGTCTTTGTGTGTGCGTTCGCTAATCAGCGCACAGGAGCGTCTCCGTGGCCCCGCTGCGTGGCTGCTGTCGTCTCTGCTCGTCGGAGCAGCAGCTGCAGTGCTGCAAACTATAAATAATGCAACATGCAATCCAAACGCTGCCCAGGAAGGAAGTGCGTGGCTATTTTTGGTGTGATTCCACAGCTTTCCCTTAGCGGTGTTCCTACATAGCAAAGCGTGTGCTGCTCCCCACAGCTCCCCACAGCCGCCACTTTCAGCGCCGCGTGCATAATCGGAGAGCTAACGAGCTGTACACGGTGCTGTTATGTCACAACATGACCCACTTTGTGGCAATAAAAGTGTGCAGTTACGCAAATATTGCATGTGGAGGAATTTAATGGATTGGTAAACACTGATCAGCCGTAGCATTAATATAATCTCCTTGTATGGTGCTCATCTGTTAGTATCTGGTGCTCACTTTATAGTATCTGGTATGCCCTTGGTAGAATTGGGTGCCCACCACAAATGATCTGGGTTGTAGCAGATTTTAATATAAAAAGCATATATTATGTGGTACTCACTTAGTAGTATCTAATGCACATTGCATAGTATCTGGTGCTCACCTAATAGTATCTGGTGCTCACTTAATAGTATCTGATGCACATGGCATAGTATCTGGTGCTCACTTAATAGTATCTGGTGCACTTTGCATAGTATGTGGTGCTCACTTAATAGTATCTGATGCACATTGCATAGTATCTGGTGCACATTGCATAGTATCTAGTGCACATTGCGTAGTATCTGGTGCTCACTTAATAGTATCTGGGGCACATTGCATAAGTATCTGATGCTCACTTAATAGTGTCTGGTGCTCACTTAATAGTATCTGGTGCACATTGCATAGTATCTGATGCTCACATATTTGAAACTGGTGCATAGTATCTCACTTTATAGTATCTGGTATGCCCTTGGTAGAATTGGGTGCCCACCACAAATGATCTGGGTTGTAGCAGATTTTAATATAAAAAGCATATATTATGTGGTACTCACTTAGTAGTATCTAATGCACATTGCATAGTATCTGGTGCTCACCTAATAGTATCTGGTGCTCACTTAATAGTATCTGATGCACATGGCATAGTATCTGGTGCTCACTTAATAGTATCTGGTGCACTTTGCATAGTATGTGGTGCTCACTTAATAGTATCTGATGCACATTGCATAGTATCTGGTGCACATTGCATAGTATCTAGTGCACATTGCGTAGTATCTGGTGCTCACTTAATAGTATCTGGGGCACATTGCATAAGTATCTGATGCTCACTTAATAGTGTCTGGTGCTCACTTAATAGTATCTGGTGCACATTGCATAGTATCTGATGCTCACATATTTGAAACTGGTGCATAGTATCTGGTGCTCACTTAATTCTATCTGGTGCTCATTTAATAGTATCTGATGCACATGGCATAGTATCTGGTACTCACTTAATAGTATCTGGTGCTCACTTAATAGTATCTGGTGCACATTGCATAGTATCTGGTGCACGTTGGATAGTATCTGGTGCACATTGCATAGTATCTGGTGCACATTGGATAGTATCTGGTGCTCACTTAATAGTATCTGGTGCACATTGCATAGTATCTGGTGCACATTGGATAGTATCTGGTGCACATTGGATAGTATCTGGTGCACATTGCATAGTATCTGGTGCACATTGGATAGTATCTGGTGCACATTGGATAGTATCTGGTGCACATTGCATAGTATCTGGTGCACATTGCATAGTATCTGGTGCACATTGGATAGTATCTGGTGCTCACTTAATAGTATCTGGTGCGCATTGCATTGTATCTGGTGCACACTTGATAGTATAACAGGCCCTGACCTACTCATATTGATCACAGGCCCACCCAATTAAATGCAGACTGAATATTTAACAAGCTGTTAATTAAATTTGATGATCATAATGACTGACCTTACTTAACGTGGCCGTAAAAGATCAGAGTGGTCAGAGCAATGACCCATGAAGGGGGCAATTGAAAGTTTAGGGAGTGAAATGGACTCAAAGTTTCTAGAGAGCATTGGCTCGTTGGACGTTTGTCGTACGGCTGCGTAGGCAGAGCTGAATAATGTTTGCATGTGATTGTTATGGTAAGGCTACGCGTGAACGGGGTTTGTAGACCCCCCTTTCCCCTCCGCAAACACAAAGACTCTCTTTGATTGTGTATGAAAGCCAGTCTGGAGGGAATCCCACTCCCAACCCACAGTCTCCGACTGCAGACCATGAGTCTAGGTTGCATATGTGATGACCCCAACATACCCCCACCTCAGGCCTGCTTACCTGTCTCTGGGACCAGCACAGCGTTCAACACGTACCTATTAGAGAGGTATGTGAGGGAAGCACTATACAAAAGGCCCAGTGTTGTGCTCTACTCTACGTGGAGTAGTGTGTGCTCGCTTGTTCAGGGTCTTGTTCAGGCTGTGCTTTGCTGGCAGGTTGGTACGGGACCACATGGTTAAGTATTTACCCGAGCCAGTCTAAGAGCCCAGTGCTAAACCCTGTGTGTGTGTGTAAAGGCTGCATTCCTGGGATTGCTGAGCCGTAACCTGGTGATTAATTGTAACTGGCTGATTGTTGAAATCCAGTGGCCTTGTTTTTTTGTTTTGTGTGTGTAACTCTCTGTAAGGACACAGAACAGAAGTGGACTCGAACTCAAAGTTTCTAGAGAGCGATAGTTTGTAGAACGTAGGACTGGACAATGGCGGACGATGGCATTGTCTTTGGCACTGATGGTACCCAACCCTGATTTTGACTGAGTTCTCTTTGAAATCTCTTCAGCAGGGGGTTCTGCACTTTGCATGCTATCATATATTTCCACAAGCAGGGTCTCTAAAAATGAGCCATGAAGGGGGCAATTGAAAGTTTAGAAACTGAAATGGACTCAAACCCAACGTGTTTAGAGAATGATGATTCATAGGACATAGCGCTGGACAACGATGGCTGATGCCGCTGTCTTTGGCACTGATGGTACCCAACCCTAATTTTGACTGAGTTCTCTTTGAATTCTCTTTCTACTCACTCAGAGCCAGAAGACTGGGGGGATTCCACACTTCACATGCTATAATATATTTCCACAAGCAGGGTTTCTGAAAAATGATCCATGAAGACCCCCTTTGTAAGTTTAGGAACAGAACTGGACTCTAACCCAAAGTTTCTAGAGAGTGATAGGTTGTAGAACGTAGGACTGGACAATGGCGGACGATGGCATTGTCTTTGGCACTGATGGTACCCAAGCCTAATTTTGACTGACTACTCTTTGAATTCTCTTCAGCAGGAGGTTCTGTACTTTGCATGATAACATATATTTCCACAAGCAGGGCCTCTGAAAAATTAGCCATGAAGGAGGCAATTGTAAGTATAGGAACTGAAATGGTCTCAAACCCAAAGTGTTTAAAGAGTGATGGTTCGTATGACAGAGCACTGGACAACGATGGCTAATGGCACTGTCTTTGGGACTGATGGCACTGATGGTACCCAACTGTAATTTTGATTGAGTTCTCTTTGAATTCTCTTTCTACTCACTCAGAGCCAGCAGACTGGGGGGATTCCACACTTCACATGCTATCATATATTTTCACAAGCAGGGTTTCTGAAAAATGAGTTACCCCTTTGTAAGTTTAGGAACAGAACTGGATTCAAACCCAAAGTTCCTAGAGAGTGATGTTTCGTAGGACAGAGCACTGGACAACAATGGCTGATGGCACTGTCTTTGGCACTGATGGCACTGATGGTACCAAACCCTAATTTTGACTAAGTTCTCTTTGAATTTTATTAAGCAGGGGATTCTCCATGCTATCATATATTTCCACAAGCAGGGTCCTTAAAAAATAAGCCATGAAGGGGGCAATTGCAAGTTTAGGAACTGAAATGGACTCAAACCCAAAGTGTCTAGAGAGTGACGGTTCATAGGATGTAGCAGTGGACAACAATTGCTGATGGCACTGTCTTTGGGACTCATGGCACTGATGGTACCCAACCCTAATTTTGACTGAGTTCTCTTTGAATTTTCTTTCTACCCACTCAGAGTAAGCAGACTGGGGGGATTCCACACTTTGCATGCTATCATATATTTCCACAAGCAGGGTCCTTAAAAAATAAGTGTCTAGAGAGTGATGGTTTGTAGGACATAGCACTGGACAATGATGGCTTATGGTGCTGTCTTTGGCACTGATGGTACCTAACCCTAATTTTGATTGAGTTCTCTTTGAATTCTCTTTCTACTCACTCAAAGCCAGCAGACTTGAGGGGGATTTCACACTTTGCATGCCATCATATATTTCCACAAGCAGGGTTTTAGAAAAATGGCTCATGAAGGGGATAATTGTAAGTTTAGGAACATAACTGGACTCAAACCCATGGTTTCTAGAGAGTGATGGTTTGTAGGACATAGCACTTTGGCACTGATGCTACCCAACCATAATTTTAAGTTCTCTTTAAATTCTCTTTCTACACTCAGCAGACTGGGGGGATTCCACACATTACATGCTGTCATACGGTAGAAGAAATAGAATTAGAAATATAATTTGTGTTAGAATAAAATAGTAATTATTATTTTTTGTCACTCTCCTCTAATGCAAACATGAATAAATATTTTGCTTTTCTTGTATTTTATTTATTTATTTTTTGTCTCTGAGGTCCACTTGCGATGCTACTTATATGTGACCATTTTCTTCTCCTTGTTTCTAAGAACTAAACAACTTTTTGTTACTGTCGGTTTAAGACTGATGTATGTAAATGAGCTGTATTCAGAAAGCAGTCTAGGCTGAAACACTCCTTATAACTTCAGTGTTAGGGGGCGGGGCTGAAGTGCTGTAGGCTGAATAGGCAATGGCAATGATTATTTGCATAGTCAAATAGTAACAAATTATTTACTGTTTGGATTATGAATCACATCGTTGACATTAGCTATTATTTCTAATATTTAGCTCTATTGTAGCTTGAGGTTGTTTTAGGCATGTGCTAATTAACAATAACAACAGTAAATACTTTATATTAGGACTGTGGCTGTTCTGCAAAAGTCAAGTTCAAACAAAATCAAACAAACTCAGAAACTGTTGGAATTAATTGGTGGAATGCTGTTCACATAGACAGTGGCAACACATTGTCCAACCCTAAACGGCGTCATAAATAATAATAGCAATGCAGTTTTCAGATTATACATTTAGGGCACATTTAAGGAAGAAAATCACACACATAAGTTTTAACAACACAGTATGAAGTTTCATAGCACAAAGTGACATAATGTGTTATAATACGTATGTTTTTACTGTTCTTAACATTACAGGTGAGGTAATAATGTCATAAAGCTAAATAACAAATGTTCCCATAATGTGCAAATATAGAGAAACTTTCTATTCAGATGTTTTTACATTGGCACATAGTTTTTTGGCAGTGATTTTAAAGATGATTTCAAATTCAGGGCTGTGGTTTTGAGAATTTATTAAAAATGACAAAACATTTATATTGCAAAACTCACCTGCACTGATATTTTCTTACATCAAATTCTTATTTAAAATAAAATAAACATAATGTGCAATATTGAAAATATCAATATTTGTCTGTCATTTTGTTCATACTTGTGACATAATGTGTTACATATTTTCACTGTTTTTCACTGTTCTTAACCATACCCTGCTATAATTCCAAGATGGTGCCCACCGTGGCAGACGTCTTTGTGTGTTCCTCCGGAAGCCAACGTTATTTATTATTTATTTTGTCTTTAGTATTTATTTTAAATGTACAGTATACATCCGGAACATTTAGCTACAGTAGAGAGGCACTCCTGGAGATTGGTAAAGTTCGACATGAACTTACCTTTAGCCTTTCTGACTTCAGCTTTCTGTTACGCTCGCACTCGCACTTCACCAGCTCCGCGCAAGGCCCAGCAGCACCGGCCTCGGGTGAGCGGCGCAGCTAACGAACAGAGCGGCCAAGACGGAAGCGGGGTAAGAGAGGTGGGCTACATGCTAGGCTAAAGGCGAGAGCTACGCGGCCACCGCTACCTAGCCTGTTGCTAGCTAATGTTCGCTCCCTCGAAAACAAGCTGGATGAGCTGAGAACCAGAATAACAGCTCAGCGTGAGATCAGAGAGTGTTGTGCTCTGGTCTTCACAGAAACCTGGCTTTCTGGCAACACGCCAGAATCAGCGATCCAGCTAGACACTCACTCCGTTCACCGTGGCGACCGCACGGCAGCGTCGGGGAAGAACAAAGGCGGCGGTGTCTGTGTTTACGTAAACAACGCGTGGTGTTCAGACGTAAAGACAGTTGAAAAACTTTGTCTAGCGGACTTAGAACTGCTGATGGTGAAGTGCAGACCCCACTATCTGCCGAGAGAGTTTAGCGGTGTGTTTATTCTGGCTGTTTACATTCCGCCTCGCGCGAACTCCGCTGCGGCGCTGGGGCTGCTGCATGACGTCATCAGTAAACAAGAGACCGCGCACCCGGACGCCGTGTTTATTGTTGCCGGCGACTTTAATCATTGCAACCTGAGGACTGTCCTCCCCAAGTACCATCAGCACGTGAGCTTCCCGACGAGGGAGAACAACTTACTTGACCAAGTCTACAGCAACGTGAGGGGGGCCTACAGAGCTGTGCCTCGGCCACACTTCGGACAGTCCGATCACATCTCCGTCTTCCTCTACCCAGCATACAGACAACTCCTCAAGCGGTCACTTCCAGTGAGTAAAACTGTTAAAGTGTGGAATGAAGAAACTGATTCAGTGCTTCAGGACTGCTTTGACAGTACAAACTGGGATGTGTTTAGAACTGCTGCTGTGAGAGAGGATGGTTCTGTTGATCTAGAGGACTATGCTTCTGGGGTAACTGGTTACATCAGCAGCTGCATTGAAACCATTGTCCCTTCAAAGCGCTGCATAAAGTACCCCAACCAAAAACCATGGATAAATGGTGAAGTTCGGTCCATGCTACGTGCTCGCCAGACTGCATTTCTCTCTGGCAACGCTGATGACTACAAAAGGTCTAGATACGACCTGCGTAGATCTATCAGAGAAGCTAAGAGACAGTACAGGCTGAAGCTGGAGGGCTACTACACCACAGCAGACTCCCGGCGCATGTGGCAAGGACTGCACCGTATCACCAACCATCAACAAACAAGCACGGCACTTACAACCAGCCATTCTGCATTGCCTGACGAGCTGAATGAGTTCTATGCTCGCTTCGATGTCTTCAACCTTGACCAACTGAAGGACATTGCGGCCAAGGAGAGCACACAGAACCCATCACTCATTGTAACAACAGTGGATGTGCGCAGGAACCTGATGAGAATCAACCCACGCAGAGCAGCAGGCCCAGACAACATCCCCGGGCGTGCGCTCAGGGTTTGCTCATCAGAACTGGCTGATGTGTTTGTAGACATATTCAATCTGTCACTCACGCAAGCTTTTGTGCCATCCTGTTTTAAGACCACCACCATCGTGCCCCTCCCAAAGAAAAGTAATGTGAGATGCCTAAATGACTATCGCCCTGTTGCACTCACTTCAATCGTGATGAAGTGCTTCGAGAGGATAGTCATGACTCACATCCGGAAGACCATTCCCAACACTATAGATCCTTTACAGTTCGCATACCGCCGGAACCGGTCTACAGACGACGCAATCAACGCTACTCTTCACAAAGCCCTCACACACCTGGAGGGCAAGGACACATATGTCAGAATGCTCTTTATTGACTACAGTTCAGCATTCAACACGGTCATCCCACACAGACTCTCAGAAAAGCTCCTCACCCTCGGACTGACACCAGCCCTCTGCAACTGGGTGCTGAACTTTCTAACAGACAGACCCCAGTCAGTCAGAGTCGGCAGCTGCACATCCAGCACAAGAACAGTGAGCACAGGGGTCCCTCAAGGCTGTGTGCTGAGCCCCCTTCTGTACACGCTCTTCACATACGACTGCGTGGCCTCCCAGAACAACACCAACATCATCAAATTTGCTGATGATACTACAGTCATTGGACTGATCACTGGTGGGGAAGAGACAGCGTACAGGAAGGAGGTGGCTGAGCTGGTGGCCTGGTGTCATGACAACAATCTTTCCTTGAATGCAGACAAGACCAAGGAAATGATTGTTGATCCAAGGAGGAAGCGAGAGCTACACACACCCCTGTACATAGGGGAGACTGAGGTAGAGAGGGTGAAAACCTTTAAGTTTCTTGGCATTCACATCAGTGAGGATCTCAGCTGGTCCCACAACACTCAGATCATCATCAGGAAGTCCCAGCAGCGACTGTACTTTCTGAGAAGGCTGAGAAAATTTGGTATGCCAACCAAAATTCTCAGCACCTTCTACAGGAGTATGATTGAGAGTGTTCTTACCAGCTCCATCATCGTCTGGTATGGAAACTCTACTGCTCAGGACAGAAAGGCTCTCCAGCGTGTGATCAAAACTGCACAGTCCATCTCAGGAGCAGCCTTCCCCTCACTGCAGAACATCTACCACACCAGGGTCACCAGGAGGGCCCACAACATAATCAGGGACAGTACACACCCCCAGCACACACTCTTCACACGTTTACCTTCAGGCAGACGTTACAGGAGTGTGAAGTCCAGGACCACAAGACTGACAAACAGTTTCTACTCACAGGCCATCAGGCTTGTGAACACCTCACGCACTACCTCTCCAACCTCTCCTTTCTGAACTGGTTTTAACTGGTCTGATTTAAACTGCACCTTACACTCACTGTACTGTCAGAATACTGTTTACATTCACTACTCACACAAACATTATTGTTTACATTCGTTACTTGCAACTTGCACTTTATGGCTGCTGCTCTTCATACTTGCACATAAAAGCACACATAACTTTTATTTTTTATTCTTTAACTATAAAAATATTTTTATCTACTTCAACTTATATTGTTATACTTTGTATATTTTGTATATATATTTTTTATTTCTTTTATTTGTTATCTTATCTATTGGTGAATGGAGGAGCAGCAAAGTAAGAATTTCATTGTACAGTGTAACTGTCTGTTCTGCTGTACATATGACAATAAAACTCTTGAATCTTGAATAATGTCTACTCTATTCAGAGAAACGTTCTATTCAGATGTTTTGATATTTCAAAGATGATTTCGAAAGACGTTACAGGAATAAAACACACAAAGTGAATCCCTGGCTTTAGTTGTAATTCAATTATAATTCAGCTGTTGTGATATGTTCTTACATCAAACTCCTTTAATCTAAAATACATGTGGTATTCAGTGCTGAAAACATTAATAATTACCTGTAATTTTGTTTATACCCATGACAATGTATTATAATACATATTTTTCATAGTTTGTAACATTATAAGTGAGATTAGTATCATATATATTTATAACAAATGTTCTCATAATGTGTAATAAAATGCAAATTTAAAGAAACTATATTTAGATGTTTTGACATTGGAAATGTTTTCAAAGATGATTTCCTTGCAACACGTTACAAGAAAAATGATAACGCAAAGTGAACCACCAGCTAATTATAATTCAGGGCTGTGGTTTTGAGAATTGATTCAGAATCACAAAACATAATAGTGCAAAATTGTTCAACTGCAGTGAAATTTTCTTACATCCAATTCTTATTTAAAACAAAATAAACAAGAAAAAATCACGTTCCATAATATGCCTTCTTTTATTATACAAAACTTGTGGTGTTCAGTGCTGAAAATATCAATAATTACCTGTAATGTTGTTTATATATGTGACATAATTTGTTAAAATACATATATTTTTATATTTTAAAAAATGTGATTAACTTTTTTCACTTGTCATAAAATGCAAATATAGAGAAACTTTCTATTCAGATTTTAAAAATTTGATATTAAAAACACACGTTAGAAGAAAGTATTGTAATACTCAACAGTAGTGATATTTTTTTACATCAAATTCACTTCTATAATATGACTTAATATACAATACATGTGGTGTTCAGTGCTGTAATAATCAAAAATTACTTGTAATATTGTTTATATATGTGACATAATGTGTTAAAATACATATATTTTTATATTTTAAAAAAATGTGATTAACTTTTTTCACTTGTCATAAAATGCAAAAATAGAAAAACTTTCTATTCAGATTTTTTAAATTTGATATTAAAACACACGTTAAAAGAAAGTATTGTAATACTCAACAGTAGTGATATTTTCTTACATCAAATTCACTTTTCTATAATATGACTGTTAATATACAATACTTGTGGTGTTCAGTGCTGTAATAATCAAAAACTACTTGTAATATTGTTTATATATGTGACATAATGTGTTAAAATACATATATTTTTATATTTTAAAAAATTTGATTAACTTTTTTCACTTGTCATAAAATGCAAATATAGAGAAACTTTCTATTCAGATGTTTTGACATTGGCACATATTTTTTGGCACTGTTTTCAAATTTGATGTTAAAAACACACACTATAAGAAAGAAAGTATTGTAATACTCAACATTAGTGATACTTTCTTACATCAAATTCACTTTTCTATAATATGACTCAGTGCTGAAAATAACAGTAATTTTGTGCTGGTTTACAGTCTTTTCATAATCGTACCAGCCTTAATAATACATGGCTGTGACATTTATTTGCCTTAACCTGCAGCGCAGTTTCATCCCCCTCCTCCTCCCCCCTTCCTGGCAAAGTGAAAAAGCTGGTCCACCTTCACTCTGGGCCTGTTCTGTTCTTCCAGATAAATCCTGCGAGACTGCATTTACGCCTTGCTTGTGTACTTCAATCTCTTACGGGCCAGTGGGAATTCCTGCACTGGTATCCTAGCGATGTGTTGGCCTGGAATGCTCGAAGAGAGTGGAAAGGGGAGCCGTTGCTCACGGCCGGCCAGCTTTGCTCTTTTGGCTGCCTGTCCTGCTCTTACTCCGTATTGGCCGGCTGCACGGACAGTGCTGGGTTTCTCCTTCGGGAAAGTGTTCAGTGACATTATACATAAGAATGACCGTCACTCTTTTAGTTCAGGTCCCTGACGAGGGAGTGAGACTCCAATCCAGAGTGTGCTATTTGTTAAAAGGTCTATCTGAACCATTCTCAGATGTTGCGCTGTCAATAAAATCACAATCAGCCATTAATCAAGATTTGAAATACGTAATTTTTTTTTTTTTCATGGCCTAGTTGTCCACTGAGGCTGTGGACCTTGCTTGTGTTTGGCCTTGTGCTCTGATGTCACTAATAAACCCTGAGTTGACTTAGTTATAAGCACCTGGGCAGCTTTTGTGAACATTGTTGAAAGGAAGGAAACTGGCGTTCATCTTGACAGTCCAAAATAGCCAAGTTGCCAGTTTTGCAGCAAGCCGAAATTGGACGCTGGACAAAAACTGGACACTCACAATAACAGTTTTAAGCTGCTGCAGATCTGTTGGATTTATCATTTGGCGACTAGAAAAACGGACAAGCGTCCTATTGATTATCAGTTAGACCTGAGATAGGTAGCTGGTATGCTGCTAAAGGTTGTGAAGTTGCTACAGCATCCAAGATGCAAGTTTTTCAGCAGTGATTCTCTTGAGTGAGACATTTGACAGACATCGACTAGTTTGTTTAGGATGCCCGTTCCATTTATATCCATTTATATAATAGGAGCTGTGTAGGGCTGGGCGATAAAACGATAACGCTAATTATCGAGAAATAGTGTTTCCTTGATAGAACTATAAGACGTAGTCGATAGAAAGTCGATAGAATTAAGTTCCATCTGTGTTTTGAGAGACAACATGTATGGCCAATGAGAATGAGAATAGCGTCTCTCCAAACCAATCAGGTGGCTAAACTAGAGTTCCAGCCATTTCATGTTTGGTTGAAGCAATCTGTTTACTGCAGGCGTCACAGTCGAGCAGTGAGAACAAAATAAGAGAAAATGACGACAGAAAACGTAACTACTACTGAAAGAAACATGTTACACGTGTTAATAATCTTAAAATAATCTGCTAAGATAAGATAAACAGGTAAACAGGTGCTGTCCTGCTGCTGTGTTGATGAAGCTCTACGGGATGTTTGATCTTCAAGTGCCCGGCGTAATTTCGTAATCGATAAAGATATATATGTATACTGTAGGAGTTGGAGTGAGAACGCTGAGGCAAAGTTGACTTTATAACCAAAAATCCCAAATATAGAAACTTTATTTTCTACCGAAACAGAATCGCGAAACCAACTCCCCATTTGAGCCGACAGAGAATCGACTCTATGACCGCTATGAGTCGTTTCCTCAGCCCGAACTTAAAGAGCCAGCAACAGCCTGTTTAACACTATATATATAACAACATATATATGTATTGGGGCAGTATGTATATATATATATATATATATATATATATATATATATATATATATATATATATATTATATATATATATATATTATATATATATATGGGGCAGTACACACATATATATGTAAATGTGTGTGTGTGTGTGTGTGTGTGTGTGTTTAATTGATTTGAAATACAGTTGTGTAATGTTCTATAGTACATTTGTCTATACTCTGATAGAAATAAATCAGAGGATAAATAACAATTTTGATATCTTCACTTCTCACTTAAGGTAAAAAGGAAATAGTGATTTGTTTTATATCGTGATATATATCAATATTGACTGATATGAAAAAAATTATTGTGATAAAATTTTATCCCATATTGCCCAGCTCTAGAGCTGTGGCAGTAATGCTGTCAAGTTTAACAGTGTACAAGAAATTCCATGTTCTGCAGATGTTCAATTGTTTGGACCTTCAGCAAGCCAAGTCTTAAACCCTATATTGTAAAGCCATTGCTCTTGAGGATTTCTTCCTTGGCTGTATTTGTGCTTCTCCTTCAATTTACGTAGATGCTATGACTTGTAGTATCTGTCTGTATACTTGATCAGTTCCAAACTGCCAGCCCTTTATATTTATTTAATATTTATTTATTTGTACTGCCTAAAATTACCAGTGAGAGGTGGGGTGTGGACAGTGACAAACAAACTGACCAACATAATTTTACTGGGTCTGTTTCAAAACCTAGTTAGCTGCCTAAGTAGGCACTGGCTACGCGGGCAGCTGTTTAAGTAGCAGCGTTTTCTCCTTATCTCGCCTCATGAAACAGATTGAGACGCTCTAGTTAGAGAGAGACTGTGTCACGGCTTGTTGCCACCCACCGCACTCGACCAGTCTTTTAGCTTAGTTTAGCTACTGGCTACCAAGTGGCTATCTGGCTACCTTTCAAAACAATAGCCTGAGGCTTAAAAATCTGCTAGCATAAATGCTAGTCCCTCGAGTACAAAACTGCCTGCAAAGTTGCAAATAAAATACTATTTAGTGTGATTATATGACAAGAAACACATTAAAACACCAGAAAGTATCAAAATTTAGACTACAAATGTTTTAGTACACTACCAGTCAAACATTTTAGATACACTACCAGTCAAACGTTTTAGTACACTACCAGTCAAACGTTTTAGTACACTACCAGTCAAACGTTTTAGATACACTACCAGTCAAACGTTTTAGATACACTACCAGTCAAACGTTTTAGATACACTACCAGTCAAACGTTTTAGATACACTACCAGTCAAACGTTTTAGATACACCACCAGTCAAACGTTTTAGTACACTACCAGCCAAACGTTTTAGATCACTACCAGCCAAACGTTTAGATCACTACCAGCCAAACGTTTAGATCACTACCAGCCAAACGTTTTAGATACACTACCAGTCAAACATTTTAGCACACTACCAGCCAAATGTTTTAGTACACTACCAGCCAAACGTTTTAGTACTGTTTACTGGTAGTGTTCTGGGCCGAGGGGTGCTGCGGTTATATTATATGGATGAGATATGGGATCAAGGGGTTAACAAGTCACTTAAATTGTTCTTCACCTATTGTTCTTCGTATTCAAATTGTTAGAGCACCGCTTTAACCGTTTTCAGCATTAAGCTTTCTGGAACTTTGGACTAAAAAGACTTTGCCCATGACCTTAAATGCTAATTATTGATGTTTCCTATAATTAGTGGCAGCGCGATGCATTAATGAGCTCATGAACATGCATGTATTCAGCTTCATTCATCTGTGGTGGATATCGACCTTGGGTTTCCCCGTTAGGGACGCTTGCGGTGCAGTGATTGGCATGCTGCTGACGCCACCGAATTGGCTCTGTGGTCCAATAAAGCCGGGCCATCTAACCTCTCCTGACCTCAGGACAGATCTCTGCCTTGTTTCTGTCCAACCCAGTTGCATATATAGTAGCTTAGGATGGCAGGTCCAGCGATTCCTGTGGTTTGTCTCACACTGAAGGCTGAATGAAACACCTAAAGTGTCTTCATTGCGACAATAAACTCGATAATAAAAGATGAAAAGTTGTGAGCCATCTCTCTATATGATAAATCATCTAGGATCAGGGTTTGGTTTTCCTTGTTGATGGACAGGATGAAATAGGATGGCGTCGGATCCCGGAATTTCCGAGCAGTCCTGTTTGTTCGTTTATCTGTTCGTTTATGTTGTTATCAGCTCTTCTGAAACAAACAGAAGGGCACCTTCAGTGCACTGAGTGGAAATCACAGATCAGTATTCCAGGCAGGTCCTCTATGCTGGCTATCTGAGATAAGCAGAACTTATGCTCAAGGCTGATTGGCTGATTATGTTGCTTCCTGGTTAATGAGTGATATACGTCCACCGTTGTCTGTGCATGTGGGGACAAAATCTAATTGTGATTCTTCTGACTGATATTGCAGCTGTGGAAATTATGTTTCAGGCCCGTTGTTCATCAGTCTGCAGCCGGGGGCATTCCTGATCTTAGTTTTTCCTTAGTTTTCATTGGCTGAAACAAGAACGTCCTCCCCTTTTCATTCTCGTGAACACAGAACCCCCCCTCTTCCTCATTGGCTACAACATGATCTGTTCCTTGTTTTTCTAACCAGTTCTGTTTTCCTGTGGTTTCTCACTTTTCTGTCCGAACATATAAGTTTGCCCTCTACAGGCAAGTTAAAATAAATATTTATGTAAATATTTAAACAGTATTGTACTGAAGAATTTGTCACTAAGCCGTATTTAGATGATTCTTCAATTAGGGTAACTTTACGTCCCTAGGTTATAAATTTGTGTTAAAATTACTTTAATACAAAACAGACACAAAAAAGGCACACTAAAATAATTATAATTTCCATTTTTATAATGATTTAAACTAGAGATGGACTGATCAGCGCTTTTGAGGCCACCTTTCAGCGCGATCGGCCGATATCCGATACCAACTGAAGGCAGGGTATATGCCACGGCAGGGCTACATGTAGTTATTAGCGCAAGCAAGTCATAAAACATGGTCTAAACTGGATTATTACCATTTTTAACGAGCTCATGTGCAACAACATAATATTTTGAACAAAATTAGCAGTAAATAAACAAAGTAAACCAAACAAATATCCCCAATACTGCAATCATTAAATTTAGACCCTAAATTTAAAATGAAAAAAGCTAACACTGCCAGACGAACGTCATGCTTTTCTCGCAACGCCACTGCTTTAGTCAGTCTGTGGAAAATTAAAGGGTATGTATTTCCACCTAGTGGTTCAGATAGGAATTGCAGGGAGCTGGACGGAGGTCTCCTCTTCCTGGATGAAACGCTAGCTGTAAATACAGAAATTAGACTCATTTGTTTAACGCCATTGATCGGCTCTCGGGATCGGCTAAATTGGAGAAATATCGGCCGATCACATATTTTGATTAGAAATCGGCCGATACTGATACATAGCCGATCCATCCATCCATCTCTAATTAAAGCGAGGAACCCTGTACCTTCTTATCGTGGAGGTAAAAAACTTGGAGAAGATGATATGCAGATAACATAAATCATGTTTTCTTTGTCTTGATGACCAATAGATATAGCATAAGTGACCAAAGTATGGACATCTGTAACAGTCCTAACTGTCTTCTCAAAGAAAAGAGGGAGGTTGGAGAGGGACGTTGGTCTGGTGTCATATTGTATACAAGTCTAAATTCCTACTGCCCAGATATGACAAGGTGCAGATGGGTATGCGGTTGACTGACCTCAGACTGACCCGTCTTACGTAGTGTATGCTGAGCCAAATGCTCTTTGACAGTTCAGCCCAAAAGAATGAGTTTCCGCAGCGCGATGGGAACATGTGTTAAAATGTCTTCTAGCTGACCACGGACGAGGTCACTGGAGAACTGCTCCAAAAGTAGACCCACGTGTGAGTTTACTCGGCACCAGTGTTTCTGGTTGCAGGTGACCGTTTCTCACGTTTGTGAGTTCACAGCTGCATGAATGAGGTGCGAAGGCCTTTAATGAATCCCAGATTCCTGAAGTTTAACTCATCACAGATTAACAGAAAGGTCAGTGTGTGTGTGGGGCGGCAGTGTGGGGATTGTTGGACGTTCACAGTCCAGTGTCCCCTGCAGCCTCACACTGGTTTGTTCTGGAATGGTAGATATTCCTGTCTACCTTCTTTTTCTGAGGTTCGATATTCGAGCTGTTGTTTCCGTCTGTACTGCCTCGTTTACTCGCCTGCGCTTCACTGTGGTTTATTTTAGGATCAGTAACGTTTCTAGATCTGCGTATCTGGGATTTGATCTGTCAGTACGCTTAAAGAAAGGAACTGCCGCACCATTTAAGGTGGAACGTGCACAAGGGAAGCTAACTTCAGATCGCTGTCGGCTCTCTGAGGTCTCGCCACTGTTGAAGCGCCCTTACCTGATCTGAGAAAACCTCTTTCTCAGTCTTTGTTCTTCAGATCGTCTCCTCTTTGGCTGTTTCTCGGCTATCTCTCCTTCTTAACAATGCTTGGAGTTCAGCGCGTAGCCCCTCTCTTTCCCCCCGTCCTATGCACTAGCATTAACACCCCTGTCACTGTTAGACCTAAGTCCCTTTGTTTAGGTGTCATATACGGAGCCAGGGTTGTATACAAACACAGAGTCTTTGCTCAGCATACACACAGCAAACAGCTATTGGACTGTGAGAATGATTCTTATGGAATTTGGTAAAAAAGTAAAGTGAACTGAAATCACATACCGCACCTTTAATGATGAACTGGGTAGACTGGGGAGTGAACGGTGTGTATAGTAAGTAAACAAGTGGAACTATGGTGAACCAGTGTCCCAGGCATTTGGTCTGAATGATTAATTCTAATCCTCTTTAATATTTTACATTACATTGCAATATCTGCTATGAACTTTCTTTCTTTCTTTCTTGTTTTTTTTTCTTTCTTTCTTACTTTGTTTCTCTGTTCTGCTATCTCTCTATCTCTGTATCTCACTCTCTTACCTTCTGTCTCTGTCCCTCTCTCACTCTCTCTTTCTTTCTCTGTGCCTTTCTCTCTCTCTCTCTTGCGCTCGCCTGCGTTCTTCCTCTGTCCTTTTCTTTCTTATGGTCGCTCTCTTTCTCGCTCTCTCTCTCTCTCTCTATACATATATCTATCTCTCTCGCCCGCTTTCTTGCTTTCTTCCTCTGTCCTTTTCTTTCTTTTTGTCTCTCACTCTCACTATCTTTCTTTCTCTCTCTATCTCTCGCTCTCTCTTTCTTTCTCTCTCTCTATATCTATCTCTCTCGCCCGCTCTCTTGCTTTCTTCCTCTGTCCTTTTCTTACTTTTTGTCTCTCTCTTAATATCTTTCTTTCTCGCTCTCTCTATCTCTCGCTCTCTCTTTTTCTCTGTCTCTCTCTCTTTCTTTGTCTCTCTCTCTAATTTATGTGTGTTAGGGTTGATGCTGGCACAGTCGCGCCCACCTTCAGTAGCATTTCAGGTCAGAAAGCTCTCACTCGATCTCTCTCTCTCTGTTTCTCTCTCTCACTCTCTTTCTCGTTCCCTCACTGTTTGTCTCTCACTCTGTTTCTCGTTCTCTCTCTGTTTCTCTTTTTCTCTCACTCTCTTTGTCTCTCTCTGTTTCTGCCTCTCTTTGTTTGTGATATTTGTGTGTTAGGGTTGATACTGACAGAGTCTCACCCACCTTCAGTAGCAGTTCAGGTCATTAACCTCTCTCTCTCTCTCTCTCTCTCTCTCTCCTCTCTCTCTCTCTCTCTCTCTCTCTCTCTCTCCCTCTCAGTGTGCGTGTTTCGTAGGCTGATGCGTGAGCAGTTAGTGCGCACCCCTCCGCCTTTGGGAGCATGTTGGGTAACAACGCAGGGCACGGGCGGTGGTCTGGACAGTCCTAAGTTTATCCCAGCATGCACCAGCTCTTCCGTCTAGTGCTGGGCCAGAGGGACCTGTCCCGCGCCGGAGACCTCTTCTCCCTGGACGACAGCGAGATCGAGGACTGCCTGTCCCAGGCGCTGGACGAGATCAAGAACATCTCTTGCTCTCCGGTGAGTATGGGGGAACCGGTCGGTCAGTCAGCAGGGAACGAGTAGAACATTTGGAAATCTTAACTTCACAGTTTAGGCCAAAAACAAACTCTCACCTAATAACTGTTTACAAAGTTCTGCTCATGTTCTGCAGTTTAGCTCCTCCCATTCACTCTGAAGTTCTAGATTTGGGGTTCCCATCACCACCACTGTAAAAGAAAATATCAGTCTCTACATTTCTCTATAGTGAACCATTTCACATTAAACCACTCTCAATGTCTGTGTTTACACTTCAGTTTCTGAATTATATAGAATTATGTGGTAAAGAAATCAGTAGAATTCCCCTTTAAATTATTGTAAATTCCAGGGAACCTCAGGAATCTTAACCAAGCTTTTGTTTATTTTTAGAAACTGTGTTCAATGTGAAATTTATCAAACACATTACATTCATTCTTACTGTTTTATATTTGGCTGTTCTTATTTGGCACTGGTCTTATTTTATTCTGTCGAATTGCTTAATATATTAACTTTTAATGAAGGTCAATGTAACTATGGAAACTATGGAAAAAAAATCATCAAAACTTGCAATACATGAGATACATACAGTGTATTTATATATATATATATATATATATATATATATATATATATATATATATATATATATATATATATATACATAAAGGAAAGTTTGGTAGATAGAACTGATATACCATAAACATCATGTTGTCTCTTTCTTATTTTGCATTGATGTAGAGATTAAAAGTAAGTAGCTGGTATTGGTAATGTTAATGTCAATATAATCCAGCCAATCAGAGCAGAGCTTATCTAATGAGATCCCTAAAAAAGGGAAAACAGCTTGTTTCATTCTAGTAACCAGATCACAGGGTGTGAGTGGGCATGTAAAACTGCATCCGGACATTTGTTACAGTGAGCAAAGTGTAGAATTGTAGAACAATGAAGAACAGCAGAGAACAGTACTTAAAAATACTCTATGTGTGGACACGTACCCAGGTTTTTCGCATGTTCACTACTTTAACAATAATAATATCAGTGAATAATTTTGAAGAGATCAGAACTCTACAATAACATGTAAGGAGTTATTCCTGGATAATACTTTTAACGTTCTGGCCAGAAGCTTCATAAGCAGCCGCATGAGCTGCTTTTTTAACAGGACTGAAGAAGATGCTGAGATCTTGTTGCACCAGTTGTGCATTTTTTTACAGGTGTTATATGTAATGATTCACAAGACTCAGAGGCAAAGGTGAGATCCATAAGCAGGCTGTTTTATCGAGAACAACAGTGAAATGCAATGAGCAGTGTACTGGGCTGTGGGGAGGCATGATAGCCAGGAAACCAGGGGAGCCAGGCTACCCAGGCAGGCAGGCTGAGCAGAGTGGAAGGTTAACAGCAATGGGTTGTTACCTGAGCTCGGACTGGAGAGGCCAGCCATTGGTTTCCTGTAAGAGCAGATTCCCTTAGTGGAGTTTAGTTCCAGGAGATAACTTCCTGTAACTTCCTGTAAGAGCAGTGGTTAGAGCAGATTCTCTCAGTGGAGTTTAGTTCCAGGAGATAACTTCCTGTAAGAGCAGTGGTTAGAGCAGATTCCCTCAGTGGAGTTTAGTTCCAGGAGATAACTTCCTGTAAGAGCAGTGGTTAGAGCAGATTCCCTCAGTGGAGTTTAGTTCCAGGAGCTAACTTCCTGTAAGAGCAGTGGTTAGAGCAGATTCCCTCAGTGGAGTTTAGTTCCAGGAGATAACTTCCTGTAAGAGCAGTGGTTAGAGCAGATTCCCTCAGTGGAGTTTAGTTCCAGGAGATAACTTCCTGTAAGAGCAGTGGTTAGAGCAGATTCCCTCAGTGGAGTTTAGTTCCAGGAGATAACGTCCTGTAAGAGCAGTGGGTAGAGCAGATTCCCTCAGTGGAGTTTAGTTCCAGGAGATAACTTCCTGTAAGAGCAGTGGTTAGAGCAGATTCCCTCAGTGGAGTTTAGTTCCAGGAGATAACTTCCTGTAAGAGCAGTGGTTAGAGCAGATTCCCTCAGTGGAGTTTAGTTCCAGGAGATAACGTCCTGTAAGAGCAGTGGGTAGAGCAGATTCCCTCAGTGGAGTTTAGTTCCAGGAGATAACTTCCTGTAAGAGCAGTGGTTAGAGCAGATTCCCTCAGTGGAGTTTAGTTCCAGGAGATAACTTCCTGTAAGAGCAGTGGTTAGAGCAGATTCTCTCAGTGGAGTTTAGTTCCAGGAGATAACGCCCTGTAAGAGCAGTGGTTAGAGAAGATTCCGTGGTGAGGCAGAGTAGACTTGGTTTAAAATGGTGTGACTGGGTAAAACTTGACTTGGCATGGCTAGAAAAACCTATGGCTTGACTGGACCTGGCTGCATGAGTTGGGGTTTGGTTTGACTTGGCCTGACTTGACTAGGCAGAACTTGACTTGACTGGACATGGTTTGGCTGGGTTTGGCTTGGCGTTGGCTCAGCTCGACTTGGTGTGGCCTTAGCCTAGCTTAGCTTAGGGATAAACGAGAGGCTTGGTTTGCACATTCAAAGGTACATTCAATACCACGCACTGTGGTGTGGGCATCAGGGGTATTTGAAGAGAAAGGGTAATGAGAAGCAGGTGGTTGTAACTAGGGGCATATGTGGTGTGTTCTAGGCTACGTTAGTATTCCAGGGACAGGGACCTCTGGTGGCACCGAGCAGGAGTGCTTACATATATTATATATTTAGTTATGTGTGTCCAAACGTTTGACTGGCATATATGGGGTATGTTTACATATGATTTCAACTGAGTTTGCAGTCTGTTTGCAGTTTGTATTGTGCAGAGAGTTTGGGGGGAAATTAGTGGACTGAAGGGAGGACACAAAAATAGCCCCAAAATTTTTTTTCTTGCCACACGGGCCCTTCAAACAAGCAGGGATTTCACAGTATTTGGAAATTCTTAGAAAGCCTCACTTAAACCGCCATTAAGAAATTGCTGCAGCCCGTAAGCCAGTTTTTAGAATTGCAACAGCGAGGGCTTTTGTGTACACTCGTCCCTCTGCTGGTAAACTCTGAGCTAATCCCAGAATGTGCCGTGGCTCGGTTTCAGCTATTCCAGCTATTCAGCCGGTCCTCGTGCCGGGAGATTTTTCTTCTATGGTGAATGAAGTAACGAGTTGTGACAAGCTACCCATGTAACATGTCACTCAGGAACTTTTACGTAAGGCAGCTTTCAGCTGGGAGAGCGGCTCTCGCCCGCTTGGTATGTAGGAGCTGGTTGAGGAGCTGAGCGATCTGGATGGAATCGGAATCCAGGGTCCTGGTTTGGTGGGATAGAAGTGTGCTCCAGTATTAGGGGAGTAGGCATGGTCCATTTGAATGAGTACATGTTTACGTTCTTGAGCTTGCTGTAAAAAACACAGCTGCTGTTCTGCCTGAGCCTGTTTCTTTGTTCTGAGCAGCTTTGTGGTGACAGATATTGGCACTTTCAGTGTCTCATGGGTATGTTCTGTCAGATAATGCTGCTAAAAGAAAAAGCATCCCTCCGTCTCTCTCTCTCTCTCTCTCTCTCTCTCTCTCTCTCTCTCTCTCTGTGTCTCTCTCAGTCTGTCGCTGGCCTCTTTTCCATATCCTCATACGTTTCAACATGAACATAAAACAGCACAGCCAGTCGAATGTAGATGCCTCTCTTATAAATCCCCCTCGAGTGCTGCAAGCTCTGACTGACTAGAACTGTTATAGATACATAATTACAGAACTGCTTTTATAATTAACAATAGAATGACATACACATACAGCATCAGCCATAACACTTGTATCCAGTATGTGTCCAGTAGGGCAAAGTTATATATATATATTTTTCAAATCCTACTATTAAAAAACACCACTGTATGAACAGGTTTGCCAATGTTTACAACAGCATTGCACCCTTGTGCTGTTTGTTAATGGTGGAGTGGAGTTGAAAATGGATTACAACACTGCCATCTAGTGGACAGAGGTTAAAACACAACACACACTGATTCACTGTCTGCCAGGAATCTGTGTATCGATACTGTGTTTTTGAGAATTGATACAGTATCACTAAACATAATATCCCGATATTCAATATTTTGATATTTTCTATAAAGCACATTGTAGTTCTACACTTACAGACTGTAGTCCATCTCTTTCTCTGTATACTTAGTAAACCTGTTCTTTAATGGTCAGGACCTCGCCAAGGGCCATCACAGAGCAGGTATTACTTGGGTGGTGGATCATTCTCAGCACTGCAGTGACACTGACATGTTGACGGTGTGTTAGGGTGTGTTGTGCTGGCGAGAGTGGATCAGACACAGCAGTGTTGCTGGAGTGTTTTGTTACCCCTGGTCGTAATAGCCAGATTTTATGTTTGTTGGCACCCATCTTGTGTGTGACATTGTGGGCAGGTCCACGACTGACCACTAGGGGGCACCGACTGTACATTTAGTAACAGCTTTGTTAGATTCTATAAAATCACTGTGGGACGTAGGGGACGGGTGCTTTTGTTGATCTACCCCTTTTCCCCTGTTTATTGTTGGGAGTTGGGGTAGTTTAATGTATTTTTGTTTACTTTGTTTTCTTTTCTTTAGTTGCTTTTGTTTGTTATTTTGCTGTTTGGCCATCTTGTTACTCATTTGTAAAAAATAATCTTTCAGATTTCTGGTTGTAAACAGTGTCCGGTGTATGGTCCGGCAGAGCTCAGGGGAGAGAAACCACTCTCAGTTTCTGATATGGCCTGACCCTAGACCAGGTCATAACAGTTTAAACACTCCTATCTTGCTGGTCCACCTTGTAGATGTAAAGTCAGAAACCGGAGCTCATCTGCTGCTGCACAGTTTATGTTCTTTAGTGCTTCATCAGTGGACACAGCGTCACTGCAGTGCTGAGAATGATCCACCACCCAAATAATACCTGCTGTATGGTGGTGCTGTGGGGGTCCTGACCACTGAAGAACAGGGCAAGAAGGTATAAATGAGAAACAGATGAACTACAGTCTGTAAGTGTAGAACTACAAGGTGCTCCTATGTGGTTATCAGTTATTTTAAATTAACTGTATTTTATTTACAGGTAATTACTGTTGGTTAACATTATTAGTCCATTTTATTATTAATTAGTCATCTCTACAATTACTAGCTTAATATTTTTGTAGATAAATTTTTATTTTGCAAGTATTTATTTATGATGGTACTAGTTGCATAATATTATGTAACATTGTAATATTATAATATTACCTCATTATTGCCCACCTATTACTGACCTGTGAAGTGCTACTCAATACTATGCCATAATCAGAACCCACACTTTCTTTCATTTAATAAATTTTAAGCCTAAAAATAAATACATTTGCACTTCATAATAAAAGAAATGATGGTCTTCGACTTTTAAACCATACTTTATAAAATAAGCTTCTCAGAAAAATGGATAATGTGGAGTGGACACGGTAGTGGCCGACAAACCGACCCAGAGCGTCTTATATGGGAACCGTAAAGGCCTTTAAAGCCATTTGACAGCTGACTCTAGAATCAGTCAGACCCAGACGTTGTCCAATGCGGACCCAAACCGATAATCTATTGAGAATGATTTAATTATAACAGTGTTTGTTTTAAGCGGCGGAACTTTTATTGTCTTTACGGTATATGGGCTTTGCGGCACAGTGACCTAACAGACCAACCTCCTGACATTAGGTTTAGTGGTCATGGTGGAGAATAAAGCGAGTCAGAGAATAAAGCGAGTCAGAGAATAAAGCGAGTCAGAGAAAGGCTAATTCGGATGGCCTACTTTACAAAGTTTTATTTATTTTCTCTATTAATAAACTCTTTTAGATGCTCTTTTTTATAAACATGTTCTGCTTTTTTAATGTAGCTCTTGTTTTTATTGAAGTAAGTAAAAATTCAAGATTCAAGAATTTTATTGTTGTCGTAACTTGAAGAGGGAATGAAGAGGGAGACCAGTTCAGAGTTTAAGCTTTTTATTCTTGGGATTGCGGTACCGACGTTTCTCTGAGCTCTCACACCCCACGGGGTCTACCCTGGTCCCAACGATGTCTTCGACTGCATTGTCTTTATAGGCCCGTCTTCCTGCTTCTTTACCCTTGTACACCTGGCCACGTTGTAATTCATTTGGGTGGACAGTAGTTCTCAAATAGAAGTTCCCAAGATAACGCTGCAGGGTATATGGCCCTATATGGCGGGGGTCCCAAAACGCCCTTGGCCGCTTTCTTAAAACTTTCTTGGCCACCTGTCTCTCATATACTGCTATAGTGTGTAAAATCCAACATTGTCAAAAATAAATGTAATAATAAATGTAAAAAATTATTAGAAGTTTATAAATAATTCATTCAGTTCAGCATTTAAACAGTAAATATACTGAAATATACTGAATGCTAGGTGTGATGTGTTGGTGTTTCAGTAGCTGATGGTATAAGATGCTGATACTAGACTACTTCAGCAAACAGGATACACCACTGAGTCAGAACACAAGTTAGAAATGATGAGGGTCCGGACTTTGACCTGAGGAACTTTTTTCTAACTGGACCTTACTGACCTCTAATTAAACACCCCTGTTCTAGACCTTCTTTCTGTACCCGTCGCTGTGTGTGAATATGAGCCATAGTTTTATCCAGGTTGTTAGAAATGAAAAACAGCAGCAGCTGTACAGCAGCCGAGACTCTTTACTGAAGGAGTCACTATAAAACTGCTCCAAGATCAAATATAGGCTTCAAATAAAACAACACAGTGTTCTCCAGTATCCTGAATGATTAGGTAACTACTGGACCAACAAACAGACCAATGGAGTTTAAAGGGTTAATATAGAATTATAGCATGTTTTTTTATCAGCAGACTGCACAGCCTTATGGGTGAACATGAACAAGGTGCATGTGTAAGCCTCATATATGTGATTGGCTGTCCGCAGGACTACCTGACCAATGACAACGACCAGGCGGTGGTAGAGATCTGCATCACGCGCATCACCACCGCGATCCGGGAGACGGGCTCCATCGAGAGGCATGGCGCCGCCCTGGTGGCCCTGTGGGAGTCGTGCCTGGAGCACAACCTGCAGCCGCAGGGCAAAGACGAGGACACGCCCCACGCCAAGATCGCCTCCGACATCACCAGCTGCATCCTGCAGGTCAGCCCCCCACCACCCCAGTTCCAAATCCCACCGGAATGCGTCATTTTTATAATCTTAGCTCCATTTTTTTATAATCTTAGCTCCTTCAGCACACGTCCAGCGCCTCACCTGCTCTGACGGTTTCACTGATCTTCTCTGGCTGCTGAAGGGTTTGGGATGTGTGCACGTCTACATTGGTCCTAGTTATGGATCATCATGTCGAGGTTTCTGGGTTTACTGTGTGTTATTAAGAATGCAAAAGGCTCTCTTTCCATTTCCACCTCTTTCCTGCTGCAGGTGTTTGTTGTGGGGCAGCACTAAAGCAGAGGTCACTAATAGGCGGGGTCCGGGTCTGGACCCAGACTAATGTGGACCCAAGCGGATAATCTATTGAGAAGGATTTAATTCAGACTGTGTTTATTTTAACGTTTAACTTTTCTTGTCTTTACGGTATATGGGCTTTGGTGGCGCAGTAACCTCACAAACCAATCGCATCCGTAGTTAAATCACCAAGCGTGCTCCTCAGCCAATCAGATCTGTGCAGATTCGGGAGCGTGGGGCACACACAGATGAAAAGCAGAAGTCGGAGAATAAAGTGAGTCAGATGTTGTGCTTTAAAAAAAAAAAGTCGTTGGGGAATGGACCGAGACAGAGATGTTTATTCTTCTCACAGGTAGCTCCAAACCAACATCTCATATGTTCTTGAGACCGTGGTGCTAATTAAAAGCAGCCAGGAAACTCATATCCATCCATCCCTTATCTTTCACTTTATCCCACTAGTCAGAGTCACGGGGGGCTGGACCCAATCCTAGCATCATCAGGCAAAGGCGGGGTACACCATGGACAGGTTGCCAGTTCATTGCATGGCCAACACACACTCACACCTACGGACAGTAGGATCAACCTAATATGCATGTGTTTGGACTGTGGGAGGAAACTGGAGTACCTGGAGGAAACCCACTCAAGCACAGGGAGAACCTACGCACTCCTCACAGAACGTTACAGATATCTCATATGTGTGTGAGAATGGTCCCAACACAGTTTCAGCCTAGGTTTAAAGACCTGGCTGGACCACAAAGAACTCACTTCTCTCACTGAACAGGAAAAAGTGTGGAGGAATACGAGAGAAAGATAAACTGTTGAGATGTAAATCTCAGTTAACAAGACTCAACATTTTATTTACTTTTTTATTATAAATAAGCATTTTATGATGCACTTTAAAAAAAAAATTATGTAGCCCTTGTTTCTACTTAAAGTGATTAAAAAACCTTTTATTAAGTTCAGCATTTAAACAGTAAATATACTGAAATATACTGAACGGTATGTGGGATGTGTTGGTGTTTTAGTAGCTGATGGTATAAGATGCTGATAATAGACTACTTCAGTAAACAGGATACACCACTGAATCAGAACACAAGATAGAAATGATGAGAGTCCAGACCTTGGTCTAAGGAAACCTCCTCTAGGTGGGCCTTAGCACTCCTCCTCTAAAGCAGCAATGACAAAGCAGGTAGAGTAGAGCATGTACAGTGTTCTCGAGCGTTCAAGCTCAGAGCAAAAACAACAACCTTGTTTCAGTGGCCTCTTAGGATGTACTCACCCTAGGTGGGTACATTGCCTGAGCTTGTTTGACCCCCAAGGTCCAGTCCAGTTGACTAGTGTGCTTGCTCCCTGCCCAGGCCCACCTCTACAGTAGGCTCAGTACACATCTGGTGTGATTGCTAACTGGCCTGAGCACTGAACTACCACTAGAACTGCTGCGTCTGTCCCATTAAACAATCCCCATAGCAGGGGGTCACTCAGGTCCACTGTGTGAGTAACTAACTGCTTCACCATTTAAGGTGGAACGGGAGAACTTCAACAAGAAGCTGGTCAATAGGAAGCACAACTTGAGCCTCGTAGAGATCAGAGCTTTGAGATTCATCAGGTGAATAAAGTGTTCAGTTTGAATAAAGCTCCACCCACTTGGCGAACACCAAGTGTAGGTGCCCATACAGTGCCTTGCAAAAGTATTCGGCCCCTTGAACTTTTCAACCTTTTGCCACATTTCAGGCTTCAAACATAAAGACATGAAATTGTAATTTTTTGTGAAGAATCAATTTTTTGTGGGACTCAATCGTGAAGTGGAACGAAATTTATTGGATATTTTAAACTTTTTTTAGAAATAAAAAATTGGGCGTGCAAAATTATTCAGCCCACCTTGCGTTAATGCTTTGTAGCGCCACCTTTCGCTGCGATTACAGCTGCAAGTCTCTCGGGGTATGTCTCTATCAGTTTTGCATTGAGAGACTGAAATTTTGCCCATTCTTTCTTGCAAAACAGCTGGAGCTCAGTGAGGTTGGATGGAGAGCGTTTGTGAACAGCAGGTTTCAGATCTTTCCACAGATTCTTGATTGGATTCAGGTCTGGACTTTGACTTGGCCCTTCTAACACCTGGATACGTTTATTTGTGAACCATTCCATTGTAGATTTTGCTTTATGTTGTGGATCATTGTCTTGTTGGAAGATAAATCTCCGTCCCAGTCTCAGGTCATTTGCAGACTCCAACAGGTTTTCTTCCAGAATGGTCCTGTATTTGGCTCCATCCATCTTCCCATCAATTTTAACCATCTTCCCTGTCCCTGCTGAAGAAAAGCAGGTCCAAACCATGATGCTGCCACCACCATGTTTGACAGTGGGGATGGTGTGTTCAGGGTGATGAGCTGTGTTGCTTTTACACCTAACATAACGTTTTGCATTGTAGCCAAAAAGTTCGATTTTGGTTTAATCTGACCAGAGCACCATGTTTGGTGTGTCTCCCAGGTGGCTTGTGGCAAACTTTAAACGAGACTTTTTATGGATATCTTTGAGAAATGGCTTTCTTCTTGCCAATCTTCCATAAAGGCCAGATTTGTGCAGTGTATGACTGATTGTTGTCCTATGGACCGATTCTCCCACCTCAGCTATAGATCTATATATATATATATATATATATATATATATATATATATATATATATATATATATATATATATATATATATATATATATATATATGGTCCCATGTCCTCCGGAAACACTTGTGAGCTCATTAGTAAACTTGCATTTGTTTAGTGAATCTTTGGCGCGTTGGGTCTTCTCAGCCACCGTAATTATTAAAGTTATCTTGAATGCTGACTTAACATTCAGGTCAGTTAATACATTCTGTAGCTGTTATGGAATGACCATCTCTCTCGTACACACACCTTGGCCCACTGTTCCACGTACACAAACACACACACCTTCCTGCCATCCTTTCTAACCAACCTCTCCCCAACCCCCCACTTCAAGGCCATCAGACTGTTCCCATGTGTGGGGTCAGAATCAGCTGCTGTGGCACTGCTGCAGGCGAGAGTGGGTTTAATGTGAGATAGTAATGAGGGAGCACATCACTCGGAACACGGAGGTATGAACGTAAACAGACCTGACACGTCTGACAAGTGCCATTAGCGCTAATCTCTTCAGCTTCCTGTGTTCCTCGCTCTCTATCGCTGCTTCTGGACACTCTCTTAGGCTTAAACTCTAGGCTTACTGTTGTTATCTTAACTCTAATACTTAATATTCAGTAAACACTTGGTTAGTGTTTGAAGTAGGACAGTGAGTTTGGTTATATAGGTATTGGCAAAAACCTATATGTATCGTGATACAGCGGTCATGATTCAATATACCACGATATACAATAATATTGCAATCAAAGTGATATATTGTGATTTTTAAAATCCTACTATTAAAACACACTACTATATGAACGGGTTTGCCAATGCCTTCAATAACATTGCGCCCTTGTGCTGCTTGTTAATGTTGGAGTGAAGCTAAAAATGAATTAAAACACTGCCATCTAGTGGTCAGAGGTTTAAACACAACACTTAATGATCCACTGTCTGCCAGGAATCTGTGTATCGATACTGTTTTTGAGAATCGATACAGTATCACCAAACATAATATCCTGATACTCGATATTTCTATATTTTCTTACACCCTTAATTAGGGATGTGCGCAGGAGCACCATTGCTATACCCATCATGGAGGTCACAGAGGTTTTAGGATTTTTGTATAAGATAAATCAAACCAGCATAGACCAGTATGGTTGGTCATGGGCAAACCCAGCGTATGTCTTGTATATGTTTTGGAGGTTGGCATGCTGGTCAGCAGTAGTGGAAGGTGATAAGCTGATCAACACCAGCATATGTTGTAATTGATGCTGGTATTTTGCTCAACCAGCATGGTCATACTGGGATGACTAGCTAAACCAGCACCAGATCAGTATAGACCAGCGTGAGATGTAAGCTGGTGTGTGCTGGGCGGTGTCTCTATCCTGGACTGGGTAATAGTCCACCAACCAAACCTATCCAGTCAACAGTGTCCTGTGGGCAGCGTCCTGTGACCACTGGAGTGTCTAATAGAGTGGCCAATGAATGGACATACCAACACCATGTCAGTGTCACTGCAGTGCTGAGAAAGATCCATGACCCGTATAGTAGCTGCTCTGTGGGGGGTCCTGACCATTGAAGAACAGTGTACTGTACTGTATGGACTACAGTCTGCAACTGTGGAACTACAAAGTGCTCCTGTATGTAAATGGATGTTGTGGTTGTTTTAGTGTTACAGCTGGTATGTCTACATACATAGATGCATTTCAGCAGTGCTGCCATCTTGTGGTGGACAACATAGTGCATTGAGTATAGATCCTCAGCATCAGTCAGAAGAAGGTACCAACCATGATGGTACTACTTACAGAATGTAGCACTCAGGGGGTTTGGATAGGACTGTATAAAGAGGGGAACATAGCAATGTTCTTTGATGTTGTCTATGTATTGATGGAACCTAAAGCCTGTAAGCCATTTCTTAATGCAGTGGTGCACAGTTTAGGTCCTAGAAGCCCTGCTTGCCTAGATCAGGTGTTTTAGATTATGGTTGGAGCCAAACTCTGTAGGGTGGTAGATCTCCAGAACCAGGATTGTGTACTGCTGCCTTAATCCATGTGGATTATTCACACTGAAGTTGTATGGCTCAAGTGCAAAGTCTTTTGTATTGTTATTCTTCAGTGTGGCTTGTATACAGTTGGAATGTAATGTCGTTCTTCAGACCTCCTGGTGTAACACACAGCAGCAGCAGCAGCAGCACTGTGTACACGACTACATAGTGCGTAGATATATGACAACATAAGCAGTGCAGACAATAAATACACAATAGTATATTTCGGTATGTACATTGTCTATATAAATTCTATACGGGACTATATATGAACGGGGAACTGACTTTTATCAGCATGTAGTGATCGAGGAAGCCGTGCAAACGTTGTCAACTATAAACTAACCAGTACATTAGAGACTCATAGCAAGTGAAGAAATTGCAGGTGTGCAGGGACTGTAAGTGGGTGTCAATAGAAATAAGACCAATATTGATTAATGCACCAATAGAATTTAGACTAATAATAGCAATAAATAATGGAGCAATAGAGTTTAGACTAATATTGATAATAATTAATGGACCAATAAAGTTTAGATAAATGATAATTAAAGGCTGAGTAGAGTTCAGACTAATAATGACAATACTTAATGGACTAATAGAGTTTAGACTAATAGTGATAATAATTAATGGACCAATAGAGTTTAGACTAATAGTGATAATAATTAATGGACCAATAGAGTTTAGACTAATTATGATAATTAATGGACCAATAGAGTTTGGATCAATAATGATAAGGATTAATAGGTCAATGCAAATTAGACCAATAATGATAATGAATAATGGACCGAAAAGAATTAGACTACTGATGATAATTAATGGGCCTATAGAGTTTAGATTAATAACGATAGTAATTAACAGACTGATAGAAGTTAGACCAATAATGACAATAATTTATGGACCAATAGAGATTAGACGAATGATAATTATAGGATTGATAGAGTTTAGACTAATAATGACAATAATTAGTGGACCGATAAAAGTTAGACCAATAATGATAATAATTAATTGACCAATAAAGTTTAGATAAATTATAATTATAGGATGAATAGAGTTTAGACTAATAATGACAATACTTAATGGACCAATAGAGTTTAGACTAATAGTAATAATAATTAATGGACCAATAGAGTTTAGGCTAATAATGATAATAATTAATAGACCAATAGAGTTTAGACTAATTATGAAAATTAATGGACCAATATAGTTTGGATCAATAATGATAAGGATTAATAGGCCAATGCAAACTAGACCAGTAATGATAATGAATAATGGACCGAAAAGAATTAGACTACTGATGATAATTAATAGGCCAATAGAGTTTAGATTAATAACGATAGTAATTAACAGACCGATATTAAGTTAGACCAATAATGACAATAATTAATGGACCAATAGAGATTAGACGAATTATAATTATAGGATCAATAGAGTTTAGACTAATAATGACAGTACTTAATGGACCAATAGAGTTTAAATGAATGATAATTATAGGATTAATAGAGTTTACACTAATAATGACAGTACTTAATGGACCAATAGAGTTTAGATTAATAATGACAATACTTAATGGACCAATGGAGTTCAGACTAATAATAATAATAATAATAATAATAATAATAATTAATGAACGAATAGAAATGAGACCAGTAATGATACTTTCATTAGACTGCCTCCATATGGCTCCTTTAATGATGTACACTGAGTTGGTTGAAGTAAACTTGCAACCGTGTGTTTGGTGGTAATTTGTTTGCTTTTGTTTAAATCTTTTGTTGTTTAATGTTTTCTGATGGATTAAGTGGGATTGTGGGATTGCACATGTCTCGTCTCAATGCTTTATTGCATATAGTGACTAAAACAACCCTGATCAGCTGAATGTTTCATTACAGGGAGCTTTAGTAAGTCTGTTTAATCATATTTAGTATAATTCAGTAAAACAGGTGAGGAGATAACTGTATATATGGTTTCTGATGGTGTGTTTTAATGCTGCAGTATTGATCAAACCTCAGAAGAACTAATCATTGTGAAACCTGTCATGCATTAAGAACATTTCTTCAGGTTATCTGATGTTGCGTGCGCTGTATCATCAACTCTACCACTACGCTGGATCTGCATCATATTATCTGTTATGCAAATGAGCTCTCTAACCAATCACATTGTGAGGACCCAGTTAATTGTCATGGACCACGTTATAGTATCACCAGTGCGTTTGTACTGCATTGTGTGTTGCAGTTGCAGTTTTATCCATATTGAGAAACCTTAAAGGGGAATTCCACCCTTTTTTTCAAATTTCGAAAGTTGTTGAGAGTGGTTTAAAGTCAAATGCTTTATTGTAGAGAAACTTGTGAGCTCAGGTTCCTTTGCTGTGAAGATAGAAAACAAGGTTTGCTGTTTTATTTGCTATTTAATTGTTGTATGTATTCATGTTTGCCTTACTGTGTCCCTTGTGTACGTCTCCGCCCTAATAAATATCTGTTTTTTTAGGCTGCAGTTAAAACCTATTGTAAAACAATGTCTCAGACTCCAGGGTGGTGTATTTGTTACCATTTCCTGTAGTAACTTTATGTGGGCGAGCTTTCGGAGATGTCTGGTTGCCATCACCACCGTAATTCTTCTTCTGAAGCATAAACGTACAGCTTAAACTAAGACCGCTGTGGGACCTTTGCAGTTTTAGGGGTCTGTGCCCTCCAGTCTGTCACTCCTATACTATCCTTTTTGTCTCTCTCAGTAGGTCCGCCGTCTCTGACCCCTCCGTCTGTCCCCTCGATCCTTCTGCTCATCCTTATGTGAATAATTTTCTTGTATTCCAGTTTTTTTCCTCCCTCCTCTCTTCTTCTCACCCACTCCCTCTCTCACCCTTCTCTTCATGAGTTGCTTATGAATACTTGACTGAGACATAACAGGAGCAGAGGGAGTGAGGTGCATTCTGGGTAAAGGGAGAGATCAGTATTCATTAGAGAGCCACCCTGGGACAGTTCGGTCGGGCGCCTGAATTCTTCGGAGCTATTTGTGGAAGGAGCCTTTGATCTGAGCGGAAGCCAGATATTGAAGTGACTGCTTTATAATGAGCTACTTTTTTTTTTTTTTTTTTGGTGTGGAGTTTTTCGGCACTGAAGTTCCTTTGAAAATTCCGGTCGGGACGTTCGGGGACTTTGCCCCAGTGGACACGGCACTGAGTGGCAGCTCTGGCGTGAAGAAAGAGAGGAATCTCTCTTGATTTAGTGTGCAAGTGCTGGTTTGCCCTTTAGCTATTGATACCGTGTCTGTGTAGGAGATTATATATTTCTGGCTGGGATTAGTCGTACGGATATGAAGCGTTCTGCCCAGTTAGTTCAAACTGCGGTCACACAATAAAAGAAATAAAAAAATAATAATAACTTTAGATATTTAAACAGATTATGCTAGAATTTATACTTAAAGCATCCATTATCTTCCACTTTATCCCGCTATACAGGATCAGGGGGTGGGGGGCTTGTTGGAGCCAATCCCAGCGTTATCAGCGAAGGCAGGGTATACCATGGACATGTCGCCAGTCCATTGCATGGCCAACACACACTCACACCTACGAGCAATTTAGAGTGTTTGGACTGTGGGAGGAAACCGGAGTACCTGGAGGAAACCCACTCAAACACGGGTAGAACATACACACTCTACATAGAACAACCCGGAATCCAACCCAGATCATCTTACTGTGAGGAGACAGTGCTAACCACTACACCACCATACTAACCACTACACCACCGTACTAACCACTACACCACCATACTAACCACTACACCACCGTACTAACCACTACACCACCATACTAACCACTACACCACTGTACTAACCACTACACCACCATACTAACCACTACACCACCATACTAACCACTACACCACCATACTAACCACTACACCACCATACTAACCACTACACCACCATACTAACCACTACACCACCGTACTAACCACTACACCACCATACTAACCACTACACCACTGTACTAACCACTACACCACCATACTAACCACTACACCACCATACTAACCACTACACCACCATACTAACCACTACACCACCGTACTAACCACTACACCACCGTACTAACCACTACACCACCATACTAACCACTACACCACCATACTAACCACTACACCACCGTACTAACCACTACACCACCGTACTAACCACTACGCCACCGTACCAACCACTACACCACCGTGTCTACTCACCACTACACCACCGTACTAACCACTACACCACTGTACTAACCACTACACCACCGTACTAACCACTACACCACCGTACTAACCACTACACCACCATACTAACCACTACACCACCATACTAACCACTACACCACCGTACTAGCCACTACACCACCATACTAACCACTACACCACCGTACTAACCACTACACCACTGTACTAACCACTACACCACTGTACTAACCACTACACCACCATACTAACCACTACACCACTGTACTAACCACTACACCACCGTACTAACCACTACACCACCGTACTAACCACTACACCACCGTACTAACCACTACACCACCATACTAACAACTACACCACCGTACTAACCACTACACCACCATACTAACCACTACACCACCGTACTAGCCACTACACCACCATACTAACCACTACACCACCGTACTAACCACTACGCCACCGTACCAACCACTACACCACCGTGTCTACTCACCACTACACCACCGTGCCTACTCACCTACTCATGTCTTATAATCTAGTATTAGATTTAAAGTGAAGTTTTAAAAGAAATCTCATTTTATTGTCAACATTTCATGGGTCTAATTTTAGCCCCTGCATTTAAGAGCAGAAAGTGAGACTGCATCCTTGTCCCTCATGGCCACATGGTGACCAGTTACATCAACTGTTTGAAAAAAACAAAACAAATATAATGATTTTTTTTGTTTGCAACTGTTCAGACCTGTGTTTCCTTCTCATGCACTGGGTGGACTTGATCTGGCTAAAACTGTCTCTGATTGAAAAAAGGGAATATTAATTCACATTATTTTGACCACCAGCTAATATCCAGAGTAACCGCCGTGTTCAGCACGGACAGCAGCTGGACAGACTGGGAGACTCAATGAGGTACATACCCTGGAAGGTTGTCACAGGTATATGGAGTCATGCTGACTGCAGTGCATCCCACGGCTACTAGAGGGCTTGTGGAGGAGGATCCATAGAGCAAACACCACCATCCAGGTGCTCCCACTGATGCTCAATTGGGTTCAAGTCTGGGGAACTAGTAGTCTGGTGTAGTGCTTGGAAGTCTTGGACAGCTCTTCCAACCAGTGTTGGACATTTCTAGACATGTGACGTCTTGCGTCGTCTTGCTGGAAGATCCCATCTGCCCCAGGGAGGACAATCAGCATGTATGGGTACGTTATCTGCAAGGATGGATTCTAAAAAATGCCACAAAAGCAACCAGCAACATCCAGCCAATTGCCTCCTGTGGACAGCATCCTGTGATCAGTGATGAAAAACTAGAGGAAAAAGAATAACTGCAGCAAGATAGGAGTGTCTAATAGAGTGAACAGTGAGTGGACACCATGTAGAAAAGCTCCAGCAGCATCGCTGTGTCTGATCCACTCATATCAGCACAACACACACTAACACAGAGAATGCTGAGAATGATCCACCGTCCAAATAATATTTGCTCTGTGGTGGTCCTGTGGGGGTCCTGACCACTGGAGAGATACAAGGAGATGTTTCTGATGAAGTGACTGATGGGTGTATGCAATCGTGGGATAACGTCTCAGGCATCAAGCCGCGTATTAGTAGATGTTTCATGTGATGTAAATTTTAAAGGCATTAAACTGCTCAGACGTCTGGTTCCCTTCACTACCACTGTGAACAGCTTACACTGTGTTTACACTGAGTTTCTATAGAACAGAGCATTTTACACTAAACCGCTCAGATTGGCTTTGTAAAATCTGTGTAATTCACCTTCACCTGAGAGAAGTTCACCACATATACTCTTGGGGGCGCCAGAGCATTTCACATGACGCTCCCGCTGCGAGCTCCAGTGATGCTGTTCATCAGGCCTGGTTTTACTCCTTCTCTTCACTCGGCAGCGTGAGTCTGCGTGTGTTTATGAACGATTAGTGCACGTCACTCCGCAGAGCCGGATTGTTGTCTCTGGATTGGTGCCTCACTTTTGTAGAGTGGTCCTGGGCGTCCTTCGGTTGGGTCAGTTTGGGAGCATTTAGGTGAATGAAGCCGCTGATTTGAGGAGTCCCATGTCCTGGGGTGTGGAATAAGCCCCACTAATGAAATGATGAGGGTTATTCTAAACAGCTGGTGAAAACCAAAGCGCGGAGTGTTTGTGTGTTTCTCTGAAGACGGTGATGTCGTTGTTTATAAATTCTTACTATTTAGTTCAGTGGAATTAGTCTAATGTGATTTTTTTTTTTTTTTTGCATTTCAGGCTTCTGAAATATATTGCAATATTAGGCCAACACATAAAATCCACACCCAGTACCTTTCTAAGGCAAAGGTGTCAAAAGTATTGACATTCATTACTCAGGTAGAAGCATAGATACTAGGGTTTAAAAATACTTCTGTAGAAGTTGAAGTATCAGCTCAAGCTTTTTACTCCAGTAAAAGTGTAAAACTACTGCTTTCAAAACTACTTAAAGTATAAAAGTAAAAGTAATGTAAGGGAAAAAGTACCATTAAGAACAAAAGTTTAGGCCACATCACAAGGGTCGATAGTGCACTAGCCCACCTCCCCAAAAAGCCAATACCACCAACCAGGTGATCCCACAGATGTTCAATTGGGTTCAATTAGGGGTCCGAGGTGGTACTTGGAAGTCAGCTCTTCCAACCAGTGTGGGACCTTTCCAGCTGTGTGACGTGTCGCAGTGTCTTGCTGGAAGATCCCATCCACCCCAGAGAAGACAATCAGCGCCACCAAACCACCCTCCTGTAGGGAAGATGATGTTGTTCAGCTCATGAGTGGATTGAGAATGGGGGTGTATATATAGTAGGTAGAGGTAATCAGGGTGTGGTCCAGCTAGTGGAAGATGATTGAAGGGTGGATGGATGGAATTAAATGGACGGAGTTTATTAAATTCCAGTGAATATTGGAATATTTAGCAATTATTATTGAAAGGTATTTGATCTTCTAAGCTCAGACATATATCCCTAACGTCATTGCTGACTTTTAAAAGGTGTCCACTGGTTTAACGTCATTTGTACTTCACCATAAATATCTAAAACTATCCGTTCTAAGACTGAAGCCCAGCAAATAGCCATCATCATGAAAAAACTGCCCCACATTAGGCAAATCATGCCGTCCCACTTTACCAACCACATATTGTCCAAAGAAAAACCTCCAAAATAGTAACTTCTTCACTTTTTAGTCAATGTAAAGATGTTTTAGTTCAAAGAGATTTTGGAGCATTTCTATTGGTCGGTTCGTCATGAAACATTCCCAGGATATAAATGTCAGCTGTCATGTTCACATGATATAGAAAAGTGAGGAACAGCAGGATTGTTGTATTGAAATGTAGACCCTTAACACTAACTGTGTAAACACTGAGCCCTGGGTGGTCTTCACACAGCTTGCTTCCTGTTTGAAGATTGCTCCACCCTTATCTGTAAATGGACACTGGAGAAGTGATAAGTGATTCTGATCACATGACATCTCAGCTTTTGTTATAGTCTCATTGACTTGCTGTGTTTAAGGAAGACCTCAAAACACCATATACGGAACAGAGCTTGGGTGCCCCTAACTGGAACTCTTCACTCTACATGAAATAGTTACGTCCATGCTGCCTGAGGCCCAGACTTTGTTTAATGATAGTGTTTACGTAAGACTTTTTAAGATCTTTTTAATACTTCACAGCGGAGTGGTACGTTGAGTGTGTTGTGAGGCAAAATAGTCCCCAAAGAAAACTCATGATGCAAGGGTGTAGGAGCGGGTTTGACATTGACATATGAATCAAAGCCCACCCTATCCCCTAACATATTACCTATAAGCTGATTCCACTGTAGGTAAGGTAGTAAATCACTGTATGTATAGTGACGTAGAACAACATTTGTGGAATTACAGTAAATTACTAATAAATAAACAAAATACAACATTACCTGTACTTCTGTTAATTATTAGATAAATCTAATTAAAGATCACTTTACAAACTAAACTAGATACTCCACATTACATACTACTGCTGTCAGAAAACTTTTAAACTATACATACAATGTCTGGATTATATACATGTATAACCAAAAAAAATAAAAATTTAAATGTATGCTGAGGTTTCCTGATTAGACAAGACTAACATTAATGTTAGACAGTAAGGCTGTGTCCCAAACAGCACCCTCTGGAACATTACATACTGCACTACTGAAAGCACTTCTAATGATGGCGTATTTTTATTTATTCATTAATTTATTTATTTAATTTTTTATATTTTATTTGTATGTATGTAGTGTAGTAGCAGTCTGCAGTTTGGGGCGTGGTCAGAGAGTAATGTAACTTTACGTTTCAGAGTGCTTTCTGACAAAAGTTAATATAAACCCAAACCCTCCTAGTCTGTTACCATAACAACACATTTTACTAAAGCTGTGTTATTGTAGTATATATGGACATCGTTGCTATTCATTGCTCTCATCGCTGACCTCGAGTTTAAGGCTTGTGGGATCTACCCAATGCTCCAGCGAGGCGAGAGCTCGGGTCAGTGAAGCTGCTGATTGCAGGATATCTCTGAACAGGCATCTCAACACAAGCCTTAACAAAGTGAAAGACCCAGACCACCTAACAACTAGAGCCCATTGCTGTGTTTATAAACAGTTTCTGCTTTTCTGTGGTTTAATTTTTGGGTGGGACAAGTCTATCTGTTTTTGATATTGGGTGGGACACGTCCCCCCACCCCCCCAGTCCCTACGCCAATACTCAGATGTATCACTATTTTATTATTATCAACATTACATATAAAGAAATATTAAAAGGTATATATACAGTGCTGGAAAAACATATTGGCACCTAATCTGAGTTCTTATTTTTCGCTAATTTCAATATTTTAGATCTTCAACCTAATTCTAATATAATATGAAGATAACTAGATAAAAAAACTAAATGCAGCTTTTAAACGACTACAGATTTAAAAGACTACAGACTACAGATTTAAATAAAGATTTATTCCAAACCCATATCGCCCATAAGGAAAAGTAATTATATCCATAAACTTCATAGCTGGTTGTGCCACATGCAGTAACAGCAGCAGTCAAGCGTTTACATTACTCTGGTAGAATTTTGGCGACTAATTCAGCTCCATTAGAGGGGTTTCTAGCATGAGCTGTGTGTTTAACGTCTTGCCCCAGCACCTCAAAGGGACTCAAGTCAGGACCGGGCCACTTAATGAAGATTTTGGAGTGGCCCAGTCCTAATTCAGTTCCATTAGAGGGGTTTTCTAGCATGAGCTGTGTGTTTAACACCTTGCCCCAGCACCTCAAAGGGACTCAGAAACCGGGCCACCTTACTGTCCTGCTGCATAACCCAACTTGAGCTTAAAGCCTCGGACTGAGAGGTAGACATTCTCCTTTAGAGATAGAGAGCAGATATTTTCCAGGTCCTGCAGAGGCAAAGCAGCTCCAGACCATCATGCTACCACCACCATGTTTCACTGTTAATTTGATGCACTTATAGTAAAATACAGTATTGGCCTTGCGTTAGAGATGTAAAGGGACCCATGTCTTCCAAAACAGTCCACCTTTCGCTCCTCAGTCCACAAAGTACTGTCCCCAAAAGTCTTGGGGCTCATTTGGAAGTCTTTTGGACAAATGCGAGACAAACCTTCGTGTTCTTTTTGGTCTGTAGTGGCCTTGCAACTTTCCAATGGATGCGATTTTTGCTCAGCATCTTTATCTAACACTAAACATGTCTACTAGAGGGGACGGTGAGGGGGAAAAATGGGGTAAATGATTTGTCCTGCTAACATCTGTTCTTATTCTCTGCAGAACTATAACCGGGCTCCGGTGATGGCCCTGGCGGTCCCGGTGGCGGTGCGCTTCCTGCAGCAGGGGAACCGGGAACTGAGCCGAAACATGTCCAGCTATCTGTCTCTGGCTGCCATCGCCAAGGCTGAGCTCCTCGTCCAACACACCAAGGCCATCACCCTCAGCGTCCTGGGAGGTAGGGTTACACCAGGGGTTCTTGGGGTCAAATACAAAACCTATTTGGGTGAATCCTAAGGCTAATACATCAACATATTATTATTATTATTATTATTATTAATATTATTGGCCCAAAACTTTGAGAACCCTGATCATTAACCTTTAGAAGTCACAGTGTTTGCTGGTGATACTGAATCGATTGCATATATATTATTTCTCATTTGCTGTTCAGTCAAACTCTGCTTGTAAGTAGAAGATCTCGGATTTTGCCCCGTACTGTATAACATTAAATGCTCTAGAGAAATGCCATTGATAGCTCTTGACTTTAGAGGTTACGAGCCTCAAATGATTGGGCGAGGTTTTAAAGGCAAGTGTGGCCAAGTCGCTGCAATTCCTCAAACCGTTGTTACTTCTTGGCCCGGAGGATGTTCATTATTTTCTCTTAGTTGCTGTGTGGTACAGCAGATTGGGGGAAAGGATGGAAATGGCATGATGAAATCAGGGTCTTGCTGCCTGAGTCAGCTCCTTTCTGCATTGTGAGCTTTATGATAATGAGTAAAGCCTTTCACGTAGTGTTTTCAAGCACTTTTTAATGATGGTTTCCATGGCCATAGCCCACCGCAGCCACAAGTGGGGCAGGAAGTGTGCGGTCAGAGTGTGGTTCTTCTCTCCCACCCCACACACAGCCGAGCCAGCGGAGAGGTCCACAACAGGCCATGCTTTATTAAATCCAGTTTTGGTTCTTTGTATATAGGTCATGACTGTTGTTTAGGCCTTTCCTCATACTCTTTGAAATCAAGTGACTCAGTAACTGGCCAAGTGACTCAGTAGAGTCAAGCGTTCCAGGTTTTCAGGCATAGTTGATATGTATCCATTGCTTCCTGAAAAGATGAATGCATTTATGCATTTTATGCATTTGTATTTATGTCAAACACATAAATACAAATAAAAACTTTCTACAACGTTCTATTTAAACAAATTCATGTATTGCCCCAGCACCTCAAAGGGACTCAAATCAGGACTGGGCCACATAATGAAGGTTTTGGAGTGGCCCAGTCCTAATTCAGTTCCATTAGAGGGTTTTCTAGCATGAGCTGTGTGTTCAACGTCTTGCCACAGTACCTCAAAGGAACTCAGGTCAGAAACCGGGCCACTCCAAAGCCTTCATTAAGTTTCTTTTGAGCAGATTCAGAAGTAGACTTGCTTGTGTGCTTTGGATTACTGTCCTGCTGCATAACCCAACTTGAGCTTTAGGCAGACATTCTCCTTTAGGACTTTAAGATGGAGCGCAGATATTGTCCAGGTCCTGCAGAGGCAAAGCAGCTCCAGACCATCATGCTACCACCACCATGTTTCACTGTTAATTTGATGCACTTATAGTAAAATACAGTATTTGCCTTGTGTTAGAGATGTAAAGGGACCCATGTCTTCCAAAACAATCCACCTTTCGCTCCACAGTCCAATTAGAACAGAAGAGTCTTAAAGGCTAAGCACCAGCTAATATGAAAATGTCAAACACATAAATACAAATAAAAACTTGTGATTAGTCAGAAAACGTTCTATTTAAACAAATTCAAGGAATAAGGCTTAAAAGACTGTTTAGCTCCGCCCACTGTTTGGACACTGATGTTATGCGTGTGACGTAGACGGTGGACAACAATGCTAGAAGATGCACTTACGGTAGTGCACAATGACAGAAAGGTGTTATTTTTGGGAGCAGTAATTGGATGTACTTTGGACCCCCGAGCACAAACGAACCCAAGACCCCCAAATATCCAGAAAGTGATCTAAACCTGTCAACTTTAAACAGGCACTTCTAGGAGCGTCCTCTCACTCCATCATCTGTAGATCATTTCAGTCTGAAGATTATCACAGCTATGGTACGTAGGCTTACACGACGACTGGATCTTAAGTCTGATGCTGTTCAACAATATGGGCGTGTAAGGAAACCAGCGAGAGGTGTTCAAGAGCCTCCGTGTACGTGGAGGTAAACTGAGTTAGCTCAGTTACTGAGCCTGCTTTAACTGATGTTAGCTAACATTAGCTTCACTTGCTAAGTTCAGTAGCTCAAGTTATGCTAAGCTAACGTAGTTGAGTTATGAAGATTTATAGAGTCGTATGAGTTAGAGTTCAACTTTGATCATATTTACAACAATAATTGTACCTCTATATCTGAGTTTAGCTGGTTGCTAGGCTGCTGTCGTGAATAATGTTGGTTGTTCAGCTAGATACTGTTTACACTCAGGATGAGCTGCTGTTGTGGGTGTGGTTTGACTAAAAGTATTAAGACTAAGTGATATAGTGGTCTATTTCTACATTACAGCTCTTTCAGATTCAAATTCAGAAACATCATCAGAATCTGAAGAAGCAGTTCTGGAACATTCTCAGTCCCAGTCAGTCATAATGCTGTTGTGCCGTGACGCTGTTCACTGTTGTCCACCAGTGACGTCACACAGGTTTTACCATCAATTTAATTCAAATTGTCTATTTTAAAGCAGTAAATTTTCATTTTAAATCATGTTTATATATTTTCAGTATCTAAAACAATGTGAAATCACCAGGGGGGTCCATAAGTTGCTTTGTAACTGTCAGTATTATTGTTGCTGTGCATGTAAAATAACCCCTGTGGTAATTTAATAATAAGCCAGCTGTAAAGCAAAGGACCAACCCCAGTCACACTGACCCCCACCACCTCCCAAGGCCCCACTCCATCCCCACCCCCCACGGTTTAACTCACTCACTGCAGTTAAGACCACAACAGATACTAATCTGCAAAAGACTCCCCCCATTTGCAGTTTCTGGGTGTTTTCTCTTGTACTTTAATGAGATGGAACTGAATTATTTTTTAAGAGTGAACAATTTGTACACACTCTCACCGTCTGCTCTCAGCTGTGCAAACAGAGGAACACCTGGCCGGACCGTTTCTTCTGCAAGATAATGACCTCAGCTGTGCGTTTATTGCATTGCCCGGGACCTCCCTCAGAACGCAGGGGGGGGAGATTAAGTATGGGGGGATATTAACTGCAATATTAACATGATTTCACCAGCCGTAAATAAGCACGGCTTCAGAGAGCGCTATTGATATTCACCCATGCTACAATAAACAGTCTGGTGATTAATAATAAGCACCTACAATTACATAGTATGGCCAAAAGTTTGCGGACACCTGACCATCACGTCTATATGAACTCACATCCCATTCCAAAGCTCCCCCGCCCCGTTGGCCTGTGAGTATTTTATTTTTTTTTATTAAAAAAATATGTGAACTAGTGACAAAGTATCTTGGCTGCTGAAGCAAGAGCTCCATGAAAGCTTCACCCCACTCTTGCTCCACTTCTTAGAACTGTACTGCAGTGAAGGCGCTCAACCGTTTTTGAGCACTCGCTGGAGAGAACCAGAGAAAGTCTCTTCGGTGCAGCTCATTAGGAGGGGGGTGTCGTTTAGCGGCCCTGGATGACGGACAGTTTGCCCGCGGGGTTCTTCTCATGAAGTGTGTGGTTACTCTGAACTGCATGGCACCGCAAAGCTGCTTTCCCCAGCCCCGGCTAATGAGGGCTGTTTGAAGTTAATCTATAGCAGAGAAAGCCCAGCCCCCTCGTCACTGCTTTCCTGTTTCCACCCCACGTGAGAAAAGGCCCAGACGTTTGTTTGTTTAACAAATGAGGCAGTACCAGGCCAGCGAGTACTGACTGCGCTGCCCTGGGTGTGCAGAAATGTGCCCTGCCAGCCCCTATGTACAAGAAAAGCCTACAGATTGTTAAAATGATGGTTTGGCCAAAAATCTGATGTGCACGTTTTCCCCCCATCCCCCACCTCGCACCAAATGTAGTCCATCAGCCAAGATGTGTTTAGGTTCTGAACTTTGCTCACACCAATTTAGCATTGTGCCGGCAAATCATTGGTGGGGATTTTTAGGGGAGTTGTATAGTTAACACATAGCCAAAGCTTTATAGAGTGGATGGATGTGAATAAGGGTTTAAAGGCTAAGCACCACATATGGACCGCCCTGGTGATTTCACATTGTTTTTTCACATTGATTTCACATTGTTAATTCGCTTTAAAATAGATGATTTTAATTGAACTGATGGAAAAACTCGAGCTCACTACTGAAATTCCTGAATGTCAAGCAACAATAATGTAGTAATATATAAATATATCAGTATATTCTTAATGTACCAAAGTTCAAATTGTGTGGCTTTAAAGTACCACTTATGGACCCCCCTGGTGATTTTACATTGTTTTAGATACTGAAAATATATAAACATGACTTAAAATGAAATTCACTGCTTAATTTGCTTTAAAATGAACTTTAATTAAATTGATGGTAAAACCTGTGTGATGTCACTGGTGGACAGCGTCACGGTACAACAGCACTATGACTGACTGGGACTGAGAATGTTCCAGAGCTGCTTCTTCAGATTCTGATGATGTTTCTGAATTTGAATATGAAAGAGCTGTAATGTAGAAATAGACCACCATATCACTTAGTCCTGATACTTTTAGTCCAACCACACCCACAACAGCAGCTCATCCTGAGTGTAAACAGTATCTAGATAAATAACCAACATTATTCATGACAACAGCCTAACAACCAGCTAAACTCAGATATAGAGGTACAGCTATTGTAGTAAATATGATCAAAGTTCATATGATCATAGCTGTGATAATCTTCAGACTGAAATGATCTACAGATGACAGAGTGAGAGGACGGTCAATGTGCCTGATTAAAGTTGACAGGTTTAGACCACTTTCTGGATATTTGGGGCTCTTTGAGCAGTTTGTGCTCGGGGGTCCTCACTGCTGTACATCCAATTACTGCAGCCAAAAACAACAACACCTTTCTGTGGTTCTGTATTACTGTAAGTGTGTCTTCTAGCGCTGTTGTCCACCATCTACGTCACACGCATAACACCTACAGCAGTTTCCGAACAGTGGGCGGAGCTAAACAGTCTTTTAAGCTGCATTTCTTGAATTTGTAAACAATCAAACTCCGCTGTATTTATGTGTTTGACGTTTTCATTATAGCTGGTGCTCAGCCTTTAAGAAAACATGACTTGAGTATTATGTTTCGTGAGTCCGTATTGATTCTCAAACATATCGAATTTTTTATTTATTTTAGAAATGGCAAGATTTGCCGTGAGCCGTGAGTATAACGTCACATCACAATTTTTTTTATTTTTCTACATCGTTTGGATGCAGCAGCTGCTGTTTACTTCGTGTGAAAATTTCATGATAAATGATCCAGCAGAAATGCTCCGAAATAGCTTGGGGGCGAAAATCTGGTTCTATTAACTTTAAAAGTAAAAACAGTTTTGTCCTCTCATGTAACGTTGCCATTTTGGAGATACTTGATTTTCATTGGAGGGCGGCGATGTGTTACCTTGAAAAATATAAACACTCCCTTTCCCAAACAAAACAAGACCATCCACTAAAAGAGAAAAAACTAACGAGCACCTCAAAAAGTGTTGTCCCGACTGAAGAGAAGCAGCTCCAAAACCTGATGCTACCACCACCATACTTCACAGTAGGTGCAGTGTACTTCAGGTAATGAGCTGCCATTGATCCCAGTATGTTTTTTGGTATTCAGGCCCAGAACCTTCATCTCCTAAGATAATTTTTATTAGGTGGTGTATGTATACAAACTTTAGATGATATTGAGGGGTTGTTTTATGAAAAAATGGCTTTGATTTAGTGCCCATTCACCCAGACTTATAGAGAGTATGTGGGCCAATCTGCAAGATATTACCCCATGTGTTATTTGTCCTGTCATGAAATTTTGAGGTTTTTCCTGATGTGAGCAATGTTCCTGTGCTTCCAGTAATCTTTGCGCACCTATAGATGCGACTCTACACTGCTGTATGATACATTTAATGCTTTTGATATTGTGTTATAACATTCTCTTGGTCCGAACCTTTTATCAGGACTGCAAGAGTGCGATGTTTTATAACCTCTTCATGGACCGTAACTATCCCTGAAGGATGCCGTCGTGTTTAATTGGTTTTAATCAGAATAGCTTTTATTGATGGTAATGATTGTGCTGCATATCTAGGGACATAATTGTGAATAATGATTTGTCAGCTATGAACACAGCTCCAGCCCCCATTATAACAGGGTGTGTACATTTATTCTACTAGGGTATTACAGCTATTTCTAATAATTAGCTTCACTCTTAAACGTGTGTCACACTGAAAACGTACATGCTTTCTTGTTTATTTTATGTTTACATCATAATAACTTGCAATTTCAATGAAGAAGTCTATTTATGTCCACTGTACATATAAAAGGCAAATTAATACTCAGACTTTTATGACACATGTGGCTGGACTGGTCATTTTGGATAGCTATATAATATATAATGGCTAGATTTGCGTTGTAGACCTCGTGTCTTCTGGTTCTGGTCACCACTACTGTAAAGAAATCAAAGTTGGTACATTTCTGTCCACTTCTAATGCCATATCAGACGTTTAAGAAGTTTTATTAAATCCAATCTTGCGTTCGTGAATTGGAAATTTGACCAAGAGAGTCTTACGTAATACCCAGTTGGTCATGGCGACCTCCAATCAACAGTTGTCCTATTTTTTGAAACCTAGGCCAAGCTTTTGTTAGCTGGCTGTGAAAAAGTGCCGAAGTTGCATGCTGTGCCTTGCGCGCTGTATGTTCTCTCCGCTCTTGGACTCCGTTAGGTACTCGTGAGCCGCTGTGCCGCGCAGGCAGATCGAGAAAAGGCAATTCAAGCATGAGCACGAAAGCTGGCCTGACTTCAAGCTGCACTGCTGATAGAAAACAGATACCTCTCATTGTTTAAGCAATTCATTGCTTTAACATTCAAATCTTTCTCTCTCCTTTTCTGTCCAACTCCATTGTGCTGCTCTGGCTACCACTCTTTCTCACTGCTTTTTAAGCTCTCTCTCTCTCTCTCTCTCTCTCTCTCTCCTGTCTATCAGCAATTTGCATCATTATTCTGATATTGTAAAATAAAGTATTCGGATAAGGTGTTGTTCTTCCATGGGTTTGTGTTGTTCTTCTATATGTATGTGTTGTTCTTCCATGTGTTTGTGTTGTTCTTCCATGTGTATGTGTTGTTCTTCCATGTGTTTGTGTATGTTTTGGTTTTCCATATGTATGTGTTGTTCTTCCATGGGTTTGTGTTGTTCTTCCATGGGTTTGTGTTGTTCTTCCATGGGTTTGTGTTGTTCTTCCATGTGTTTGTGTTGTTCTTCCATGTGTATGTGTTGTTCTTCCATGTGTATGTGTTGTTCTTCCATGTGTTTGTGTATGTGTTGTTCTTCCATGTGTATGTGTTGTTCTTCCATGTGTTTGTGTATGTGTTGTTCTTCCATGTGTATGTTGTTCTTCCATGTGTATGTGTTGTTCTTCCATGTGTTTGTGTTGTTCTTCTATATGTGTGTGTTGTTCTTCCATGTGTGTGTGTTGTTCTTCCATGTGTTTCTGTTGTTCTTCCATGTGTATGTGTTGTTATTCCATGTGTATGTGTTGTTCTTCCATGTGTTTGTGTTGTTCTCCCATGTGTATGTGTTGTTCTTCCATGTGTATGTGTTGTTCTTCCATGTGTTTGTGTTGTTCTTTCATGCGTTTGTGTTGTTCTTTCATGTGTTTGTGTTGTTCTTCCATGTGTATGTGTTGCGCAATTACCCCCACAATTACCGCAATTACCCCCACGGTAATTAGCTCTAATGTGTCACAACTGGACCTTGGAACGATGGAGGAAGTTTGCCTGGTCCAGTGTATCTCATTTCCTTTTACATCTTGTTTCCCTGGGAAGTGATGGCACCAGGATGCACCATGGAAAGAAGACAACCCAGTAGAGGTAGTGTGAAGCTCTGGACTAACAGGAAACCCTGCAAGTTCAAGGAAACCGGGAGTCCGAGCATCCGTGTGGCCATTAATTTGGCTAGTGCCACCAACGTAAACATCATTGCAGACCAGGTGCTCCATGGCAAATACATTCCCTGCCACATTGCCCACACTTTTCGGGAGTGGTTTGAGGAACACAGCAAAGAGTTCAAGGTGTTGGCCTGCCTTCCAGATTCCCCAGATCTTCTCTGTCTGATCGAGGATCTATGGGATGTGCCAGAACAAGAAGTCTGATCTGTGGCAGCTCCACACGGCAACTCACAGTGCCTGCCAATGGCCACAGGATGCCTTCAGAGGTCTTGTAGAGTCCATGTCTCCGCAGAGTGAAGCTGGTTTGGTGGTATGTGAAGGACCAACAGCAGTTTAATGCTCACCTTTTAAAACTTGGGCTGATTTAGATTATAGATTAGGGGCGTTTTCACACCTGTAGTTCCTCCTCAGTTAAGTTTGTTTTCACACTGGCAAAACGTGAGCACGTTGTCTCCCCTGATTGGTCAAAGCTGTCTGGCGTGCGAGCTAGAAAGTAAACACAGGGAGAAAATCCGGTTTTCCCAAACTACTGCACATTTCTTGTAGAGCGTATCACGGAGCAGCGGCAGAGACAGCATCTGTTCATAGCTGTAATAATAATCTGATAATATACCAAACTACAGTCCACCTGCAGAACACCCAGCTCACTCCAAACATCAAGTAGACAACGTCCCTCACTGCTAGTCCAAGAGAGACCTCGCTTCATTGTCCTCGCCCTGTTAGCTGCTACAGTTCTCCAGTTCTCTGTTTACGCCATCTGCCGCATCCCATAATGCAAAGCACACCTGGCTGCAGGAGATGTTTAGATCAAACTTGTACTACAGCTAATACTTGGGTTGGATCGAGGTCAGATCATGTTCTCACCACAAACGAACCACTCCGGAGTTTGTTTGGAACTGGGCCGAGACCACCTCCTCTCGAGGGTCTTGGTGCGGTTGTTTTGGTCCGCACCCAAGTGCGATTAGTGTTTTCACACCTGCCAAAACCAACCAGAGTCTGTTTAAACCGGACTAACTAGTGCTGGTGTAAAAACAGCCTAAATTACAGTCCATAAATGATGTCCAGTTTGCCGTCCTTAGCCAGAACCCTCACGTTCCATGCACGAGAACGAAGGTCCCAGACTGTAATTCAACATAACGAATCGCATTAGGCTGCCTGACCTCACTGATTAAGCTGCTGAGCGTATACGTTACTCATTACAGCACGTGAGGCTTAGCAGTGAGCATGACTAATAAGGTTTTTGGGACGTAATGGTGTGACTTTCGTCCCCGCTCTCCTTTGGACCTCCTGTTGGGACACGTGTGTGTGTATCATTTCGCCCCCCTCTTTCGCTCATTAACACCGTCCAGACCCAGCTTCCCTCAGCCACGTAGGGAATCGGGGACCTGTGACCCCTCTACGCTGAGCTAATGCAGTTCAGATTAGGTCGTGTGGGGCGGGGGGTACAGGTTTGCTTTAGACGAGGGTGCCTTTAATTCTATTAGAGGAATAGTTAAGGGGTACATTTGGCAGCGGGGTGGAAAAGCAAATGAGCCGTCGGTGGGCGAAGTAATTCAATGGCCATGGAAATTTGCTTCTAGACTTCTCTTACACCCCATTAGGTTAAGCGTTCACCCTGGCCAGCACACATGCTTTTCCTTAGTTCAGAGATTTCCATGTTCTTCAGGTAACACAGCTTGAGCTGCCCTGTTTCTCCTTTACAGTCCTTTACCCGGAAGAGCCTCGGGGCAGGCGGACGAGCGAGCGTTCTTCTTAAGTTGTGTTGCAGGAAGTGTGGGTGTGTTGGTAGACGTCTGGAGTCCGTTAAGGGATCAGGACCCCCTCTGTGTACAGCAGCGCTGTGGGTAAAAGGGGAATGAGGGAGTATGTTGAGACATCAAGGGCCCCTGCACGGCTCCCCTTTGGGAATGCTTATTTTGAGTTACGTCCCTTTAAGAATGCGGCCTGCTTGTCAGCATCCATCTGGGCACGCTGAGCAGTTCAGGTCCTGCGGTCGTATGCCAAAGCTTGGGCGTCCCCGGGTTTGAATGAGTTTCTAAGTAAAAAAAATAAATGAAGGCATCCTCTACGGAGAACACGCGCCAGCACAGTTCAATGCAGAATTACTGTTTATTTACTGAATGTGTTTAATTCTGAATTTTAATTTATAATATTTAAAAAAATAAAGCCTAAAGTGTGGCCTCGGCAGCTGTTCTGACTCATATTATATTGTATGGTTTATTTTCTCATGTGTGCCGTGTGTATGTTAATGCCTAGAGAGGATGTGTTCACCTATTTTTACTTTGAAAATAAACAAAGCATGTAATTTCACTGCATTAACATTTACATACATTACATTAGGTGTATTTCTTAACTGTTCAGATGCTGGTGTTCTGAAGACTTAGAGCTTTAGTACTAGAGATGGACCGATCAGCGCTTTTGAGGCCGATTCCGATCGCCGGTCAGCTTTCAGCGCGATCGGCCGATAGCCGATACCGATAGAGGGCGGGGCTATAAGCGAGGGCAGGGCTACATGTAGTTATTAGCACAAGCAAGTCATGAAACATGGTCTAAACTGGTTTATTACCATTTTTTACGAGCTCATGTGAAACAACATAATATTTTTAACAAAATTAGCAGTAAATAAACAAAGTAAATCAAACTAATATCCCCAACACTGCAATCATTACATTTAGACCCTTAATTTTAAACAAAAAAAGCGAATTAAATAAGCTTTTTTTGAGCTAAATGAACTTAATAAATGCAGTCAAAACTGCAGTCATTAAATGTAGATCTTGAATTGTTGCTGCTGTTCTATTCGTACCGGTCAGATCTGGTCTGTATCGTGTTCTGGGTTATTAGTTTTGTGCCAGCTGTGCGTGCTAGCTCTGCTGTTTGCTGATACTCACTGTATTCAGCTGTGTGGTGTCTCTGAAGTGCTGTATCAGATTAGTAGTGTTAAATGTCTTTGTCTTGGTTCCCCAACTGATTTTACAAATTTTACAAAATGTCCTGGATGAGTCTGCTTCACATACGGTAACAAACTGCCAGATATGTTTTCTATCGGCACATGCAGTGAATGCTATAAATTGGTCTCGCGAGGCCGCTGCTTTAGTCAGTCTGTGGAAAATGAAAGGGTGTGTATTTTCACCTAGTGGTTCAAATAGGAACTGCAGGGAGCTGGCCGGAGCGGGTTTTTAAAGCTCCTCTTTCTGGATGAAACGCTAGCTGGAAATACAGAAATTAGACTTATTTGTTAAATGCCATTGATTGGCTCTCGGGATCGGCTAAACTGGAGAAACATTGGCTGATCGGTGATCGCATACTTTGATTAAACATCGGCCGATACCGGTACATAGCCGATCCATCTTTCCATCTCCATTTAATAGATATGACAAAAATATGTATAGTATATGTATTAGTGTTGCCAAATGCCAAATTTTTGCAATTCTTACGAATCTGGTCAAATTGCATTTGTGGTGAATTACTGCCCACTGAATTAAAAACAGCTACATCAAAGTAATATTATAGTCCAGATCACACATACAGTCATTATTTACCTCTATTATTTACTGTTAATATGATACCGTAAAGGCCATAGGTTTTTTAAGCCATAAGTAAGACCACAGTAGGGCTAGGGCTCATATATATATATATATATATATATATATATATATATATATATATATATATATATATATATATATATATATATATATATATATATATATATTCATTTTTGTGTATATATTTTAATGTTTCATGTGAGGATTTCACAGCTAGTACTACTATAGTACCATGCATTTGTATGACTATGTATGCGACAAACTCTGGTTTGATTTAAATTTTATTTTATTAATTATATCATTTTATTATGCATAACAATCACCAATAATTGCATTTTACTTGAAGCTCTTTGTTGTGCCAGTTTTTGAGCGTGCATTATCGTCTTGTACATAATGAGCATGCATAAGAAGTGTCTTGAGAAGTGCCTAACTCGGGCTTTACTACACGAAGAACAAGACCTTAATAAACTCCAACATGTGTTGCTTCACGGATTGTGCCTACCATTCTGCTGGCTCTCGTTTTGTTTTCAGTGTTCATTTCCACATCATCTGAGCTGTTCTTATCCTCCCTCTCACTTTATTCAAGGGCTTTTTCTCCTCTGCCAATCTCTCTTTGCCCCTTGTTTTGGTTGTGGGAGGCTGATATTATTAATGGGCTTCTATACTTAATTGGCTTATTAATATTAATGTTTTTTTCACTACTACTATACACACTATTCTGCCATTTATATCCCTGTGAATACAGTAACCTCTAAAATAATATATCTAAAGTATTTAGTTTGTATATTTTATTATTAGTGTTCTTTATTTATTATTGGTGCTTGGGTTTGTGATTCTTATGTAAGACCAGACCTGTGTTGACTCCACCCCTTTACCACCAATCCTACACTTGCTAAGTAAGGTCTATGGATGTTATGAGATTGTGTACATTTGGGCTTTTGGACTGTCTTTGTTTTTCTTTCTGCTGATCTAGGACCTGTTTTTACATGTTGTCCATGTATCTTTCCCATTAGAGAACCTGCAAAAACCAAAACCAGATCAGGTTAAACAGCCCAGAGGGGACGACTCGTGGGGACGACTTTGTAGGGATGACTTTGTAGGACAAGGAAACGTCTTGGAGTTTGAGTATGGGATTGCTTAAAGAAATACTCTCCGGAGTCCAGATATACTATATATATAACAGTCGTCTTTATTAAACTCCACCTTTTGAAACCTTCAGTAATAGACAGCAAAGTTCTATATACAATATATGTTCATTTCAACTTCTTGGAATAAAAAAAAAAAAAAACAATTTACAGTATGGTACATTTCGTCACATTAGCAGAAACAGGTAAAGTCCCCAGGGACTTTGTAAACATTTTACACAATTCCATTATCAAAGTGTTGCGAAGTTCTTTGTTAAAATAAGAACAAAACGAGAACAAAGTTGCTTAATAGCATTATTCATCTCCAAAGAACTTCCAAACAAACCAACCACCGGATATATGACAAAAGCAAAAAACAACAAACACAAAAGAACGAAAAGATTATGTGATCATTAAGTTTGTCAGATCTGAATGTAAACATTTCGATAAATACGATAAGTCAGAAATACACAGCATGGAAAGGTAAGGGTCCATCGTTTAACTTGTCTTGTAAAGATAGAAGAACTTCCTTCTTATGGCACCCCATCGACTGGCACAGTCCACCTTACCACACAGGCGTATTGTTCCATCTTCTCTTTCCTTGCTTTTCTCTTTGATACTTTGGTTTCATTGGCATCCCTGTATAGTTCTTTACGAAACTCAAATAGAAACCAAGGGAGTACAGTCTTGTTGCTCTGTTGTTGTAGTATAGCGGGCTGTGGATGTGTGCTTTCTTGCAAGGAGACGGCTTGGAGTATTGCAATCTTGGTTCTAGAGTACCCCTTCCCTGAACCTTCCCAGCTCGAACACCCCCAATTCAACTCAGGAAGATTTGTTAGCTGATTAGTTGGTTCAGGAGCTGGAAACCCACCAGGGCAGGGGTACCGTAGGAACAGAAATAGGGGATTTTGAGCAGCTCAGTCAGTTAGTAGATCAATTCAACGCCCCCTTTCGCCACAATCTGAGACACACCCCAAGCTACCAGGTTGCCACGATTGCCACAGCTTCTCCCATCTGCCCTTGCCTGTTGAGATATCTCCCCTTGCCCCAGGACGCGGTCCCACACGTTAACCCCGGTCATCCTTCCAGTGAAGGCCTCTTCGGCGTTGAATGTGTCCTGGAAGCCGAACCTCTTTGCCAGGCCATCGCCGGAGTACTCCTGCCCCAGAATGATGTTCCCTCCAAGGGGCAGCTCGTGGCCCTCGGCCACCCCGGGAGAACTCGCAGCCTTCAGGCCGTGCACCCAAAGAGAGGCGAGTCCTTGCTCCGAGCTCCAGGTTCCGCAGAGGTGTGTCCACTGACCGTCCTCCACCACCCCACGGGCCTCCACGAGGTGGGCTTCACCTCCAACAGTGAAGAGGGCGCTTTGACCGTTCAGCAGCAGTTGCAGCTCCAATGGGTTGCCGGTGGTGCCGTAGGAGAAGAGCACCGTCTTGTTGAGCACCTGGGTAGGTTTGGCCCACAGGCAGACGGTGAAGGAACGAGTCTGCATGGACCGCTGGGGGACGATCTCAGCGTGGGTCTTCGGAGAGCGCATGGGGAAGACGAGAGCCATGTCACAGCCTAGATGGGGTTGACAGAGAGAAATGTGGTGTTAGTTCTGGCCCTGGGAAATTCTAATCCCTCTCCAAGCATTCAAGGGATCAAATGTGAATCACATGTTGGCCTCAAACCTTGAATTTCAGCTGACAGTATACAGCAATACAAACTCATACAGTGTTGAAAACTTGACTCGGAGAACAAAAGACAACACAATCAAATTTGGACGAGAGGACTTAATGGGGTAAAAGTATGAAATCTTCTGATTCCAACCTTATGTGAACGACTTTGCCTGTCAGATTTGCTGCGATCATCAAAGTGGCTTTAAAAGGCTAGTCTTACATTACCAAACATTCTACAGGCTGATAAGCCAAACAAAGCGCCTATTGGTATGCATGTGGTTCTTTAAGGAAACCAAAAATGGGGACTAACCCCAAAAACTAGGGATGCCTTGTTACCCCAACCTGGTGAACAGAACTGAATTTGGTGCTGAAAAGAGGTAAAACATCTTGAAACTGTTGGTTTTGCCTCTTTTCACCAACAAAAAAAGTTCTGTCCAACAAGGCATCCCTGTTTTTTGGGGTCAGTCCCCATTTTTGGTGCCCTGGCCTCAGAAGTGTAGCCATAAAATCCTAAGAAGGACCTGGCAGCAAAGCAGATGGGTCGACTACACGACTTTTTGAGTTGGCAGGTCTTTGTGACTGGTTGTGCTTTAATCAAGTCTTTCAGTTGTTGTGGCTTTCACACTACATGACTGAACGGTGACAAGGGGTCAGGAATTACACGATTTTCACCCTGGGGAACCTCCCATTCATTTGGCTGCTGTCCAAAAGCACAAGAACACATGAGAACTAAACTCTCCTGAGAACTAAACTCTCGTGAGAACTAGCGATACAACGTAGATCATACATTATTTCCAAAACGGATGTCAACGAACAAGCAATACAAGTTGTTACTGCGACTTGCAGTGACAAATGGAAGAAGAGAAAGAGAAGAGAAGAGAAGAGAAAGGAATGAATATGGATGAGAAGATGGATAAAGACACGGGGGCCAGCAGGGACTGTCTGTTCTGCAGAGAGAGCTGGAGGTAAATATTTTATCAATGAAAACGTACGTGTCGCCTGCAGCCACTGAGAAATGACATCAGCAGTGACGTGGTTCTCTCTCCACCCGATCCCATTGGCTGTAGCTAGATGCTGCTGTTGACTCACAGTCGCTGACTGGCCTAGATATTAAACATGCTAGATGTTTGCTGGGCGTCTGCGATTAGTCTGCGAGCATCTTTCAGCCGTTCACACTACACAACTGAGCGAGCACCGAATGATTGACGATTTGCCTCCAAGCAGAGGTTTTTGTTGGCCATCTACAAAAAACAGTCTGCGACTGAACATCAGGCTAAAATTGTGTATTGTGAACTAGACGTTAGTGACCTAGTTTTAGAGAAACCTGTTGTGTAAACTTCGACCAGAAGTTAGGGAGTCGACAAGTTTTTTTAAGACGCGAGGTAACCCATTGCTTAAGCAGGGGTGAAATTATGGGACTACCAGGTGATGGATATGGATAGCCTGTCTGATTTGTATAGGCGTGCAATCTATTTGAATATATCTACGTCACTTTTCCAGCAAGAACTGAGCTAGCACAGGGTTGTGTTCAGGGTCTGGCCATAGGGTCTTTTATCTATAGCCACAGGTCTCTTTTTACGGCCAAGTTCTTTAATATGAGGATGAATAATGGGCTCATACAACCACAGACTCTTTGTGGATCAGTATCACTGCCTGATCTCTGCCTAACCCAACTGACTTAGTGACTTTTGAGAGCCTAGTTTCTTAAGAGCGGCAAATGTTGACATGATCCATGCCAATGAATGATCACTGGTGTTGGTGGAAATTCAGCCCCTTCTTTGCATTAGCCCCTCACTGCCAAAACTGCTCATCACAAGTGAAACCAATTGAAGCCTATTTGATAAACAGTCCCATGTGCAGAGAGTGCAGTGATCTACTCTTTTCAAAGGTCAAATGCTGATGTAATCTACCATGAATCCTCCCTTTTTTGAAGGCTTATGTCAGCTTATCTTATTAACGACTTTTTATACTGTAAACAGCAGGTCATTGTGGCGCTTTTCCAGCCGAAAGGGAAAAGGTCCTGCCCCTCCTCCTCCTCCCGCAGCAAATGTCACATTTGCGCCCATCTGTGTTGTAGGATGACCCGGAGAACAGCAGGGATCCTTCTTCTCGTGATTCATTACTTCATTTGTTTAGGAGGAAATGCCAGAGCCCAGTGTAAACATATGCGTTAGATGCTCAGCTGTGTCCATCTACATTGCTTTACATAGAGTCACAGAAAGACACTTGGAAAAGAAGCCAGATTTGGATCTCCACGTATATGTGAGGAGAAAACTACTGCTGGCGTCTGTACCTTAGTACTGTATTCATATGCTATATTCAATAGAATAGCCTTTGCTAAACAATAGTATGCATTGACTGAACAACAGTTACCATGACTCTCTGGTATGCTTGCTCACTCTAGATTTCTGGAGGAATCTTATGTAAATGCTTTGAATCCATCATTTCATGGACATACCATTATATGTGCTTTACCGTTGCTGTCCAATAAAAAAACAGGGATCTCCAAAATGGTAACTTTACAGGGGAGGCCAAAAACTGTCTTCACTTTCAATTGAAGTCAATGGAACCAGAATTTTTTCCAAGCTATTTTGGATGTATTTTATTGGTCCATTCACCACAGTGTAAACAACAGCTGCCGCAGTTAATTGATGTAGAAAAATAGATACATTTGTCATTGGACCACGACGATATGCTACATAATCCTGACCTTGTGTGAACAGCAAAAACTCAACAAACAGCTCAAATTTGGAATATTTTCATATGTGGGACTGAAATCCACTTTGTATGCTATATGTGGCTTCAACTGATGCTTCTACAATGTAGCGCGACTGCTGCATGTTTGCAGGGATTTCGAAAGGAATGGCAGAATGCGGTTATAGAAGAACAAGGCTGCAGGAAGGAAGCCAAGGATGCAAACCAAAGAAGTGAACGTGGCCATATAACCTGCCCATTTTACAGCTTGAATGAATTCTGGGTGATAAGCCCAAGTAGAAGTCATTGGACCCATTATGATCATTGGTGATTCTGCTGGCATCCATCGGCAGTCATGATTGTTCATCTCCAGATAAAGCGTTGTACATTGTAACCTGCATATAAGTAGTATATTCTCTACTTGTTGATGTGGTTTAACAGTGAATCCTTCTGTAAAGCATTTCTGATTGAGATATTGGAGAAGCCTGTTTGCTGTGTAATTAAATGAAGCCACACTTTGCAACATCAGGTCATATATTTATGGTCTGTATATGCAATATATAACCACAAACATACATGCATTCATGAGATCCTGCTGGTGTGGGTTAACTCCCTTTCAATGATACTCACAAAAGTGGCTTGAGCACTAATTATAAAGCTATACATGGCTTTATAATCACCAGCAGGATATCTGTTCATGGTTCCAGTTGCAAACTAAGCCAAATCCTCAAGAATGTAAAGTAGTTAGTAATAAAACAATCACGAAGGCCCTAATTGCAAAAGAGTACAGCAATATTTGGTGGTGATGTAGCTTCTTTGGACCACTAGAATAGGAATTGAATGAATGGTGGCAAAGAGAGAGAAACCAAAGAAGATGGTGATGATGATGATGGGTTACTTGGATAATATTCAAGAAGTTGATCAATTATGAAAGTCATTAGTCGGATGTTTAGTGTGGGTTTGTCTGTAGTTTTCATACGCGCGTGTGGTGATCTCTGGATCTCCAGATCTGCAGCCTCCTTGCTCTTCAGCTGATCGTGACAGCTTGCGATTCACCCTTTTCATAATATTGTCAGACCTCATAATATTTTCTTTGCGAGTCTCCTGAGTCTCCTCCTTTCAGGCCGAGCCTGTTCTGAAGCAGGCCTCCTCACTTCGGGTCCCCCCATCCCCCCACCTGAGCGGCCACTTTGGTGTGGTCACCCAGGCTGCAGATGATTAGGCCTCCTTCTGCTTCTCATTTGTTCCAGCTTTCCTCGGCCGGATAACACAGACTGCGCGGGCACGCGCAGATTAAATCGCTTCTCGCTGATCTCGGCTGGGAATTGCATCTGGCTCACTGGACACCGAACAAGGACTGCTCGGCGTAGGCCACAGTGCGCTGCGCAGTATGAACTTGGATGCTTCAGAAGTTTTGATGTTTATGATGTTTGCCTATGAAAGTCTGGGAAACTGCAGTGGGCGGTGCTTTTGTGTACATGCTGTGTAACTGTAATTAAGTCTGTTTGCTAATGGTTGGCTGAACAACATCTGGTAGACGTAAATCACACCGTTACAGCTGAACATCGACTGTCATGAGGCCCTTCATATTCATATGCTGGTTGTTTATATTTCTCAAGTTCGTTTCTTGGCCAACTCACATCAAGCTGCGCTGATGACTTTGGAATTGAGCTGTGGCTTCTTTTGGATTTCAAGGATATCATCACATCATTTCCACGTTGTTACTGTCATCCCAATCACCATAACGCTTTTATTACCCATTGTCAAAATAGGTTTTCCACCATATTAATCAAGATTGTCAACATGCCATTCTCCATTGACCCCAGTTGACTTTGAGAGGCTGATTTATACTATTGCAAAGACGTGTAGACATGTGTAGAATGAGTTTAAGGCGAAAGTGTTGCAATCTTTGGTGGAATCTTTGGTGGAGGATTTGGAGAGTTGGATAGTTTTGTGATTAGCTGTACATTAGCTGCGTTAAAATCTCTCAGGTTCTATATGACTTCAGATGCTGTCGTTGTAGAAACACCTTGGGTCTGAAGGACAAAACTGAAGTGCTACAAGCACAAGAAATGTAGCAAAACCGTCCATAGTTTGTCCATAGTTTGATGAGCGAATATGCTAGCTAGCTAGTGTAATAGCTAATCCAGCTAAAGATTTAGTAAGTATTAAAGGAATGTGACTTGTAACTTACCAAACATAGAATGGCTAGACAACTTTAGCTAAACTTCCCTGGAAACATAGTTACAACCTATTGTTATCGTCCCCACAACGTTGTCACAACGTTGAAATGTACATCCTCAGAAAGTTGTGACACCATAGTGGTAACATTGTCAATATGTTTTGACAACCTCCTAGAATTTCTTCATACATTCCATTACGTCTGCATAGAACTCAGTGAAATTTTGCTAAGTTGCCAACAGATAGTCAGTAAAACCTTAAAACAACGTTATTTAACAGTGACGTTGTGACAACCTAGTTAAGACAACATAAACCACACCACCTTTTAACAACGTTCTGGCAATGTTGTAAGAAACTTTGTAAGAAACTAGACAACGTTGTGTGTTTGCTGGGTAGCTATTGCTAACTGACTACATGCTAGTCAGATGCTAGCTTTATATTTACTGCTTGTAGTGCGTTGTTTATCACATTGAAGGTTTTTCAATAATTACAACTCATTATATGAAACTGTTGAAAGCTCTGCTCACTCTACTTTAGATTATTAAAGTGTCAGCTAGAGAAGTTTGACAGCTTTAGTCAATTGGCTGTTGAGCTAGCTAGCATGTCATCGAAACCACATGCTAACCATTTCACACTGTGCCTTTTGGTTTTAAACATTAGATTCCTTGCATTACTGCAGCTGTTCATCACACTGAAGGGTTTTTATTTGTATAATGAAAGCTCATTTAAAGACATATTAAAGCTTTTGCCACTGGTTGGGTTATGAAAACGAAATTAGCTGTTGCTCTATTTAGCATACTTGCTATTCAAACCATGTGCAAGCAAAATATTGTTTTTTTCTTTTGATTGAAGGTTTTTTCTAATAAAAGTTCATTATTTTAAGTTATATTGAACCTGATGCCGCTGCAAACTGTCGGGGAAGGCGCTGCAGTGGTATCTGTTTAAGACAGTGACAAAACTGATAGACAAAGTCACACGTAAGGTTGGAAACAACCCATGACTCAGCAGTGACTCTAAATCAAAGCTGGTGTCTCAAGTCCCAGTCTCTGGTTTCATAGCCAAAATGGAAATATATCTAATAACTACATTTCTTTTGATCACATCCAGTATTTAACTTTTCCTGTTACTATTTTTTATTAGTTTTAGCTTAATTTCCCAGTTAAAATCAAACACCGCCCCCTAGTGTACATGCTATTATTACATACGTAGGCAGATGACTATGCAAACCTCAGAAATCTGTACACGCTTATAGTTTTGCAGATGCAGAAGCATTGTTGGTCCCTGACATGGCTTAAATAGAAACTTATAGCTTCCTTGGACCTACCTGCGGGCAGCACGCGGCTGGAAGTGGCCCTCACGTAGAGCTCCAGCTGCTCCCGAAGGCTCTGCAGCTCGGCCGAGATGTCCTGCGAGCTCTTGTCCAGCTGCCCTCCATTTTCCATCTCTCCCTCCTCTGGAGTGGCGTGCCTGGTCTGGAAACTCTTGGCCCGTCCGGCCATCTCCTGCTTTGTCCACGTCTCTGCCCCGTTCAGGCAGCTACTCTCCAGCCTGTTCAGGCGCTCGGCCTGGTCTTGGCTGACGTCCAGGATATTCTGCAACACCTCTTTCTGCTGTTCCCGCTGCTCTGCGGTCGCCGCCTTCAGCTGGTCCAGGGCCTGCTGCAGCCGGACGTCGGCCTGCGAGCCGGCCTTGCGGGCGGCGTCCTCCACGGCCGCCGCGCATGAGCCTCCGTACTGCGCCACGAACTGCAGCACCTCGCCCCGCAGGGAGCGCAGCTCCACCTTCATCAGGTCGTCCGAGTACTGCAGCAGCATGTTCTCCTTCATCTGCGAGTTCTCCAGCATGGTGAAGAGCTTGTCCCACTTGCTGAACTCTGGGGCAGAGCAGGGAGGGGGCGGACTGGTGGGGGCCGAATCCGCTGTGGGGGGTAGAAAAGGGAATAGGTGGGGTTAAAAAACATGGTTTAAATGGGCCAGATTTAAGATTCTCAGCTCAGAATCTGAGTGAGCATTGGAAGACTTGTACGTATGTGTAGATCCTCAAGAGTGTGGGAAGTGTTCCGTGAGCCATGTCTTGCTGATGAGGCTTGAAGTTAATGTTTAATGTAGAGCATTTGGACCATGTGCATGTCCACCATTCGCTATGGTAAAATGAACCAGGTTAATGTGGTTGGTATAGTGGAGTGGGTCACACTGCTGCCCTCTATGCTGTAGACCGGGGTTCAGTTCCCCACCTGGGTAACCGCCTTACACTATGCCAATAAGAGTCCTTGGGCAAGACTCCTAACACTAACTTCACCTACCTGTGTACAGGTAAACTGTAAGTCGCTCTGGATAAGAAGGTTAGTCTTTAATGCCTCAAATGGGAATAGAACCAGGGTGTGGAATTGGGAGTGTGCTACCGTATTGCCTATCCCTGTATAAAAGAAGCTCAACGCTGCCTCTACTGTTCAACTGAGTTTCAAAACAGTTTTTATGCCTTGACATCAAACTTTTCATAACATGTCATGCACAGATGTTTAGTATTAAATTGCTGTGAAACCTTGTAAACGTGAAGTGTTAACCAATCAGCAGCGACTATATATATATATATATATATATATATATATATATATATATATATATATATATATATATATATATATATATATATATATATATATCTCCTCGCTGTCCAATGAAAAACAAGGCCAAAAGCTTCCTCACTTTTAATGTAAGTCAATGGAACCAGATTTTTCCCCCAAGCTATTTTAAAGCATTTCTATTGGTCCATTCGGCATGAAATTGGCCCACAATGTGCTGCTTTTAACTGATGGAAAATGGAAATAAACTAAAATGGAGATATGTTTTTCATTGGACAGCGACAATATAGAAGTGTGTGTGTGTTTATGTAGCCCAGCCATAGCAGTGGTGATGGGAACCAGGCTTCAGGCCTGTAAAAGCTGCTTTGCAGAAATGACCAAGATAGTTTTGATTTGTGGTTTTGGACTCAGATTTATATTTTTATATCCATTTCTAGTGCCAATAAAAATTTGTACTCTTAATAACCCTTACAGAAATTAAGTATACTTAAAGTTCATTTTATTAAGAATACTTTATGCAGTTACTATACTAATGTCATTGTACTAGTAGTACACTTGAATATGTACTATTTTAATACTTCTTGGGACTAAATTGGCCCACTTTCTAGTTTTTACACTAAGTGTAAGAGTAGTAAACCAAGTATACAACTAGTGTACATCTTTTGTACTGCAATTACACTAAAAGTAATCTTAAGGGTTCACTGTTAGTTTACTAGCTTGTAAGTTTTCTTTAAGTGAACTTAACATAATATTTATAATTTACTGCTTTTATTATTGTTGTACTTTAAAGTATATGACTAGGTTTAAAATTTTTTTTCTACTTTTACTTACTCACCAGTGGACACACGTAAAATAAACAAGACACACTCAGATTAAGAAACATATTTGTATCTGTATAAATCTTTATAAATCTAATTTTAGATAAATATTGTACTGGATGTGTTTTTGTGCAGAGCATGAATACTTACTTCTACTATCTCAATCAAAAGATTAAGTACAAGTAAAGGCCAAATATACTTAGACTGTTCTATACTTGTCAGTATAACCCAAGCAAGTATAACTAAGTATAACTGTGTTTAGTATATCACTGAGAAGTACCTAACAAGTAAACTGAAAGCATACTCACTTCATTTTAGTTTAAAAGAAGTATACTAATGGTACACTTGAATAAACTTCTTTTTTGTAAGGGAAGCCGGACTAACCTGTAAGTTTAGTGGTGGTTCAAGGCAATAAATTAAATGGTTACATTTGTGTTGTAAACGTCTTGACCCCTGGTTCCCATTACCACCAGTATACAGAAATCTGACTCTGTATATTTGTACTTATTCCGCCACGTCTCTAAATGACTTTCCATGGATCTCAATTAATTAATTTCCCTTTAAAGGAACTTTAAGGGTTTAAAGTGGCCATCTCCATTGATACTGGGGCTTTAGGTGGAGTGGTACAGTTTTTCTGGTGAACCTTCTTAACCCCCCCTTATACATCTTTTGCAAGAACATGGGATTGTTTTCAACAAGGTGCACTAATTCACGAGGGCGGTGTAAAGAAAGTTGTTCATTGTTGGGGGGCTGACTCAGATTTCTATACAGAGGTATTGATGGGAACCAGGGGTCGCGGCTTATGCGGCACCTTTTATTCGCTATCCAGTGAACTTGTGCAAGTTGTGTGCAACGTGTGTCTTTGGGGACTGTTTTGCCGTGCAACACCCAACATTCATTACCGTTAATGGCTGGGATTTAAAAATCGATCCGTTTCAGGCCAAAGCCTTCGCTCAAAACACTTTGTCGGCATCTTTTCACATCATTTCATGCAATAACGGGCTGTGAGGGAACTTTTGGAGACGTCAGACGTCTGGTTCCTGTCAGCACCGTTGCAAATGAACGATGAAACTAATGCTGAACCACTCTGCTTAAGGACTGCAGAACTTTTGAAAACTCTGAAGAGTTCCCCTTTAAACAAGTGTCACAGCTTTGATCTGTTAATCTATTATTCTCTCCCTCTATCTCTTTCTCTCTCTCTCTCATTTGTCAGAGGACTCTCTGCCAGGTCTTTTGTTTTCAGGGTGTGCACGTTTGTGAGATACAGAGAGAGATCTGTCCCCGGTGTCCTCCGAGGGCCCCTGCACGTTTACATCATCACGAGCCACGAACCAGATTTATTCTTTCTGCTTGTGCAGCCAGCTGTAGGCGAATTGCAAACACGTCCGTGCACGTTCTCCCTAATTATGACAGCATCACGTTGTCCTCAACTGTAGGTTAGGTAACCATAGGTACTGTAATTGGCCTCACTGTCTGGCTTGCTGTGTCTCCAACATGAGAAATTAATTAATTGGATAAATACATTGAAATTGAGAACAGTGTATCTGTTCACGCTGTGCAAAAAATTTTAATCACCTTATGGCTTACATACAGCAACGTCACCATGTCTGATATCGCCGCTGCCCAAAGGAAAAAAAATAAATAAAAAAATAAATAAATACAAATTTAAAAATTATCTCCAAAACGGGAACTTTACAGGAGAGGACAAAAACCTGCTTTACTTTCAATGGAAGTCAATGGAACCAGATTTTTTTTCAAAGCTATTTTGGAGCATTTCTATTGGTCGGTTAACTGTGAGATTTTCACACAAGGTAAACGGCAACTGCCGTGTTCAAATGAGGCCGAAAACTAAAAATCAACAAAAATGGACATGCACGTCTTTCATTGGACAGCAACGATATACACAATTCAAATTTAAAGGGAAGTCCCACTGATTTCGAATTCGCACTGCATAATTAAATTATATAGATGCAAACAAAGTCATTTAGAGTGGTGTGGAGTGCTCCATTCTAGAGAAATGTACCAACTTATTTTTTTTTACAATGGGGTTGATGGGAACCAGACGTCTGAGGAGTTTAATGTTCTGAATTCAGATTTTTTTTTTAATCCATTCATTGCAGAACACTTTTATTCTGCCGTTATCAACATTATGTAGTATATAAAACACACAATAAAATACAAACATATGTATGTATGTATGTATGTTTTTGTTCTGATGCTCTGTTCTTATCTGAGTAAAGGGAAGTTATTGACCAGTAAAGACAGATAGAAACCAGATTGGAATAAGTGAGTAAGTACTCCTGTGAGTTGAAGGTCACAGTAGATTATAGCAGGTTACTGTAGCTGCCAAAAGAGAAACACGCATCTTCAAAATAACAGCTTTACAGGAGAGGCCAAAAACAGTCTACACTTTCAATGTAAGTCAATGGAACCAGAATTTTTTCCAAGCTATTTTTGAGCTTTTTTATTGGTTCGTTAACTGTGAGATTTTCACACAAGGTAAATGGCAGCTGCCGTGTTCAAATAAGGCCGAAAACTAAAAATCAACAAAAATGAACATACCTGTCTTTCATTGGACAGCAACAATATACACAATTAAAGTTTAAAGGGAAATCCCACTGATTTAGAATTCGCGCTGCATAATTAAATGATATAGATGCAAACAAAGTCATCTAGTGTGGTTTGGTGTGAAGTGCTCCATTCTAGAGAAATGTACAGAATCAAAAATGTTTACAATGGGGGTGATGGGAACCAGACGTCTGAGGAGTTTAATGCTGCTAAAATAGCTCTAAAATGAGGTGTGGAATTTTAAGAAAGCCATTAATTGCAGGTGGTTTGGAAAAATAGCACCAAGAGAAGACTTTTATTGTGCCGTTATCAGCATTATGTAGTATATAAAACAACAGCTGATTCCTATTACCACCATCAGTAAAGAAGCCATACATCTCTTCACATCAAGCCATGAGCATCACATCATTTACTATCATTTCACATGAACATCTGAAAGACTTTCTGTACATCCTGACTACTGAATCATTTTAAGCTCCAAGTTAAGTGAATGGTTTCCACACATGAGCATCTTCCCATTAACTTCCATTATATGTATGTATATATATATACACTACAGCTCAAAAGTTTAGGATCACTTTAGAATTTCATTTCATGCAATTTATATGCAATTCACAAACAATATTGTCCATTTCACAATTAATGTAAGTGTATCAGATGATTTTAAAGAATAACATTTTTTGTATTAAAGTCTATTTTTGTATAGAGGCTTATTTAGCATATAGTCTATTATCAGCAATTCTCAGTCCTCTGTCTAAATCTCCTGGTACGACCACCAATCCAAGTTAAGGATGTTATTGGGCTAATTGGTTGTTAGGACACTCTTGCTCAATTGTGATGCACAGCTGAAAAACATTCTACTAATAAGTGAGTATAAAAGGGAACAACATTCTAGGTTAGTTTAGTATCTGAAGATCAGCAGTTGATGGCTTGCTGACCGACTCACAATGACCAGAAAGAAACAACTTTCTTTAGAGACCCGTCAGTCCATTGTTGTGTTAAAGAAAGAAGATACTCCATTAAAACAAGAACATTTCACTGTGATCCAAAAGTTTTGTGCAGTAGTGTAAGTCAATGGAACCAGAAATAACTGTGAGATGTTCACACAATGCACAGAGAGTAAAGTGTAAAATGCTGTATGAGGGTTTGCTGGTTGAGGGTTGCAGGTAGGGGTGAGATGGTTGGGTTAGTTTATTTATTTATTTTTTTGTTTTACAGTAGTTTGCTGTGTGAACTCACCTTCGTCGATCTCGTTGGCGTAAGCGTCTGCGTAGTTCACCTCAATGTCCTCTTCATAATTTATACCCTGGAGCAGCGCCAGGCTCACCGAGCCCACCAGACAAACGACCTGGAGAATCCTCCTCGCTGACATGCTGGCTGTACGCGCGCCGGCCCTTGTGTGGGTTGAGTCTCAGGTTGGAGAGTGAGCTCTGACTGAAGTGAGAGCAGAAGGTATACCCCACTTCTCTCTCTCTCTCTCTTGCTCTCTCGTTCCTGATCCTTGTTAAATGCTGAGCAATCTGTTGGCAGAGCTCCAGCATGTGCCGTGAGCCGCAGCTGAATGGAGAGTGAGCTGGAGAGAGCTCTGCAGTCTATATAAACACAGAGAGAGAGAGAGAGAGGGAGAGAGAGAGAGAGAGAGAGAGAGAGAGGGAGAGAGTGAGAGTGAGTCAGCCAGCTTCGTTGGAGGTAGCTTGTGTGGTGTAATCGAACAGATCTGCTGCTCCTGCACTTACGAGAAAGAGGGGAAAAAAGAAGTACGAAAGAAACGCAAGAATACTCTAAAAAAAAGAAAGAAAGACAGAAATAGCCGACTGGTTTCTAAACTGTCCTGATCGGTTTTGGTTGTGAAAGAGAAAAAGAATTCCAGCCTTCGTAATGTTGGTCTTTTTGGAATCATGCAAAGGGAGCCCAAAGCCGACCCCTACCAGCAACTCCTAGAGCCGACTCAGTACCTGGCCCGCACATGCTAACATTGGTGGTCTCTCATAGACACAGTTTTAGGGAAGCGATAACAAGGGGGACTGTAGACTAGACTAGAGAGGGGGGAGACAAAGAAAAGACAAAGAAAGAGACAGGGGGGAGAGCGACAGAGAGAAAGCGTGTGAGAGCATGAGAGAGTGTGAGAAAGAGAAAGACAGACAGAGAGTGAGTGTGAGAGAAAGTGTATGAGAGTGTGAGTGAAAGAGATGAGAGAGTGAGTGAGGGAGCGTAAGGGAGAGGATGAGAGAAAATGTGTGAGGGAGAGAGTGAGAGTGTGAGCGAAAGAGAGAGATTGAGAGAGAGAGAGAGAGAGAGTGGGTGCGAGAGTGAGAGAGATAGAGAGAGAGAGAGAGATTTTGAGAGAGTGAAAGATTATGAGAGAGTGTGAGAGAGGGAGATTGTGAGAGAGTGAGAGAGAAAGTGAGAGAGATTGTGAGATTGAGAGAGTGTGAGAGATTGTGTGTGTGAGAGAGAGAGATTTTGAGTGCGAGAGATTGAGAGAGAATGAGAGAGAGAGTGAGAGATTGTGTGTGAGAGATTTTGAGAGTGAGAGAGAATGAGAGAGAGTGAGAGATTGTGTGTGAGAGATTGTGTGTGAGAGATTTTGAGAGTGAGAGATTGAGAGAGAGTGAGAGATTGTGAGAGTGAGAGATTTTGAGAGTGAGAGAGAATGAGAGAGAGAGTGAGAGATTGTGTGTGAGAGATTTTGAGAGTGAGAGAGAATGAGAGAGAGAGTGAGAGATTGTGTGTGAGAGATTTTGAGAGTGAGAGATTGAGAGAGTGTGAGAGATTGTGTGTGAGAGATTTTGAGTGAGAGAGATTGAGAGAGTGAGAGATTGTGTGAGAGAGATTTTGAGTGAGAGAGAATGAGAGAGAGTGAGAGATTGTGTGTGAGAGATTTTGAGAGCGAGAAATTGTGAGAGATTGAGAAAGAGTGAGAGATTGTGTGTGAGAGAGAGAGAGATTTTGAGTGCGAGAGATTGAGAGAGTGAGAGAGATTTTGAGTGAGAGAGATTGAGAGAGAGTGAGAGATTGTGTGTGAGAGATTTTGAGAGTGAGAGATTGTGAGAGATTGTGAGAGATTGAGAGAGAGTGTGAGAGATTGTGTGTGAGAGAGAGAGAGAGATTTTGAGTGCGAGAGATTGAGAGAGTGAGAGATTGTGTGAGAGAGATTTTGAGTGAGAGAGATTGTGAGTGAGAGAGATTGTGTGAGAGAGATTGTGTGAGAGAGATTGTGTGTGTGAGAGAGAGATTTTGAGTAAGAGAGAGTGAGAGAGATTGTGAGATTGAGAGAGAGAGATTGTGAGAGAGAGAATGAGAGATTGTGTGTGAGAGATTTTGAGAGAGTGAGAGATTGTGAGTGAGAGAGATTGAGAGTGAGAGAGATTGTGTGTGAGAGAGAGATTTTGAGCGAGAGAGAGATTGTGTGTAAGAGAGAAATTTTGAGTAAGAGAGATTGTGAGAGATTGTGAGAGTAAGAGAGATTGTGAGAGAGTGACAGAGAGAGAGAGATTGTGAGAGAGTGAGAGATTGTGAGAGAGAGATTGTGAGAGAGTGAGAGAAATTGTGAGTGAGAGAGATTGTGAGATTGTGAGAGTAAGAGAGATTGTGAGAGAGTGACAGAGAGAGAGATTGTGAGAAAGTGAGAGAGATATTGTGAGAGAGTGAGAGAGAGAGATTGTGAGAGAGTGAGAGATTGTGAGAGAGTGAGAGATTGTGAGAGAGAGATGTGTGTAATGAAACTAGTGCAGGTGATTGTTACCATATGAATTATCTTTTAGGTTGTACCAGTGAAGCACACTAAGCATAACTGCTTAACAACCCATTGTTTTTATTTGACTGAGGTGGTCTTGTAAAGCGTTACTCAGTTCTTATGAGGGGTCTGGTGCTCTGTATAATGACAGAGACACAGTTGCCCCTATTATAAGTCACTGTACCATCAGAATGGGTTATTTAATGCTGGTAATTGAAGAAAACATCACCACAGACTGTTTCTTTAAGAAAGCCTGATCTGCTCTGCCTCTCCTCTGGGGAATCCCCAGCACCCTCTGAGGAGCTGCTCTGTTACTTTATTAGCTGGAGTGAAGAAGAGCCCTTAAGTAGAGGCGGAGATTAAACAAACACTATTTATTATTCATTACTAAAACTCAGAACTCAATAAAAACCTTTCAGGAACAAATCTACAACATAAAAACACTCATCTGTGACGTCTATGAAAGATCACTGCTGTGCACAGCAGAGTTTAACCTTATTTTATACACACACATAAGCACATATATACACACATACTAGTGAACATTAACACTAGGGGCAGTGCAACCTCCCACATATACATACATACATACACACATACACACATATATACACACATATTAGTGAACATAAACACTAGGGGCAGTGCAACACCTCACATATACATACACACACACATACATACATACTAGTCAACATTCACACTAGGGGCAGTGAAACACCTACATATACATACATATATAATACATATACACACACACACATACTAGTGAACATACACACACACTAGTGAACATACACACTAGGGTCAGTGAAACACTTACATACATACACACACACACACACATATACACACATACTAGTGAACATTCACACTAGGGGCAGTTAAGCACCCACATACACACACACACACACACACACACTAGTGAACATACACAATAGGGGCAGTGAAACACCCACACATATACATGCGCACACACACACTCACACTAGTGAACATACACACATATACACGCACACACACACTCACACTACTGAACATAAACACTAGGGGCAGTGCAAGACCCCACACATACATACACAAACACATCCACATATACATATATACTAGTGAACATACACACTAGGGGCACTTAAGCACCCACATACACACACACACACACTAGTGAACATACACACTAGGGGCAGTGAAACACCCACACATATACATGCGCACACACACACTCACACTACTGAACATAAACACTAGGGGCAGTGCAACACCCCACACATACATACACACACACACACACACATATACACATACTAGTGAACATTCACACTAGGGGCAGTGAAACATATACATACATACATAATACATATACACACACACACACACATACTAGTGAACATACATACACACTAGGGTCAGTGAAACACTTACATACATACATACACACACACACACATATATACACACATACTAGTGAACATTCACCCTAGGGGCAGTTAAGCACCCACATACACACACACACACACACTAGTGAACATACACAATAGGGGCAGTGAAACACCCACACATATACATGCGCACACTCACACTAGTGAACATACACACATATACACGCACACACACACTCACACTACTGAACATAAACACTAGGGGCAGTGCAAGACCCCACACATACATACACAAACACATCCACATACACATATACATATATACTAGTGAACATACACACTAGGGGCAGTTAAGCACCCACATACACACACACACACACACACACACACACTAGTGAACATACACACTAGGGGCAGTGAAACACCCACACATATACATGCGCACTCACACTAGTGAACATAGACACATATACACGCACACACACACACTCACACTACTGAACATAAACACTAGGGGCAGTGAAACACCCACACATATACATGCGCACACACACACTCACACTAGTGAACATAGACACATATACACGCACACACACACACTCACACTACTGAACATAAACACTAGGGGCAGTGCAACACCCCACATACATACATACACACACACATCCATACTAGTGAACATACACACTAGGGGCAGTTAAGCACCCACATACACACACATACACTAGTGAACATACACACTAGGGACAGTTAAGCACCCACAAACACACACAGACACACACACACACACACACACTAGTGAACATACACACTAGGGGCAGTGAAACACTTACATACATACACACACCCACACATTCACACATACATACATGCATACACACACACATACACATATACACACATACTAGTGAACATACACACTAGGGGCAGTTAAGCACCCACATACACACACACATATACATACACACACACATATACACACGTTCTAGTGAACATACACACTAGGGGCAGGAAAACACCCACACATACACACACACACAAACTAGTAAACAAACACACTTGGGGCAGTGAAACATCCACACATATACACATACAGTAGTGAACATACACATTGGGGCAGTGAAACACACACATATACTCACACACACACACATACTAGTGAACATACACATAATTGTGTTGAATTTGCAATATTGGACAGAAACATTACAATTAGATATATTCCCCAAATCATTCAGCTTTACTCAAACTGTGCTGGGTTGATAAACAGATATCTTAGATAGACTTGCTTAAGTGGTTTCTCAGGAATCAGGACAATCAAGACCAGCACACGCTGACATGCTAACAGCTTTTTCCCCACAGCTGTTAGTCTTATTAACCATAGTGGTCATAGTGATCACCCTGCACTTCAAATTCATACTCATACTTGAAGCTCACTGTATTACAGTAATTCCTTTGTAACATAATGCACAGATTCTGTAAATAACAGCTCTTATAATATAGGTTTACTCACTTATGTGTAGAATATGTGGACACATATAAGCACAGATATTCATATGTCTCATAATTGGCTCTTTATTACTCTTTATTCTATTTATTGTATCTTATTGTAACTTTAGTTTAATATTGTTCTTATTACATGTCATACATTTGTGCCTTAGCAAGACAAATTCCTAAAATAAATGATTCTGATTCTGACACTGAATGAAGGTACATTAAGAATGAGGGTATTTTTTTAGATAACAGCATGTCATATGATGTCAGAAACCACATAAGCAGCTACACAGAGTTGAAAAGAAGCGTGTGATGATTACTGTAAGGTATATGGACAGTGCTTGGTGAGGTATTAGCCTCCAACTCGCCTCAAAACTATAAAAGCAAGCGTTTGCAAACTTTGTGTAAATATGATTTGTGGCTGAACTGTGGCTGTAAGGAGGTTAACAGTTACTTCAGCATGCACTTTCATCCTCTAAGCCATCCATCCCTCCATTATTCTCTTAGTTTATCTTCCACCATCAGTCTTCACCTTCCATTACCCTCTATCCATTTTCCGTCTGCCCTGTTCAGTTTATCTCTCGGCCCTTAATCCATCTCCCTGCTTTCTTTGAAGTGTGTCTCTTTCTCTCTCTCCCTCTCTCTCATTACCCTCATCCGTTTCGTGTCTGCACGTTCAGACTCATTGGGTTCAGTGTGTGCTCGTTCTGGGACGCTCCGAGTTGGACCTGGGTCAGGGCTCATCTTTCACCCCTGAGATGCAGCGGTGGTGCTGGAGAACAGTCATTACACCAGCTTTGACCCTTTCCACACCGCCTCCCTGACCCCCAACGTTTAGGTCAAGATAATAAACGTCAGAGGCACCACATACATTTCCACACGTGTAGAAACCTGCGCCCGCGTCCACATACAGTACCGGTCAGTCGGTATTGGTAGACGGGCCGTTCTCGTTTTTTTTAAAAACAAATGAGCCAGCATACTCTCTGCATGCTATAAATCAGTTTCGTACACACACACACACACATATATATGTGTGTATGTGTGTGTGTGTGTGTGTACGAAACTGATTTATAGCATGCCGAGAGTATGCTGGCTCTTTCAGATCGAGGACATATATATATATATAGATTTTTTTTTTTCCCCTACATTATTTGAACATCCCAATGGTAGTTTACATTGTGTGAACATTCTATGATGAATGGACCAATAGAAGTAAAATATGTTTTAGTCTCTCCTGTAAGGTTGCAATTTTTGAGATACTTGTTTTTCATTGGACAGCGATGATATCTATATATATATATATATATATATATATATATATATATATATATATATATATATATATATATATATATATATCAGAGATGAGCCGATGGCTAATCACCTTTTAGCGCGATCGTCCGATAGCCGATACCGATCGAGGGCGGGCTTTAGCCACCGCAGGGCTACATGTAGTTATTAACGCAAGCAAGTCTAAACTGATTTATTACCATTTTTAACAAGCTCATATAAAACAGCATAATATTTGTAACAAAATTATCAGTAAATAAACAAAGTAAATCAAACAAATATCCCCAATACTGTAATCATTCAATTTAGACCCTTAATTTAAAATGAAAAAAGCTAATTAAATAAATGCAGTCAAAACTGCAGTCATTAAACACAGACTGTGACTCAGACTGGTTTATTTTAGACAAAAATCTGTAATCAATAAATGTAGATCTTGAATTGCTGCTGCTGTTCTGTTTGTACCGGGTGTTCTGGGTTGTTTGTTTTGTGCTAGCTGTGCGTGCTAGCTCTGCTGGTTGCTGATACTCACTGTATTCAGCTGTGTGTAGTGCTGTATCAGATTAGTAGTGTTAAATGTCTTTGTCTTGGTTTCCCCCAAGAGACAAGCTGATTTTACTAATTTAAAAACGTCCTGGAAAATGAAAGGGTATGTCTTCCCAACTAGCGGTTCAGATAGGAATTGCAATCTGACCGGAGGGGGTTTCAACAAAACTCTAGCTGGACATTAAGCTCATTTGTTAAACGGCATCGATCAGCTCTCGGGATCGGCTAAATTGGAGAAATATCGGCCGATCACCGATCACATATTTTGATTAAAAATCGTCCGATACCGATGCATAGCCGATCGATCCTTCAATTTCTAATATATATATATATATATATATATATATATATATATATATATATATATATATATATATATATATAAAATGTAATACACATAACGGTCAGTCAAAACAGTAAAACCAATTCCTTCTATCTATGCTCATTTTCTAGTTTCTCTGTTTCTCTGTATACTTTGTTACCCTGTTCTTCAGTGGTCAGGACCCCCACGGGACCACCACAGAGCAGGTATTATTGGGGAGGTGGATCATTCTCAGCACTGCAGTGACATTGACATGATGGTGGTGTGTTAGTGTGTGTTGTGCTGGTGTGAGTGGATCAGACACAGCAGTGCTGCTGCAGTGTTTAAACACTGTGTTCACTCAATGTCCACTTTTGTTATACACACACCTACCTTGTGGGTCCACCTTGTAGATGTAAAGTCAGAGACAGTAGCTCATCTGTTACTGCACAGTTTGTGTTCCTCGAGTCCTTCATCAATGGACACAAGACGCCGCCCACAGGACCCTGTTATTATATTTTAAAAGCTATGTTTTCCAGACAGGAAGTTTTTATCTGCTCAGCAAAACACTTTATTTATGAAATATTTAAACAGTATTAATAGAATAAAAATTAGTGCTTTTACATACGTCAGTGTGTTTATTTAACCCTTTCCAAGCTTCTCCTAAACAACCCAGTATTATTTACAGTTCTCATCTAATACCTGCTTTGACTGCTCAGTACATCATTAAGCTAAATCAAGATTGCTGCTGAAGGAACTGAATACATTCATACAATGTCTGGGGCGTCCAGGAGAAATCTGGAACTACACTTTGTTCTTCAAACTGGAGCTCAAGATCTGATCTACTTCTCCCACAATAACATATTCATGTTACTTTGTATTGTATGTATGATTATTTACATCTGTTCTAATCATATCTGGTGATGAAAATACACTTGTTGCTCAGATAAAGGCTTTTAAACATCTAGCTTTGGTGTCTAAGACTTCTGCACAGTAATATAGATGAAATGTGCAAAATTGGTGATGCAACTTTCAAGTTTATTCCTTAAAACTTTATAAAACTTAAGGCTTTATTGCCAGCAGTAACAAAAGATGAAACTCTAATATTATATTAAATAATGAATTATTTTTTTTCTTATATGATCTATCAGTTTTGGAGTTTCAAGGTTTGTTCTGACAGCAGCAGTGTACATATTAATATAAAAGTGCATCCAAACTATATATATATATATATATATATATATATATATATATATATATATATATATATATATATATATATATATAACAGTGTTGGAGCTGATAAGGGAATTGTGTGAAGTTAGAATCCACTCAGACGGTGAGATCAGTATTTAATGATTCAGCGCTGCATTAGCGTCTACCGCCTCGTCTCGTTCCACTGCCCAGCTCTCACTTTCAATCATGTCATTGCTGTCGGGGGGACACTTTGGCTTTATCCGTCATGGAAAGACTCTGTCATCAGAGTGTAGATTACATGAGCCGTCCGGTTCCTGAAACAAACAGGTCCTCGGGTCCCAAGAGCAGCAGGGGACGTCTTCCAGACCTTTGCTGCAGTCCTCTGCACTGTTGCTCTGAAGATAAGGCCCATGGGAGGATATGACTTACGGTACATGAGGCTAAACAGGGACTCAGAACACGGTGGATTAGCATAAAAGCATGCTCAGGTTGAAGCACTGTCACTTCCAATGAGTGATTACTTTGAAGGTGACATATTATACCTTGTTTTACACACGGTAACTAAGTTCTCAGGTCTGAATGAATTGTGTGTGACATGCTTTGGTCAGAATATCTCAAGGATGAAGCATCACAGCTGCCTTTTCAGCCTGTCTAACCTGCTGTGTTCATAATGGCTATAATTTAGAGTGTCTGTTCCTTTAAATGGTAATGAGCAACCGGTAATTGCTACAAACCTTTAATTATCAGACTAATAGTGATATTATTAGATAACCTGCAGATAGTAACCCGAAGAACTTTCAAAAACATTACATCTCTATTAATTTATTAGCTCAGCTGTTAGGATTGTTAGTACTAAATTTCCTTTATCTATAAGGGAAATATAAGCCAGCATGTAACTACTGCATGTTTTAAGGTGGAACTGGAAAATTTGCACAAGACAATACACTTATTGCTCAGATAAAGGCTTTTAAACAATCAGCTTTGGTGTCTAAGACTTTTGCACATTAATATAGATGAAATGTGCAAAATTGGTGATGCAACTTTCAAGCTTATTTCATAAAACTAGGCTTTATTGCCCGCAGTAACAAAAGATGAAACCCTAATATAATATTAAAGTATACATATATATATACTAAATATACATACATAATAATAGTGATAACATTATTGGAGAACCTGCAGCTTATAACCTTAAGAACTTTCAAGAACATTACATCTCCATTAATTTATTAGCTCAGCTGTTAGTTTTGGTTAGTGCTAAACGGCCAAGGATGCAGCAGAATAATAACTTTTCACCACTTGCATTTTCTTTATCTATAGATTTACAAACAAACGGTTGGTGTTGATCCCTCACTTTGGAAGTTGTTTCACTTTTTGTGCTGTGTTGTACTGATCAAATATAGTAAAACAGCCAGACACTTATTTCATATTCGCTTCGTGCTTGAATTTTATGGTTCCATCTTAAATAGCTTAGCAATTAATAGTTGTCTGAGGGGCCAGCATGTAACTACTGCATGTTTTAAGGTTGAATATATATATATATATATATATATATATATATATATATATATATATATATATATATATATATATATATATATATATATACACACACCACAGCTGCCTTTTAAATGGTCCTTTAAATGGTAATGAGCAGTCAGTAATTGCTACGAACATGCAATTACTATAACATATAACATTATTGGAGAACCTGCAGCTAGTAACCCCAAGAACTGTCAAGAACATTATATCTTCATTAATGTATTAGCTCAGCTTTTAACGTTGGTTAGTGCTAAATGGCCAAAGATGCACAGAGAATAATAATTTTTTACCTCTTGCATTTCCCTGTAGCAATTAACAGCAGTTGTCTGAGGCGCCAGCATGTAACTGCTGCCCATTTTAAGGTGGAACTGAAAAACTTGCACAAGAAGCTGGCAGATATAACGCTGACCTCAGCTTCTTGTGTCAGACACAAGATGATCAGCACACACTGTAACACTTTAACTGTCATCAAAAATAAACCTCAGTTCACTTTCAAATCTAGCTGAGAAGCGATGTGCAGATGTACTCAGAAAAAGCTGAACAGTTGATTCCCATGTTTTCTAATGTAGGCAGCCTACAAACCACTGACTGGGTTGGCGTAATATACAGTTTGTGCGTTGGTAAGCGAACCAGATACCCAAACAAAAAATAAAAGTAAAGCACTGAAATAGTGCTTAAAAAACAACACAAGACACTAAAGGACTGAAAATGTCGTCATTGCATTTATTTGATGTGTAAAGAATGGGATATTATAGTAATATAGTAATAAATGGTGGAACCTATACAACTGCAGAGAAACTTTGTGGTCCGTCTAGCATCTGTTAGCAGAAGAACTGTGTGTTTTAGGTTCTGTTCTTCTCTTTTTTTAAATTGTAGTCTTTAATAATAATAAAATAATATAGCATTACTGTTCTAAGAAAAACTTTAGAGGAGAGAACAGAAATCTCCTTCATTTAGATTCAATCTAGCTTCAATTCTTCATTTTACATGTAAGTCAATGGAACCAGAATTATTTCTAAGCTATATTTTGGATGTATATTTGTATACACACACACTACCATTCAAAAGTTTAGGATCCCTTTAGAATTTAATTTCATGCTATTTTCATGCAATTTTTATGCAATTCACAAACAATACTCTCCATTTCACAATTAATGTAAGTGTATCAGATGATTTTTAAAGAATAAAAATGTTTGTATTAAAGTCTATTTTTGTATAGAGGCTTATTTTGCATATAGTCCTATTATCAGCAAATCTCAGTCCTCTGTCTAAATCTCCTGGTACGACCACCAATCCAAGTTAAGGATGTTATTGGACTAATTGGTTGTTAGGACACTGAAGCTGAAAAACATTCTACTAATAAGTGAGTATAAAAGGGAGAACAACATTCTAGGTTAGTTTAGTATCTGAAGCATCAGCAGTTGATGGCTTGCTGACCGACTCAAAATGACCAGAAAGAAACAACTTTCTTTAGAGACCCGTCAGTCCGTTGTTGTGTTAAGGAAGGAAGATACTCCATTGAAAACAAGAACCCAAGATCCCAAACTTTTGAGCGGTTGTATATATTCTGAAAAAAAACAAGTAGACCAAAATTATAGGTCCATTCATCACGCAATGTAAATAGCAGCTGTTGTGTTCAAATTATGTAATTTTATGTAGCGATATATATATATATATACACACAAACATGTAAGTATGTATATATAGAATGCACTAAAGTGTTAGTGTATATCTATTATAGAAATATATTTATATCCATCCATCCATTATCTGCTGCTTTATCCAACTAGTTGGGTTCATGGGGGCCTGGAGCCAATCCCAGCCAATCACACCATAAACAGTTCGCCAGTCCATCACATGGCCAACACTCACACACACACACTCACACCTACAGGTAATTTAGAGTGACCTGACTACATGTGTTTGGATGTATGGGAGGAAACCAGAGTACCCAGAAGAAACCCACTCAAGCACGGGAAGAACATGGACAATTTTATATATATATATATATATATATATATATATATATATATATATATATATATATATATATATTTAGTGTTCGAATTATCTAAAGTCAGTTAAGTTCAAAAATTAAAATCACCAAAAACTGGAGATACATATTTATCTGTGGACAGCGACGATAGTAATACAGTCGGAAATGAGCTGGAATTAGGAAACGCACTGAGTGGAGTCATGTGGTTTATAAATATGTGAATAGGCACAAAACTGAAGGGCCTGTTTTTAAACCACCGAGAGCCATAAACCATTCAGACGTCTTGTAATTAGTGATATTTGAAATGACAATCTAGTTTTTCGTGACAGCAACAGCAACACATCCATCAAACAGCAGATGCTTTCAGTAACGTTATAAGGCAGCGACGGCGAAAGCCACAAGAATGTTTTGAAAAATGTCACAAAACACGAACAGCCAGAGTCAGTCTGATGGCATCCCTGCCGCCATTTTCACCATTCCAGCAACTACCGGGATTCCACAGTGAACACTCATGAGCACGTTTACTATTTACCAGCATTTGCATGACACAGATCATGACGCTGGTTCTGCGCGTGTGGAAAGTTCTTTGTCGGCCCCCAGTACACATACTTTCAGTCTGAAGGTGGGAATCACCCGGTGTGAAACACGCAGAGGCGTTGATGAATGTGGAGACTTCTTAATAGCACTGGCTCAGTCCAATAGCAATGACTGGCCTTGTTGTCCCTAAACAGGACACAGTGGAAGGTCAGGCATTGGTGAGGCACGACATCTGCCATCTTGGAACGGAACGTGCTGTTGAAATGAAATGCCACTGGCACCTACACCAACAGTGGAGGAGAAGCACAATAAGGTTCTTCTCTTCCAGCGTGCTGTGCTTTTGTAGGGCGACAACAAGGAAGGCCGCGTATGGATTCAGGAGTGAAGAGTGAAGTTTGATCAATTATTTGACAATTATTTAATATATACACTGATCAGCCATAACATTAAAACCATCTCCTCGTATCTACACACACTGTCCATTATATCAGCTCCACTTACAATACAGGAGCACTTTCTAGCTCTACACCTACAGACTGTAGTCCATCTGCTTCTCTGTATACTTTGTTACCCTTTTCTTCAATGATCAGGACCCCCACAGGATCACTTAAACACTGTGTCCACTCACTGTCCACTCTATTACACACTCCTACTACTTGCTGGTCCACCTTGTAGCACAGTCAGAAATTGTATCTCATCTGTTGCTGCACACTTTCTGTTCTCTAGTCCTTCATCAGGCTGGATGTTGATGGTTGGTGGACTATTCTCAGTCCAGCAGTGACACTGAGGTGTTTAAACACTCCAGCAGCGGCACTGCTGTGTCTGATCCACTCGCATCAGCACAACAAGTCAAGTCAAATCAAGTTTATTTGTGTAGCGCTTTTTACAATGATGTTGTCTCAAAGCAGCTTTACAGAGTTTTGAAAACAGACAGTTACAACATATATCCCCCCAGTGAGCAAGCCAGAGGCAACAGTGGCAAGAACAACTCCCTCAGACTGGAGGAAGAAACCTTGGGAGGAACCAGACTCAGACTCGGGGTCAAACAGTATTTACAGTCTGAACTAAATACCAAAGACACACAACTCACACTACACACACAACACACACTAACACCAACAGTCAGTGCCACTGCAGTGCTGAGAATGATCCACCCCCCTAATCGTACCGGTCCTGTGGGGGTCCTGATCATTAAAGAACAGGGTAACAAAGTATGCATAGAAACAGATGAACTACTGTCTGTAAGTGTAGAACTACACAGTGCTCCTATATGGTCAGTGGAGCTGATACAATGTACAATGTGTGTGTGTATATATATATATATATATATATATATATATATATATATATATATATATATATATATATATATATAATCAGGGATCTTACTCACCATCCAATAAGAGAAGTGACAACAGTCGGTTAAACAAGAGACTTAAAGTTGGGGCGGTGCTCTATTGTGGCGATGTGAAGACACTGATCTAGATGTGCACTGGAGAGTCTGTTTCTGTCCAGGCTGTTGATAATGTTCATTGAAGAAAATGATGTCTTACAGATGTAGGTGGATGGAAATGCTCTGAGTAGCAGTAGGGGCAGCAAACAAAGCAGCTCCTCTCGAAAAACTTTCTCATCAAAAAATTGCACGAACACTGACACCTGCTCTACGTCCGTCCTATCGTGAGACGTGTCAATGGCGAGCGACATGAAGTCCGTTTTTCCTCTAGATGTTATGTTGTTATTGAAATGGCTGTGGTGTTTGCAGAGCTGCTTTATTTTAGCCACCTTGCATACGGCTACAGCTCGAGAGCATAGTAAGCAAGCTGGCTTAGGGTTGGCACGATCTGGTCAAATTAAACAAAACTTGTCGGTCCAGACGGAACTGAACTGTCTGTGTTTGTTATCAGCTGGCCAGGTTTTTGTGCAAGCAGGACTTACATATACTGTGTTCTACAAAGGGGGCTCATCAACCGTTGGCTATACTGCTCTGCTCTCGTATTTTAGTCTTAAGGTAAATACCCAAACAGTTTGAGCCTTGCAGTATTAGGCCATCGAGCCGCCTATTGGGCAACACTGAGATATATATATATATATATATATATATATATATATATATATATATATATATATATATATATATATATATATAGAACACATGTCAGTGTGTATGTCAGTAAGTCTGTTTGAGATTACTTTTGAGATGCAGTTGGAGGCGAGCTACAAACGGTACATATACTTTCATTAGTGCTTTCATTAGGCCTAAAATTTCAGATAAATCCAAACACAGCCTACACAGATAGAGCTTACAAGAACTTCTTATTCTCATTCCTCCTTAAATATCGCAGTTTAATCACTAGCATGTAACTGCTCGGCAACTTAAGGTGGAACAGAAATTTAGAGTAAAATGCTAATGTCAGCCTTATGAGGTCATCAAAGCATTTAGCATGATGACCTGGTACTAAACAGTTTTCATACATAAACAGAAGGTGAGGCTGAAAAATCAGCTTAAGACACGTCCGAGCAGGCGGAAAATGAAAAATGCTGCTCTTCACTGATCTGCACACTTCTTTGAAGGACGTTCAGTTAAGGTAGTGGGTCTATTTAGAGCCGTGAGCTCTATGTAGAACCATTTCATGCCTGGTGAAATAGAAAGCTGAGAAGCAAAGTCCAGACATACATCTGAAATGATTGGCTGTATGATTAGTTGTATATAGCACCAACTGAAGTTACAATGTCAAGCTTGTAGCAGTAGAAGAACCCAATTTGGTGCTGAGTATCTTTTCAAAAAGGTTCTATATGGAGCCATATTAACGACTTTACTATGAAAAGAGCAATTTAAGCATGAAATATATATATATATATATATATATATATATATATATATATATATATATATATATATATATATATATATATATATATATATATGGAACCCATGTTTCTAAATAGAACCATTGTCTTTATTGTATATGTATATTTTTATATTTATTAATTATCACTAACTAGGCACTTTGTTAGTCTCAGTGCAGCATATACATAGATTTGAGTTATTTTTGCATGAAGGCAGTGCTGTGTAGCAGGCGAAAGCCAACGTTTAAGGTGGACTGGTCTGCGTCTGGTAACTCCCGGTCTGAAAGCAAGTCCCACTCCGGCTCTGGACTTGAGCCATTTCTGATTCATTCCACATTCTGTTTTGCATAATGTGCTTAGGTGTCTAAAACATGTGCACAGCAGTGTATTTCAAGGTCTACCCAAGACCCCAGTGTGTAAAACGACTGGCTATGTGTTGAAGAATGGGAAAGTTGGAAATGTTTCCAAGCCTTTTCTACAGCCTATACCAGTGCTACCAGTCCATCACAGGGCAGACACACAGACAAACACACTCACACCTAGGGGCCAATCTAGCATCTTTAATTCACCTGACTGTATATCTTTGGACTGTGGAAGGAAACCAGTGCGGACAGAGGAAGAACATGCAAACTCTGCTGGTTTACAGTGTTCGTAATGGTATTATTGGGTTCTACTAGAATAAATGTTGTACAATGTTGTATATAATATTGTACATCTGTGTTCACCCTCTGTCTGAAATGCTCTGTTAGAGCTCCTGTGTCTTTAAGCCCCGGCTCCCAATGAGCCCATTGTGCTCTTACTGGTCAGCTTGCCCACCCTGTTCTTACTGCTTTAACCACTAGAGCAGTGCCACCTCTCCAGTAGTTGATGTGCATTGTGTGAGGGCATTTGGAGCTGTTCTAAGCTTGTAGGCAGCCAATAAAGATGGTATTACGAGATGATGTCATCTTGTAACAAAGAAAAGTGCTAGAATTCCAACAGAAACCACTTTTTTCAGCTGCCTGAAATACCTTGTTGGAATTCCAGCTCTTTTCTTTGTTACAAGATGTCCATGTTCTGTTCTGTTGTGCTCCTTGGGCTTCATAACTTTTCAGACCGTTTACGTGGACCGAAGTCTCCATAACTCCTGAAAAGAAAGCGAGCAGGTCCCCTTAAAATTTTTTTTCTTTTGTGTTGCATAATGTACATGTGATTGTCATCTGTGTTACTATATATATGTATCCTGGGTTATTCTATTATTCCCCCCCCCCAAACGCTCTGCTAAATGGAAAAGGCAGCTCCCGCTTGGGTTCCTGAGGTACATGTGAGCGCTGATGTATGGTCTTCAGAGAAAATAGATGTAAGGTATTCTGGAGTGTTTTACAGGCGCTGGAGTGGAGGGGGTCTGTGGACTCTGCCAGAATGTCGGTCGCATGTAAAACCCCTCTCTGAGCTCACCTTCTATCCCCCTGCAGGGCCGCAGAATCCTACCTTTCACGTTCCACCAATAAATACTCGCTCGTAAATACTCCACGCTCCCCTGCAACCTGCCGACTCTCCTTCACGGATCATCATTCATGCGCCGAAGGAAGAGCTGGAAGCCACTGTACATGGAGGCGAACATCTGGAGCATGTGTTTATGTTTGTGTCAGTGGGGAGGAGAGATGGATGAGGTATCTTCATCCATAGCTCCATAATAACTGGTTGGCAGGGAGCACTGCTGGTTTGGTGGATGAAGGCTGAGCTGAGTCTGGCTTACCTCATTCGCTGTGATGTAATGGTGTCTTGTCCAGGTATCAGCGCATTGGCTCGTCCTTTATTGGTGCCGGAACAAGCTGGATCCGGATCCGGATCTGACATCTCCCAGATTATATCCAGCACTCCCCTGCATATTGTTCACCAAATCCTGTGAACTGTGGATCATTTATAACTCAACTCATTCATTTCATGTGCTTGTCATGTCACTATGTACACAGTGGGTGTGGATGCAGAGTCCTGCTCATATGTAGGCATGGCTAGTATTTGGTTGTGCCCAGTGACTTGATGTTAGAAGATGTAGGACTGTTAATTATTGTTAGAACACTAGTCATAACTAGAAAAGTGCTTCTCCAGCTTAAACAGTGCGAGGAACGAAGGATGAATAAACGACAAGTAGAGGAGTGCGGGTTAGTATGTTTGAGGACCTGCCCTGAGTGAGTACAGGCAGTTTGGAGGCTTTAGGTATAAGAAAACCATATTTTTTGGGTGCACTCTAAAATGAATGGGACTCTATGGGAGGAACGAGGGATGAATAAACGACAAGAAGAGGAGTGCAGATCAGTATGTTTGGGGACCTGCCCTGAGTGAGTACATACAGTTTAGAGGCTGTAGGTTTAAGAAAACCATAATGTTTGGGTGCACTCAAAAATGAATGGGACTCTATGGGAGGAACGAGGGATGAATAAACGACAAGAAGAGGAGTGCAGATCAGTATGTTTGAGGACCTGCCCTGAGTGAGTACAGGCAGTTTGGAGGCTTTAGGTATAAGAAAACCATATTGTTTGGGTGCGCTCTAAAATTAATGAGACTCTATGGGAGGAACGAGGGATGAATAAATGACAAGAAGAGGAGTGCAGATCAGTGTGTTTGAGGACCTGCCCTGAGTGAATACATGCAGTTTGGAGGCTGTAGGTTTAAGAAAACCATAATGTTTGGGTGCACTCGAAAATGAATGGGACTCTATGGGGGGGAAAAGAGGGATGGAAAAAAAACGACAAACAGACCAGAGCATGTCAAACCAACACTGCAGTTGTGGTCAGGGGTCTTCCCTGAGTCCATGTATGCGAAACAATGTCTGGAGGTTGAGCAGTAGTTCAGTAGATTGGTGTGCACTTTTCTATGCTATTCATTTTCTATGGGAAAAAATGACTGTAATTTTTGGAGTTTGATTTTGAGCATCAAAAGAGTCGATTCAAAGATTTGATTCAATTCGGTTTGAAAGCCCAACGTAGAAAGATGAACATCTGGCATCAATAGTACTTCTTTTTGACCTTAGCCAGAAATCTTGGGAGCTGAAGTGGACTAAAGTTGCTTAGGCCTCAAAGACATCCCAATATGTGCATGTTATTGTTTTCCAAGTTTTGTTTCTTTAGCAGGATTAGTATGGTGTAGGGCCTCCTATGCGGCCAATACAGCGTCAGTTGGTCTTGGGAATGACATATACAAGTCCTGCACAGTGGTCAGAGGGACTTTAAGCCATTCTTCTTGCAGGACAGTGGTCAGGTCACTACATGATGCTGGTGGAGGAAAACGTTTCCTGACTCGCTCCTCCAAAACACCCCAAAGTGGCTCAATAATATTTAGATCTGGTGACTGTGCAGGACATGGGAGATGTTCAACTTCACTTTTATGTTCATCAAACCAATCTTTCACCAGGTTTGCTGTGTGTATTGGTGCATCGTCATCCTGATACACAGCACCGCCTTCAGGATACAATGTTTGAACCATTGGATGCACATGGTCCTCCAGAATGGTTCGGTAGTCCTTGGCAGTGACGCGCCCATCTAGCACAAGTATTGGGCGAAGGGAATTCCATGATATGGCAGCCCAAACCATCACTGATCCACCCCCATGCTTCACTCTGGGCATGCAACAGTCTGGGTGGTCTGCTTCTTTGGGGCTTCTCCACACCGTAACTCTCCCGGATGTGGGGAAAACAGTAAAGGTGGATCAATCAGAGAATAATACATGCTTCACATTGTCCACAGCCCAAGATTTACACTCCTTGCACCACTGAAACCGACGTTTGGCATTGGCACGAGTGACCAAAGGTTTGGCTATAGCAGCCCGGCCGTGTATATTGACCCTGTGGAGCTCCTGACGGACAGTTCTGGTGGAAACAGGAGAGCTGAGGTGCACGTTTAATGCAGCCATGGTTTTCTGTTTTTTGGATACAATCCGGGTTAGAACCCAACATCCCTCTCAGACAGCTTCCTCTTGCGTCCACATTTAATCCTGTTGGATGTGGTTGGTCCTTCTTGGTGGTCTGCTGACATTACCCTGGATACCGTGGCTCTTGATACATCACAAAGACTTGCTGTCTTGGTCACAGATGCGCTAGCAAGACGTGCACCAACAATTTGTCCTCTTTTGAACTCTGGTATGTCCCATAATGTTGTGTTCTTGTAATATTTTGAGCTAAACTGTGCTCTTACCTGCTAACTAAACTTCACACTCTGCTCTTACTGGTGCAATGTGCAATTAATGAAGACTGGCCACCAGACTGGTCCAATTTAGCCATGAAACCTCCCAGTTTCATTGTCTAACCCCCGTAGTTCAATAAACATCAAATGTTAGCTAGCTACCTGTTTCTGTGATATTATATTGACCACGGAACACACCACGGCTCTCTTGTTCACCTAGATCAGGGGTGTTTAATTAGAGTTCAGTAAGGTCCAGTTAGAGGAGATTTCCTCAGGCCAAAGTCCGTCATCATTTCTAACTTGTGTTCTGATTCAGTGGTGTATCCTGTTTACTGAAGTAGTCTAGTATCAGCAACTTATACCATCAGCTACTGAAACACCAACACATCACACATACCGTTCAGTATATTTCAGTATATTTACTGTTTAAATGCTGAACTGAATGAAGGAGGAAATGTTTTTCCTCACTTCAAGTAAAAACACGAGCTACATTTAAAAAAAACAGAATGCTTTAGTTCTCACAAGAGTTTAGTTCTCCTGTGTTCTTGTTTTTGGACAGCAGATAGATGAGTGGAAGGTTCCCCAGGGTGAAAGTCGTGCAATTGTTCACCCCTTGTAGTGTGAAAGCCACAACAACTGAAAGACTCTCGATCTGACCACTCAAACAGTCTTCTAGTGTGAAACAGGTATTAGAAAAAGGAAAGAAATCCGAGTAAGTGGGCGGTGAGGTGGTCGCCTCCCAGCAAGACGATCCAGGTTCGATTCCCGGCTTGAGTGGGTTTCCTCCAGATACTCTGGCTTCCTCCCACTGTCCAAACATATGCACGTTAGGTTGATTGCCAGCTCTAAATTGCCCGTAGGAGGCCATGCGATGGACTGGCGACCTGTCTATGGTGTACCCCACCTTCACCTGATGACGCTGGGATTGGCTCCGGTCCCCCCACCTCCCCGTGACCCTGACTAAAGCGAAAGATGATGGATGGATGGGTATACAAGCACTGAGAAAGCTGATTACTGTGTTAACATCAGCTCTATTTATCAGACTTCTTAATCAGATTACTGTGCTGTACTCAAATCAGAGCATGCTGTTTACAAGCTGATTATGATTGGATTATTAAGTGCATGTAAATGTTCCTGGACCCCTATTATATAAACCCTCGGTATGTTGTCCCCTCTCTGATGCTAACTAATCAGCTAATTACCAAAGTCCTTCCTGAGTGGAAGTGGGTGTGTTCTGTAGTGACTTTAAAGTGCAGTGCAGGATCAGGCTGGGCTTATGGGTTGCATTAGATCATAAACTCTTATTTCATACAGGACATAGAGGGGATTTTATTCAGTCCAGAAGCCGAGTGGATTGAAAACAGCATAGTCAACGGAGCGTGAAGCCTGCAGAACTTGCGAGCCCCTCAGCTTGCCCCACGGCGTCTCCGTGAGACGTGTTGTATACATCCTGCAGCATCACAGAATGATTACACTTGGATTTTGTGCTCTACAGCTCATCACCCAAGATTAGATTTTGGCTCCAGGTTCTAAGATGTTAGTTTTATGGCGATGCCTTCCACAAGGCAACGTGTGCAAAAGCTATTCAGGCGCTTCTTTTTTTCTCCCATCTTGGAAAGAACAGAGTTTGGATGTTGGCAGAAAACTCAACAAAACATGCTTTATCATCGCTGAAGCCAAGTTTGGTCTTGGAAGAGCCGTTAACCGTTAATGTTTGCTAATAGTGGCTGTCGACTCCAACAGTCCCACCAGTACGACCCCTACATCGTTATCCTTCCCGTTGTTTGTGTCCGGCGGCTTTAGTTGTGGTGTTCTGGTGCGGAGTACCGAGTAATTAATCTTTTGTAACTCTGTCTGTTTGTATAACCGTAATAATCAAGATCTGTGTTGTGGATGCAGGTGGGCACCATTGGTGGTGTTTGGCTTCACTCAGCTCCTGCTAGAGGCCATCATTCTAAGGCGGGAGGGGGTGGGTGGGTTATGGGTGCCGAGGGACCGATCAGGCTCCCACTCTCAGATGGGCTGCCAGGACGCTGGCTGGGAGGAGGTGGTACTGGGGGTCCTGCCGTGTTCTTTTGTGTCTGGCTGACTGATGTTTTGTTTTTTGGTGCCATTGCTTCACCGCTCATGAGCAACAGGCCCTGTTGCGCAAGAGAGGCCGAATGAGAGCGACGCTGTCTCTGCAGCCAAGGCTTTGTGCTCTGGCCGTAAGAAATCATCCGATGTTCTGTCAGAAGCGTCTGTCTCCAAAACCGTGCCAAGCTTTTCCCATAAACCAATTACGTAGAGCGTGATGTAGCTCTCAGGTGAAGGAAATATGGACTTTCCTTCTTCTTCACAAGTGTAAAAATAGCTGTGCCACACATCACGACTTGGCAACAGTCGAACTGCTATGATTCCGAAACCTTGGACTGTAGTCGCAAAGGATCCAGGATCTGTTCTCTCGAGAAAGCTTGACAGATATGAGCCGTAAGTGGAAACACTCGTGCCTCGCTTGAAAGGTCACTAATTTGTGTAGGACCTTCCTCCTGATGCTTTCCCTCGATTGAGGAGACCTCGCCCTCTGGAGCCTTCAGATTTAATGGCTCCGTAGCTTTTCCTGTTCCCACACGTGTTTGTTATTCCAGCCTGCTCCAGTGGAATCTTGTTGTGTCCGGACTGTAAATAGACCTCCTGTTTCTCTGCTCGTAGGCACCTATAGGAAGCTCGGGATTGCTCCCAGATGAGGCGGCGCTGTTGATGGATACAGGGCCAGAGGAACCATGGTTTGAGTTTAGGGCAGAGGTGTTTCTGGACTGAAGGTTACATTGGGGTAAACTCGAAATACGTGGGGCGGTTGGGGTTCAGGGCAGTCTCTTAGCTGGACCGTCGTAGGGGAGGAACAGTCTTAATGAAAAACAGAAGCTCCATCTTTTTCGACCAAACCTTCTCGCCAGGGAAAGTCGTCAAGGATGCAGATATTGTCCATTTCACAATTAGTTTAATTGTATCAGATGATTTTTAAAGAATAAAAATGTTTGCATTAAAGTCTATTTTTGTATAGAGGCTTATTTTGCGTATAGTCCTGTTATCAGCAATTCTCAGTCCTCTGTCTAAATCTCCTGGTATAGCATCTATAGCATGTTATGTAGCAACATGTGAAGTCTTATTGAACTGAGTGCAACAATATTGTGTTTAATTTCCAGATTCACACAGTTGGTAGTTAGATTTAAATACTGCCCTTGAGCCCATGTTAACATGATACTACTGGCATGTATCTCCATTTTTGTCGATTTTAAGTTTTACCCATAATTTGAACATGCCAATGGCCGTTTACTCTGTGTGACAATTTCATGGTGAACGGACCAATAGAAGTGCTCTAAACTGGCTTGGACATAAATCTGGTTCCATAGACTTACATTGAAAGTAAAGTAGGTTTTTGGTCTCTCCTGTAAAGTTTAAATTTAAGAGATACCTGTACAAATCACCTCATAAAGACTCATTACAGCATCTTTCATAGTCTTCCATCTATAGCATGATTGTCTTTGTTATGTAGCAACTTGTATACTCTAACTGAACTGAGTAGAACTGTATTGTATTTCATTTCCAAATAAAGCAAATTATTGCTCACTAAGTACCATCAACGTTGAAGACTCATCACAGCATCTTCTATAACCCATCTATAGCATGACTGTGTCAGTGTTGTGAAGCAACTTCTGTAGTCTAATTGAACTGAGTACGACAATACTGTTTTCAAGCTTGTGCTGTATAACTAGCTTGAGCTCATGGTGAACAAACAGAATCACACAGTTGGCAGATGGTTTGTAATGTTGAGCTCTGCTACATAACATTGATATAATCTTGTTACAGTACAGTACTTTTAGTAGGTTACAGTACAGTACTGTTAGTAGGTCACAGTCCAGTACTGTCAGTAGGTTACACAACAGCACTGTTAGTAGGTCACACAACAGCACTGTTAGTAGTTTACAGTACAGCACTGTTAGTAGGTTACAGTACAGCACTGTTAGTAGGTTACAGTACAGTACTGTTAGTAGGTTACACAACAGCACTGTTAGTAGGTTACAGTACAGCACTGTTAGTAGGTTACAGTACAGCACTGTTAGTAGGTTACAATACAGCACTGTTAGTAGGTTACAGTACAGTACTGTTAGTAGGTTACAGTACAGCACTGTTAGTAGGTTATAATACAGCACTGTTAGTAGGTTACAGTACAGCACTGTTAGTAGGTTACAGTACAGTACTGTTAGTAGGTTATAATACAGCACTGTTAGTAGGTTACAGTACAGCACTGTTAGTAGGTTACAGTACAGCACTGTTAGTAGGTTACAGTACTGTTAGTAGGTTACAGTACAGCACTGTTAGTAGGTTACACAACAGCACTGTTAGTAGGTTACAGTACAGCACTGTTAGTAGGTTACAGTACAGCACTGTTAGTAGGTTACAATACAGCACTGTTAGTAGGTTACAGTACAGTACTGTTAGTAGGTTACAGTACAGCACTGTTAGTAGGTTATAATACAGCACTGTTAGTAGGTTACAGTACAGCACTGTTAGTAGGTTACAGTACTGTTAGTAGGTTATAATACAGCACTGTTAGTAGGTTACAGTACAGCACTGTTAGTAGGTTACACAACAGCACTCTTAGTAGGTTACAGTACAGCACTGTTAGTAGGTTACAGTACAGTACTGTTAGTAGGTCACAGTACAGCACTGTTAGTAGGTTACACAACAGCACTGTTAGTAGGTTACAGTACAGTACTGTTAGTAGGTTACAATACAGTACTGTTAGTAGGTCACAGTACAGTACTGTTAGTAGGTTACAGTACAGCACTGTTAGTAGGTTACAGTACAGTACTGTTAGTAGGTTACAATACAGCACTGTTAGTAGGTTACAATACAGCACTGTTAGTAGGTTACAGTACAGTACTGTTAGTAGGTTACAATACAGCACTGTTAGTAGGTTACAGTACAGTACTGTTAGTAGGTTACAATACAGCACTGTTAGTAGGTTACAGTACGGTACTGTTAGTAGGTTACAGTACAGCACTGTTAGTAGGTTACAATACAGCACTGTTAGTAGGTTACAGTACAGTACTGTTAGTAGGTTACAATACAGCACTGTTAGTAGGTTACAGTACGGTACTGTTAGTAGGTTACAGTACAGCACTGTTAGTAGGTTACAATACAGCACTGTTAGTAGGTTACAGTACAGTACTGTTAGTAGGTTACAATACAGCACTGTTAGTAGGTTACAGTACAGTACTGTTAGTAGGTTACAGTACAGCACTGTTAGTAGGTTACAATACAGCACTGTTAGTAGGTTACAGTACAGTACTGTTAGTAGGTTACAATACAGCACTGTTAGTAGGTTACAGTACAGTACTGTTAGTAGGTTACAGTACAGCACTGTTAGTAGGTTACAATACAGCACTGTTAGTAGGTTACAGTACAGTACTGTTAGTAGGTTACAATACAGCACTGTTAGTAGGTTACAGTACAGTACTGTTAGTAGGTTACAATACAGCACTGTTAGTAGGTTACAGTACAGCACTGTTAGTAGGTTACAATACAGCACTGTTAGTAGGTTACAGTACAGTACTGTTAGTAGGTTACAATACAGCACTGTTAGTAGGTTACAGTACAGTACTGTTAGTAGGTTACAGTACAGCACTGTTAGTAGGTTACAATACAGCACTGTTAGTAGGTTACAGTACAGCACTGTTAGTAGGTTACAATACAGCACTGTTAGTAGGTTACAATACAGCACTGTTAGTAGGTTACAGTACAGCACTGTTAGTAGGTTACAGTACAGTACTGTTAGTAGGTTATAATACAGCACTGTTAGTAAGTTACAGTACAGTACTGTTAGTAGGTTACAGTACAGCACTGTTAGTAGGTTACAGTACAGTACTGTTAGTAGGTTACAGTACAGCACTGTTAGTAGGTTACAGTACAGCACTGTTAGTAGGTTACAGTACAGCACTGTTAGTAGGTTACAGTACTGTTAGTAGGTTATAATACAGCACTGTTAGTAGGTTACAGTACAGCACTGTTAGTAGGTTACACAACAGCACTCTTAGTAGGTTACAGTACAGCACTGTTAGTAGGTTACAGTACAGTACTGTTAGTAGGTCACAGTACAGCACTGTTAGTAGGTTACACAACAGCACTGTTAGTAGGTTACAGTACAGTACTGTTAGTAGGTTACAGTACAGTACTGTTAGTAGGTCACAGTACAGTACTGTTAGTAGGTTACAGTACAGCACTGTTAGTAGGTTACAGTACAGTACTGTTAGTAGGTTACAATACAGCACTGTTAGTAGGTTACAATACAGCACTGTTAGTAGGTTACAGTACAGTACTGTTAGTAGGTTACAATACAGCACTGTTAGTAGGTTACAGTACAGTACTGTTAGTAGGTTACAATACAGCACTGTTAGTAGGTTACAGTACGGTACTGTTAGTAGGTTACAGTACAGCACTGTTAGTAGGTTACAATACAGCACTGTTAGTAGGTTACAGTACAGTACTGTTAGTAGGTTACAATACAGCACTGTTAGTAGGTTACAGTACAGTACTGTTAGTAGGTTACAGTACAGCACTGTTAGTAGGTTACAATACAGCACTGTTAGTAGGTTACAGTACAGTACTGTTAGTAGGTTACAATACAGCACTGTTAGTAGGTTACAGTACAGTACTGTTAGTAGGTTACAGTACAGCACTGTTAGTAGGTTACAATACAGCACTGTTAGTAGGTTACAGTACAGTACTGTTAGTAGGTTACAATACAGCACTGTTAGTAGGTTACAGTACAGTACTGTTAGTAGGTTACAATACAGCACTGTTAGTAGGTTACAGTACAGCACTGTTAGTAGGTTACAATACAGCACTGTTAGTAGGTTACAGTACAGTACTGTTAGTAGGTTACAATACAGCACTGTTAGTAGGTTACAGTACAGTACTGTTAGTAGGTTACAGTACAGCACTGTTAGTAGGTTACAATACAGCACTGTTAGTAGGTTACAGTACAGCACTGTTAGTAGGTTACAATACAGCACTGTTAGTAGGTTACAATACAGCACTGTTAGTAGGTTACAGTACAGCACTGTTAGTAGGTTACAGTACAGTACTGTTAGTAGGTTATAATACAGCACTGTTAGTAAGTTACAGTACAGTACTGTTAGTAGGTTACAGTACAGCACTGTTAGTAGGTTACAGTACAGTACTGTTAGTAGGTTACAGTACAGCACTGTTAGTAGGTTACAGTACAGCACTGTTAGTAGGTTACAGTACAGCACTGTTAGTAGGTTACAGTACAGTACTGTTAGTAGGTTACAGTACAGCACTGTTGCAGTAGTACATTTTGTAACCATAGCATGATTTCAAGCTGCTTCTTTATTCTTCTTATGGTGTGAGGGTTAACTACACTGTGATGCTTCAGAAATAAAACATGTAATGTCATGTCATGTCGTTTAAGGTGGTAAAGCTACAATAGAGCATTTTATTTACAATTTGAAATCTCTGTTCGTTGCAATTACCTTTAATTGCGGGGGACTGTTTTAAAAAAGGAGGCACAAGAAAATGAGCATTGTTTATTTTTAAGAAAAAGTCTTTTTCTTCATTCTTTTTTGTTTAAAATATCGTGAAAAAATCGAATCGTGATCTCAGTATCGTGAATCGAATCAAATTGTAAGTAGAGGGTATAGGTAAACCCCTAATGCATAGCATGACTATGACTATGAGTTCCATTAAAACTACTTATCAACTGTGTGATTCTGTGTATGAGCCATTAGTTCATGCTGGTTAAATAGCAAGCTTTTATTTGAAAATCAAATGTAGCATCGTCGTATTCGAACATGGTGTTGTTAAAGCAGTACGTGTGTAGTTCGCTCCATGGTTGACATAAACAAAGACAGACAAGTGGGTTTTTTTATATGCTGTTAAACACTTGCATATGTCCACCTACTGCCAGCACTGTTCTGAGAACAGTTGTCGTGGGTTTGTCAGCCTCTGTAAACTGGAAGTGTCCAAAATCTGTGGGAAATGTAGAGTATTGAGTAAGTTCAGACACATTGTTTGTTTTGTGGTGTTGAATAGTGGCCCTCTAAAGGGTCTACTTACAGCCCCTGTTTAAGGGGGGCACCACTTTCTTTTACACTGTCCTATGTTCTAGATAAGAAAGCCATTTCCAGAACAGTTGTAAAATGCAATACAAACAATTCTATTGATTCTATTGAACCTTAATTTAACTGACAGTAGTATAACTGTGTAACTTTCACTGACGGGCTCAATTGTATTTAGTAATGTAACCAAATGTGTCATTTCATGTCTGTAACACATGAAAAAAATGCTACAGTCATGGTCGGGGGTCTACCCTGAGTCAGTGTATGTGAAACGATGTCTGTCGGTGGAGCAGAAGTTCAGTAGATGGACATGCACTTTTCTGTCCTATTCATTTACTATGGGAAAAAAATTCCAGAAAAAAATCTGTTGTTTTCTAGAATCCGTGCATCCGATCAAAAAGCTGTACACAAGCCTGAATCACACAATCAGACCAAACGATCTGAAGTGGTGTTGATATAATTATTGATGTAGTAGCTAGGGCTGTGTATTGGCAAGACCCTTCCGATACAATACGTATCGTGATGCAGCGGTCACGATTCAATGTATCGTGATATACTGCGATACTGCAAGCAAAGTAATACACTATGATTTTTCAAATCCTACTATTAAACACACCACTATATAAAAAGGTTTGTCAATGCTTACAATAGCATTGCGCCCTTGTGCTGCTTGTTAATGTTGGAGTGGAGCTGAAAATGGATTACAACACTGCCATCTAGTGGTCAGAGGTTTAAACACAACACACAATGATTCACTGTCTGCCAGGAATCTGTGTATCGACACGGTGTTGTTGAGAATCGATACAGTATTACCTAACATTATATCCTGATATTCAATATTTTGATATTTTCTTACACCCCTGTTGTGTTACCCTCTTTCTGCATCTAATTTCAAATTCCCTCACTTCTTTTCTCCTTGGTCACTCGTTCTCATGCTTTCCATGCCTCTCCTTTGCACTTTCCCTGAAAACGTTCCTTTTGTGTGGTAGCAGAACCATCTGTGTCGCAGATGCCACCTCGGCGTGACGTTCCCACCTAAATAAACAAACAAGGAAACAAAGAAGACCAACAGGAAAAGGGGGTGTTGTGTTGTTGTGATGTTTGCACAATCAGGCCTCACTGTTCCTCTCAGAGCCGACTGTGTCCAGTGCTGGAGGACATTCCTGTCACGCTGGTCACTGTTCCATGCAACTGTGTTCACTAGTGAAAACTCCTTTAGCATCTGTTTAGGAGTATCTGGGTGTTTAAACATGTGGTCATGGATTTTCAGACATGACAGTTACTTGGATTGTGAGCTGATACTAGAAAGGCTACTTGCACTACAAAGAATCAACAGTTTTTTTTTGTTAAAGTCAAGAGGCACGGTGGTGTAGTGGTTAGTACGGTGGTGTAGTGGTTAGTACGGTGGTGTAGTGGTTAGTACGGTGGTGTAGTGGTTAGTACGGTGGTGTAGTGGTTAGTATGGTGGTGTAGTGGTTAGTACGGTGGTGTAGTGGTTAGTATGGTGGTGTAGTGGTTAGTATTGTGGTGTAGTGGTTAGTATGGTGGTGTAGTGGTTAGTATGGTGGTGTAGTGGTTAGTACAGTGGTGTAGTGGTTAGTATGGTGGTGTAGTGGTTAGTATGGTGGTGTAGTGGTTAGTACGGTGGTGTAGTGGTTAGTATGGTGGTGTAGTGGTTAGTACGGTGGTGTAGTGGTTAGTATGGTGGTGTAGTGGTTAGTATGGTGGTGTAGTGGTTAGTACGGTGGTGTAGTGGTTAGTATGGTGGTGTAGTGGTTAGTTAGTTAATTGCGTATGATTTAATGGTAAGCAAATTGAATTTTCAGAAGCGGGTCAGCAATCATAGAAGTGTTTTTGTGGATTTAAAATGGAAAACTTCATCTATATCATCTATATATATTTAAATATATAGTCATGGTATAATAAGAAGAGTTCAGTACATAGAACTGACATACCATAAACCTCAAACATAGTCGGTAACAGTAACTTTATAGCAAAAAAAAAAGTAAAAACCTTCTTAATGTTTAATGTATGTTAATGTAAAAAGGGTGTTATCAGAAGTGATTTTAGAGCATTTCTATGGGTCAAAAATGGACAATCACACACACACACAAATACAAATCACACCATCTCGCTCCCCACGTATGCAACCCCTGGGCTGTGTTTGAGATACTGCCTATCATTGCTGTCCAATGAAAAACATGCATCTCATGTATGATACATGGATCAATCGAAAAACTCCAAAATCACTTTTTGGAACCAAATTCTGGTTCCATTGACTTACATTGAAAGTAATGACTGTTTTTGGCCTCTACCATAAAGTTACTATTTTGGATATACTTGTATTTTATTGGACAGTGATGATATTCAAATATAATAATTACAACGTATATGTTTAATTATTACCAATAATGCTACATCAACCAATTACTGTATTCAGCTGCTGCTGGTCTGGTTGCTGTCTGTTATGGTCATGTACCTCCGGCTATCTGCTAATATGTCACAGTACTTACGCAGCTCTACATACTCTCAGTACTGCATCTGACCAGTTTTGTATTCATTATCTCATATCCAGTACTTATTCTCTTGTATCTGACCCCTGTATTAAACCTGTTTTGTATTTATTGTATGTCTTTCGTATGTATTGCATACAGCGTTGTTTCGTGTCACTGTGTACTGGTCTGTAACTGGAAACCTCTTGAATCTGCCACTGTCCTGAATTTCTTAATCGATTAATCTTACTCTAATGTGAGTGTGTTAGGAATTAAAATTTGTAATATTTTGTTATGGATTTGTAACCAATGGACGATTTTGTGCAAATATATATATATATATATGTGTGTGTGTGTGTGTGTGTGTGTGTGTGTGTGTGTGTGTGTGTGTGTGTGTGTGTATAAGCACAAGAAAAAAAGTATGGCTATTCTATACTTAATGTATTGAAGGGTATCTTACACATTTGTGATCTATAAATGGTTAAAGACTAAGAATCTACCCTCTGACTCGACTTTTAGAGGCACAAATGACACGTAGCCTACACGCCTCACACACAAGAAACCGGACAGTTTGTGGACTATATATATTTTAACAGAGAGTAGTTTGAGAAGCAGCTACATGTGTTTTAAAGCTCCCGCGGTATCTAGAACAGTCTTAGGTTCTACACTGGACGATTAAGAAATGGTTAGCAATGAGACTTTTCAAGTGACTTTACTGAAAGAAACATGTTACACGTGATAATAATCTTAAAATAATCTATAAGATAAGATAAACAGGTAAACAGGTGCTGTCCTGCTGCTGTGTTGATGAAGCTCTACGGGGTGTTTGAGCTTCAAGGTCTTGTGTATAGCATTTGTACTGTTGTGATCATCTCCACTGTGCAGAGCTGACAGAGCACCACACTGTTGTGTTTCTGTGTGAAACACTCCCACAACTTTAGATGCACGTGAGTGATCACCCCAGCCCTAGTCCTGATTTTGCCACAAAATTCATGTACAAAACGTTTTCTTTCCTTTTTCAAGGAACTGAACTCTCTCCTGGCGTCCTTCATCTTTAAATGAGGCTAAAGTTGATTTCCTGTTCTCTGGCTTCTTAATGGAATATTTCATTCCACCTTAAAAGCTACAGTTTGTACAACCAGCGCAATGTAACTGGAAGACTATTTAAGGTGGAGCGGAAAATTTGCAAAACCAGCTGGTGAATTGAATTTAGAACCAGATCTTAGTGGGTAAATGGGTGTGTAAATCAGCATCTGGACATTTTTCACCCCAAGCAGTCATATCGTCACTTTTCAAAAAAAAAAGATTTTTGTTTTTTAACATCATTTCAACACGACAGCTGCTGTTTACATTGTGTAAGAAATTCATGATGAATGGACCAATAGAAATGCTCCAAAGTAGCTAGGAAAGAATTCTGGTTCCATTGACTTACATTAAAAGTAAAGACAGTTTTTGACCTCTCCTGTGAAGTTGTATTTTTGAAGAATCCTGTTTTTCATTGGACAGCGATGAAATACTGTCTATGTAGCCATCATAGAATAATTGATTTTGCTGGGTAAGTGGATATTCTATGTCAGGTTCAATGAGCCGGGTTGGGCTGTCTGTCTGAACCTCATCAGTTCAGTTGTTTCGTTGTTCAGTGTTTGAATATTTATTCTCTCGTTTAACAGGTAACAGCATGCTGCTGCGCGTCCTCCCTTCAGTTTATCCTCTGCAGCCAGAGCCGATCCACCAGCACATCCGGGAACTGGGGGCTATGATGTCTGAGCTAGACCCGGCCAACAGACAGCACCTACTCCGACTCCTCCAGATGATCTCCGAACGGCACCCACTGGTGAGTGCGAGTGTATATGGGAAGAACAGAGCGATCGTGGGTTTGGTTTTTCTGTCTTTTTGGGAACTTTTGGTGCCCACATCTCAGAAAATCTCTGAAACATATATGTATATATATGTGTATGTATATATATATATATATATATATATATATATATATATATATATTTAATATTTTGATTAAAAATCGTCCGATACCGATACATAGCCGATCGGAGGGCTCCTCTTTCTGGATGTAACACCATCGATCGACTCTCAGCTATGTATTGGTATCGGCCGATTTTTAATCAAAATATGTGATCGGTGATCGGCCGATATTTCTCCAATTTAGCCGAACCCGAGAGCCGATCGATGGTGTTACATCCAGAAAGAGGAGCCCTCCGGCCAGCTCCCTGCAATTCCTATCTGAACCACTAGGTGGAAATACACACCGTTTCAGTTTCGACAGACTGACTGAAGCTGCGGCGTCGTGAGAAAAGCATGCACTGATAGAAACATGCCGTCTGTCTGGCAGTGTTTTACCGTATGTGACTCAGACTCATCCAGGACGTTTTTAAAATGTGTAAAATCAACGTATCCCATGGGAACCAAAGACGTTGGTACACTACTAATCTAATATGACACTGCATGCAGCTGAATACAGTGAGCATCAGCAAACAGCAGAGCTAGCACGCGCAGCTAGTTAATTTTGTTAAAAATATGATGTTTCATATGAGCTCGTTAAAAATGGTAATAAACCAGTTTAGACCATGTTTCATGACTTGCTTGTGCTAATAAGTAAATGTAGCCCTCCCGTGTCATATACCCCGCCCTCGATCGGTATCAGCTATCAGCCGATCGCGCTGAAAGGTGATCGATGATCGGAATCGGCCTAAAAAATGCTGATCGGTCCATATCTAGTGTATATATATAAATAAAGAGATGGACCGATCAGCGTTTTTGAGGCTGATTACGATATATATATATATATATATATATATATATATATATATATATATATATATATATATATATAACAGGCTTTTTTGGTTTTAGTGATACATGTTTTGTTTGGTTGCCTTGTATTGTGCCCCTGGGCTGAAACACTTTTGAGGCAATTATGTAAAATTGACATCACAAGATATTTAAGAACGGCCGTTAATTGACCTTACTTTCCAGATTGTTTCTGTCCTTTTAACGGGCCAATAGAAATGCTTCAAAATCCACTTTTTGAGTTATTAAACCTCTTTACATGGTCTTACAATGAAGGTCTCACCTATAAAGTTACTATTTTGAAGATACTTGTTTTTCTTTGGACAGCGATGATATTTGTACAGTATGGACTGGTGGTACACTTTGAAACTTCAACTTTGAACTAAAATACGTTATTTAATAGATTGTTTCCACGTAATGGACCCTTTAAACGATGAACTGTTTGTCCAATAAATGCAGGAAAACAAACAGATACAGTTACAGTGAAGCTTCGTTGCCCCTTTTCAAATAAAAGCTGCGTTTTTGACCCTAAAGAATTTTTTGGATCAGATATTTGATGCGTGCCTGTCAGGCTGAGCGTACTCACACTTGCTTGGGGGACCGGCGGCCTGCGTGGGTGTGGACACGCGCTAGAGTGAGCGAAAAGCAGGTGTGTGTTAAAAGGTCAGGTATTTTGGGTGGGAGCAACAAAAGAGAAGTGCAGAGGTCAGCGAGAGAGGGGGCGACCGAGTGAGTGGGAATCTTTTAATGAGCTGGAACTGCAGGGGAAACAGGGTCCGACGGACGGCCGTGTCGCTCAGTGACAGATTGATTGACGCATCTGGCGACATTGACTCGGTGCCGTTAAAAATAAGGAGTAACAGAAAAAGGTGAGCGGCCCGAAAAAGCCATTAGTCATCAGAAACCCCCGCCCAGGGGCTTCGTAGAGAGGAAGCGTTCCAACAGATGCAGACACTCCTCTGCAGCACTGAACAGAAGTGTGATTTCCCTGATTTAACTATTTCCCGCCTTTTTCCGTCATTCGGGAATAACAGTGAAGATACAGATCTATTAAAACTGCACAGACGGAATAATGGAGTGAGTGTTAAACGGATTTGAACCATGTTTTATTTTAGATTCTTCACTGGTGCTCTTTTCCTGAGATTCCTTTTCCTCTCAACAGACCAGAGCACCAATCACCTTCACTGATTATGTTCCTCTTAGAAATACAGCACAGTGTAAAGGTTTAAGGCTCTTGGGGACAGAAATCTTCAAACTTTATTATTATTTAAATATTAAACAGTATTAATACAGTAAGTAGAGCTTTTTACATACGCCAGTGTGTTTATTTAACCCTTCCCAAGCTTCTCATTGTGGTAACAGCACAGTGTATTGGGGCAGTCATGGGCTGGAGGGGCAGTCATGGGCTGGAGAGGCAGTCATGGGCTGGAGGGGCAGTCGTGGGCTGGAGGTTAGGGAACCAGCCTTGTGACCGGAAGGTTGCCAGTTCTATTCCACGAACCTACAGGACACGACTGAAGCACCCTTGAGCAAGGTACCTAACACCTGACTGTTCCCTGGGCCTGACTGCTGTGGTTGGGCTTCCCAGTAAGTGTGCTCACTGCCCCCTAGTTTGCCGCCTAGTCCGGTCTTGTGGCTGGAAGGTTGTTGGTTTGATAATGTAGACCCTTGAACAAGGCACCTAACCCCCAACCGCTCCTCGGGCGCTGTGAATAGGGCTGCCCACCGCTCCAGGCAAGTCGGCTCTCTGCCCCCTAGTGTGTATGTTCACTAGTGTGGGTGTTTCACTGCACAGAGGGGTTAAATGCGGAGGTCGAATTCGGCTGTGTGCTAACACAAGGGGCAAATAGTTCTAATCACTTACTTATTACAAACTTATTACATACGCTGATAAATTAGCCAATCAAATTGGTCCCTTAAACTCTTTATTTAATTATGAACTATACATGGTATACAATGGTTTTGGCCATATTTATCACCCAGGCTTTAAAAACTGTATAACAGCAAATACACGTACTCGGAATGTAAAAAATAGGCAGCTTGTTTGTGTTGACTCTCATTGAAAAGCACTGTGTAAAGGTTTAGTCACTTGGGGACATTATTATATTTAAAAAGCTATTTTTTCCAGACAGTAAGCTTTTATTTACTTATCAAAACACTTCTATTATTATATTATTAAATATTAAACAGTATTAATAGTGTTTTTACATACGTCAGTGTTTTATTGTGTTATATTTAACCCTTTGCTAGCTTCTTCTTGCGGAAACTATCCAGAATTATTGTGTTTGTTTAATAGCTGGATGCCTTTGCACAGTCGAATAGCTACTGCTAGGAAACCAAAGGTTGATTCCTAATGCTTGTATGACATGTTTTTACCTAAAGCATGCTGGGTAGTGTAGTCAGAGAACACTGATGGACAAAACCAAGGGTAAATGTAAATTCTGTCCTGAAACTGAGAGATGCAATGCTCATGACTTTAGTATGTGACACATAGCATATTGACCATTGATCAATCAAGACAAACCACAAGGCTTGCGTTCAACCAAGCGTCTCCAAGTTCTGGACGGGTACTTTCCCTCTCTTTCGCACTCTCGCTGCCGTGAAAACAGAGTGACTCATTAAAACTCCCCCTCTTTGATCCTCCCAGCTTATTTTCATGGTTTTACATTTGCGCAAGCGTGCGCACCAGCACTCGTTTTTATTGCCGTTTCCTGATGACTCTGGAATTCCTTACGGGATTCCGCTGCGGATCGGCACGTTGCTCTTCCTGGACCTTCTGGAGAGAATCTGTGCATTTCCACAGACGGTACCAGTCAACCGCTTGGACATGCTGGATGTATCTTTCAACATACTATAATGAATTAGCCAATCGAAATAGTCTCTTAAAGTCTTTACTTCAAGAGTTATGAAATATACATGGACCAACAGTGTATAGTGTTCTCATTGAAATTGACATCATTAATAAAAGGATTTTGTATCTATAGCATTTGCCAATGCCAAGGCTTTGGACTTGGAATGTAAAAAATAGGTTCTTTGTTGGCTCTCATTAAAAATCACTGTACAAAATAGTATTAGTCACTTGAGGACATTCATGCTATTTTCCATGACAACACTGGGGCAGCCATCTTTGTTTATTTTGTGTTAGAACTTCTGGTGCGCCCGCGAATAAGTTGATACTAATTACAAGCAAAACGACTATAAACATATAAAATCAATAGCATAACATGTTCAGTTAGAGGGAGTCAGAATAATTAAAAGAAGAGGAGAACTTGGCTTGAACAACAGTGTTATGAACACAGCACATAAAGATCAGAGTGTTGTAAAGCCGCCTATCAAAGAAGAGGACCTGCGTCTATGACTGGAGCTCTAAATTTAAAACATCCACCCAAACCTCCGTATGTCTGTTCTTACCATTCTGTGGAGGAGAACCAGCACCAGAGCCTCCTTATCCAGAGAAATGTCTCGCTTATGAAGCTCCGAGGAAGCAGACGTGTTGGGTGCTGGTGAGTCTATCAGTTAAGTAACTGTTTTCTGATCAGTGTCCACCGCGCTAGGCTATCTGGACTGTAACTAACACCCACGCAGAGCGGCTCGGGCAGCTGGCTGGACTTGGGTTTAACCGGTTTTCAGAAATATAAACTCACCGTCTGTGTGTAGGAGGACACGCCCACCTTCCCACTGTGCAGGTACGCTTCAGTACTTTTATAGTTTTTCATTACTGAACCGTCTACACCTTCCGAGAGTACAGAGTAATTAAACATGTCGCCGTAGGTAACATCAGACCACCTTCTCATATCATCCACCCACTGTGTTATTAACCTCGGATGAGACAGTGTTGTCCCATTCAAGCTTCTTATTGTCTCTCTGATCTCCTCCCATGTAACTGTATTCATTTGTGGAGTTTTGAGAAGTATGAACAGAGTATGAGGAGTATGAACAGAGTATGAGGAGAATGAACAGAGTATGAGGAGTATGAACAGAGTATGAGGAGTATGAACAGAGTATGAGGAGTATGAACAGAGTGTGAGGAGTATAAACAGAGTGTGAGGAGTATAAACAGAGTATGAGGGGTATGAACAGAGTATGAGGAGTATGAACAGAGTATGAGGAGTATGAACAGAGTATGATGAGTATGAACAGAGTATGAGGAGTATGAACAGAGTGTGAGGAGTATAAACAGAGTATGAGGAGTATGAACAGAGTATGAGGAGTATGAACAGAGTATGAGGAGTATGAACAGAGTATGAGGAGTATGAACAGAGTGTGAGGAGTATAAACAGAGTATGAGGGGTATGAACAGAGTATGAGGAGTATGAACAGAGTATGAGGAGTATGAACAGAGTATGAGGAGAGTATGAACAGAGTATGAGGAGAGTATGAACAGAGTATGATGAGTATGAACAGAGTATGAGGAGTATAAACAGAGTATGAGGAGTATAAACAGAGTATGAGGAGTATGAACAGAGTATGAGGAGTATGAACAGAGTATGAGGAGTATAAACAGAGTATGAGGAGTATGAACAGAGTATGAGGAGTATAAACAGAGTATGAGGAGTATAAACAGAGTATGAGGAGTATGAACAGAGTATGAGGAGTATGAACAGAGTATGAGGTGTATGAACAGAGTATGAGGAGTATGAACAGAGTATGAGGAGTATGAACAGAGTATGAGGAGTATAAACAGAGTATGAGGAGTATAAACAGAGTATGAGGAGTATGAAGAGTTTCAGGAGCACCAAGTCCAAGACAGACCTAAACCAGTTAAGGTGTCTGACTAAACACACACTCAGCAAACTTCATCAAGTCATTCACTAAAGAAGAGCTTTCACCCGATGACGCAGGGATCAGCTCCAGCTCTACCTGGCCTTGACTATTGGGATAAAGGAGAAGATGATGGATGGATGGATGGATATTAATATCCATTAAGAAGTGCAAGCTAGTAAAATATAAGACTTTTACAAACACATTTTTAAATAATGTTAAATATTGTTTATTATCGTTATTTAATTACAGAAAATATACAGATATATCAGTTTTTGTCAATATTGCACAATCTGGAAAACCAGCATTCTGTGTGGTGGAACCAATGCTGTGGAACAAGCTTCCTGATGAACTTCGAGCTTGTTCGTCTGTAGATGTTTTTAAACCAGCATATGAATAAGATAATATTTGTATTGAATTTTCAATTAATTTATTTTTACTCTTATACTTTGTATATCTCCATTTATTGTACACTGTCCTTAGGTGTCTTGAAAGAGGCTTTTAAATAAAATGTTATTATTTTTATATATATTTTATATTTAGCTTTTATTTACTCACCATAAATGGCCTAAATAGTGTAAGTAGTGCTTTTCCATTCGTCAGTGTGTGTATTTAACCCTTTCCAAGCTTCTCCTTGTGGAACCAACCCAGTATTATTTACAGTTCTCATCTAATACCTGCTTTGACTGCTCAGTACTTCATTAAGCTAAATCAAGATTGCTGCTGAAGGAACTGAATACGTTCATACAATGTCTGGGGCGTCCAGGAGAAATCTGGAACTACACTTTGTTCTTCAAACTGGAGCTCAAGATATGATCTACTTCTTTCACAATAACAAATTCATGTTACTTTGTATTGTATGTATGATTATTTACATCTGTTCTAATCATATCTGGTGTTCATACTGGTGAAAATACACTTATTGATCAGATAAAGGATTTTAGGTGTCAAAGACTTTTGCACAGTAGTGTATATGTTACACATTGCAGTTGCATTGTCCCATGCTGTTGATATTCATATTTGATATTTTATCATATATTAATACTAACTTACTGTGTCTTGTGTTTAAGGATTTATCCTAAACGTATATATAAATATTAAATAAATATTAAAAACTCTTTAAAAGTTTCAGATTTCCACCGTGTGATGTTTTGCAAAGAAAGCGCTGCAGGAAAAGGAAGGTCAAGTGGTCAAGCCGCAGGTCAGACAGCGTTTAGTTTTCCAAAGTTAAGGAGAAAACAAAAGATTTTGATATTGTTGATAAAAAGTGAAAGAAATAATGGTTGCTGTGCAGCAGTGCTGGGCAGGAAAGGGTTAAAGTGACCAGTTATTAGTGAGAGTGATGGAAAGCACTAGATAATGAATCTTTCTTCACTGGAAACCAGTAAAGGACCAGTGAAGGCCGGTTAATAGACCCAGCTGGTGGGCGCCCTGGCCGATTAACACGCTGGTGTGGACGTGAACAGGGATAATTGCGAGACAGACAGAGTTTCTCACATTCTGGTCGTTAATGAAAACTCAGTCACGCTCCACACGTGAGCAGAGCCCGCTTCCCCCAGACATAACAACAACACACACACACACACACTGATACACTTGTATTCCCTTCTACCTAGATAGATAGATAGATAGATAGATAGATAGATAGATAGATAGATAGATAGATAGATAGATAGATAGATCTGTAAATACGTATGTATGTATTTTTTAGTCTCTTTGCTGCATCTCTTTCTCTCTCCCTCCCTCTCTCCCTGTCTCTCTGCATGCCCTCTCTTTACCCCTCACTGTCTCCTGTGACCCTGTGGGAAGAGGGTTGGGGGGGTTTGTATGGAGGGGGGTTTGACGGTAAGCTGTGGAGCTGCAGGTCAGGGGTGCGGTGGGAAATGTTCAGACGGGAGGAAACAGATGATTTAGAATCTGGAGGACGTTTAGTGAAAGAATATGTTTATTCAAGATTACAGTGACTAACTGCTCCTCTTAATCTCTCTGATGTCATTCACTCTTATCAGAAGCAGACAATTTCTCTAACTCTGACTCTCTGACTCTGAGTCAACCGCCTGCGTCAGTTTCTTTCTCAACTATAACTCTGACTTTCCAAAACTATCTATCTATCTATCTATCTATCTATCTATCTATCTATCTATCTATCTATCTATCTATCTATCTATCTATCTATCTGTTACCCTCCATCTACCTGTCTGACATCCACCTTCTATCTATCTATCTATCTATCTATCTGTTACCCTCCATCTACCTGTCTGACATCCACCTTCTATCTATCTATCTATCTATCTATCTATCTATCTATCTATCTATCTATCTATCTATCTGTTACCCTCCATCTACCTGTCTGACATCCACCTTCTATCTATCTATCTATCTATCTATCTATCTATCTATCTATCTATCTGTTACCCTCCATCTACCTGTCTGATACCCACCTTCTATCTATCTATCTATCTATCTATCTATCTATCTATCTGTTACCCTCCATCTACCTGTCTGATACCCACCTTCTATCTATCTATCTATCTATCTATCTATCTATCTATCTATCTATCTATCTATCTATCTATCTATCTATCTATCTGTTACCCTCCATCTACCTGTCTGATACCCACCTTCTATCTATCTATCTATCTATCTATCTATCTATCTATCTATCTATATATCTGTTACCCTCCATCTACCTGTCTGATATCCACCTTCTATCTATCTATCTATCTATCTGTCTATCTATCTATCTATCTATCTATCTATCTATCTATCTATCTATCTATCTATCTGTTACCCCTTATTATCTATCTATCTATCTATCTATCTATCTATCTATCTATCTATCTATCTATCTATCTATCTATCTATCCATTTGTTACCCCTTATTATCTATCTATCTATCTATCTATCTATCTATCTATCTATCTATCTATCTATCTATCTATCTATCTATCTATCTATCTACCTGTCTGATACCCAGCTTCTATCTATCTATCTATCTATCTATCTATCTATCTATCTATCTATCTATCTGTTACCCTCCATCTACCTGTCTGATATCCACCTTCTATCGATCTATCTATCTATCTATCTATCTATCTATCTATCTATCTATCTATCTATCTATCTATCTATCTATCTGTTACCCTCCATCTACCTGTCTGATACCCACCTTCTATCTATCTATCTATCTATCTATCTATCTATCTATCTATCTATCTATCTATCTATCTATCTATCTATCTATCTATCTATCTATCCATTTGTTACCCCTTATTATCTATCTATCTATCTATCTATCTATCTATCTATCTATCTATCTATCTATCTATCTATCTATCTATCTATCTATCTATCTATCTGTTACCCTCCATCTACCTGTCTGATACCCACCTTCTATCTATCTATCTATCTATCTATCTATCTATCTATCTATCTATCCATTTGTTACCCCTTATTATCTATCTATCTATCTATCTATCTATCTATCTATCTATCTATCTATCTATCTATCTATCTATCTATCTGTTACTCTCCATCTACCTGTCTGATACCGACCATCTATCTATCTATCTATCTATCTATCTATCTATCTATCTATCTATCTATCTATCTATCTATCTATCTATCTATCTATCTGTTACCCTCCATCTACCTGTCTGATACCCACCTTCTATCTATCTATCTATCTATCTATCTATCTATCTATCTATCTATCTGTTACTCTCCATCTACCTGTCTGATACCGACCATCTATCTATCTATCTATCTATCTATCTATCTATCTATCTATCTATCTATCTATCTATCTATCTATCTATCTATCTATCTATCTATCTATCTATCTATCTATCTATCTATCTATCTATCTATCTATCTATCTCTTGTCGTCGCTCTGAAAGCCCAGCAGAGAATCCGGAATTCATTAGGGGGTGGGCAGCTCTGAGAGTAGCCAATCCTAGCACAGCTGTGTCCAGGGCCAGAGCGGAGCCTCAGGAGACCGGAGTGAGAAAGAGAAGTTGAAGGCTTGTTTTCTATTCTTACCAGCTGGACCCCCCCACAGTGCACGTACGCTGTCGTTAAACACTGTGAGGTCTGTTCAGCTCTCTGCTCTCAACTTTCACCTCCTCATGTTTCTCCTCTGTCGTTTCTCTTCTCTCCTCCACCAGCCGTGCGTCTCCCTTCTGAGTTCTGCTGCTGTGTAATCATTTCTTCCTCTTGTTGTCGTCCCAGACGTTGACCTCTCTGGTGCCGTCTCTGATCGGTCACCTCAGCGACGCCGCGTTAAATGATGTCCTCCTGGCCGTGCTGGTGGGCGTGGCCCAGGTGAGCGCCCCCTCTCTCATCCCCTTTCTGCCCGTGCTGAGGACTGTGGGTCAGCAGACGCCTGGGCTGCTGGGACATGTGGCCAAGATTCATGGGGCAGTGGGCCTGACCAGTGAGGTGAGCACCCAGCGGTCATCCTCACACACAAGCTCCCCTACAGTAACGCACAAACACACACACACACTGTATTCCTACCTTTCAGGGGTGTTTCTGTCACCCTGCGTTTGACTGTATCCACACCTACAGTGGTGTGGATACTGGTGGTGTAGTGGTTAGTATGGTGGTGTAGTGGTCATATATGAGCACTTTGTAGTTCTGCAGTTCTAGACAGTAGTCCATCTGTTCTGTATACCTTGCTGTTCCAACTTCACCCTGTTCTTCATTGGTCAGGGCCCCCACATATTTGAGTGGTGGTTCATTCTTAGCACTGGTGTTACTGTTTGTTGTGCTGGTGTGAGCGGATCAGATACAGCAGTGTTGCTGCTGGAGTGTCACTGCTGTACTAAGAATAATCCACCAACCAGCAACATCCAGCCAACCGTGTCCTGTGGGCAGCGTTCTGGGACCACTTATGAAGGACTAGAGGATGACAATAATAATAATAATAATAATAATAATAATAATAATAATAATAAATAATTGGTTATCACAGTATTTTTTTGTTTTACTGCATTCAGAGCAGGGTGTGTAAATCATATGGAACAAAAGCCCCTAAACCCACCTGTTTAACTCCAGGCTGTGATGCAGCGAAACGAGAAACAAAGGCCAAGAGGGAGTGAATTCTTTAGCAGAGTGCTGCGTGTGTACAATCTGGAGTAGATCTGTGCACTGACAGTGTTTTAAATAATCTCAACAAAAGTGTCTGATATTCACCCCCCCTAAATTTCCTTACAGCAGTCTTCACTTGTGAAATATTAGAAATCTTGACTACATTCATGAAGACGTCACTCATCCAGCGCACACTGAGCTCAACACGCTCACACGAGCAGCTGATATATTCAGTGAATGATGACTCTCGTTCCTGGAGAACGATGCTGTTATTCTCAGTACCGATCTAGAATCAGATCATTAGTTATTATTAGAGATGGGAAGATACAGTTGTTACATCATTAATATAAATTTCGGCGCAGCTCGCGAGTGGACTCTGGAGACCCGTTGCGTTCATCGTAGATGTTCGTGTCTGACGCGGAGGATTTGCTGCTCAATGTGCTGCAGTGATTTATGATTTGGGTTTAGAATATTTTATGAACCTTATGTCAGGCATTCCTGTTCTCCCTACAGGACTACACCTACACACACACACACACACACATGCATACACACACTAAAAGCTTCATCTCGATTTAGCAGTTGATGATGTGATGGTCACCATGAGGCTTTGTAAGTGTGGTGAAGGTCATCCATCTGGACACTACCATGTCACAGTGCTGCACTGGGGAGGATAATACATAATCCTGGAGAGGATAATACATAATCTAAGTATACTTTTGGAGAGATGACGAGGTCTTTTTTTTATTTTTTGCTCTTCATGTTGTGTTCTCCCAAGAAATACAGGCTACTGCTGGTTGGTTTGTTTCTGCTTCATGTTTCTGTATCTGTTTTGTATGTGTGTTGGCATTTAGGGCTCAGTTCTGCTGCATTAACTCTATTGTTTTCTTGTGTGTGGAACCCAGTGTTGGGGATAACGTGGTACAAGGAAATGTGTTACAGTAATATAGTTACATTTCCTGTAACAAAGTACTGTAACGCATTACAGCTAAATATTTTGTAATCACATTATAGTTACCATATTAATAAAAACCTGTTACTTACATTGCTCCCATTTTAATATAAAAATATTCTTTTAAATGTTCAAAGTGTAAAATAATTTGTGAATGAGTGAATATTTTCACCAATGAAGATATTCTCCTTATTTAGAATCTGTTAAATGCAAATATAAAAACATTACAGTTACGTGTGAGTTATGTCCAAGCCGAATGTCTGTCTGAGCACTTAATCAGGGTGCACGGTAAACCAAAACTCGTCACTAAAGACCCCTGCATCGAAGAAGAGCTCCCCCAATTGCACCCAAACACGCTACACTGGATTTCCATCGAACGCTAGTAAGGAAGATAACAAGTACCAGTCACTACCATGTAATAGGTTTAAAAAGAGCCCCTTAAAGATCTGAGAACTTATTCAATTTATAAAGAGTTTTGTGAATTCAGTTCTTATACACAGTACTTATACTTGCCTGTTGTGAAATGCTGACGTGTTAGTTTTGCTTTGTTGCACCACTAAAGAAAGCTTTACTGGACTTTATTTTTCTATTGCTAACATACACTGACTTGTTCTGAGGAAATAAGTAACACCAAGTAAAGTGAAGTCCATTTTATACACGTTAAGTACTACTGATACAATCTGTTCCTAAATAAACTACTGAAAGATTAGTTGATTTGTACATTCCTGATATATTTGATTCCAGTATATTTGAATGGGTTTCAGGATGTAACTTAAAGATACTGAGGTTAGATTACACATTCCAGGAAGCAATGAGTAAAGTAATCCCATTACAATTTTTAATGAGTAATAAGTAATCAGTAATGGATTAAAGTGCTTTAAAAGCTTTGGTTAATGCATAACATTGGCTGATATCATTTCATATATATATATATATATATATATATATATATATATATATATATATATATATATATATATATAAAAATCGGGGGTTGGACAATGAAACTGGGGAGGTTTCACGGCTAAATTGGACCAGTCTGGTGGCCAGTCTTTATTAATTGCACATTGCACCAGTAAGAGCAGAGTGTGACGTTCAGTTAGCAGGTAAGAGCACAGTTTAGCTCTAAATATTGCAATAACACAACATTAGGGGACATACCAGAGTTCAAAAGAGGACAAATTGTTAGTGCACGTCTTGCTGGCGCATCTGTGACCAAGACAGCAAGTCTTTGTGATGTATCAAGAGCCACGGTATCCAGGGTAATGTTAGCATACCACCAAGAAGGACCAACCGCATCCACAACCATTTTACTTTGTTTTCCCAGGTTGCAGTTTCAAGCCAGAACCACAAAACTTAGCAGGAGTGTAGGGCTCGCATAGGAACTGTGAACTTTTGAGATCAATCGCATTTGCAGTTTTTGCAAAGCATTCATTCAAACATGATTTTTCCCCATAGGAAATGAACAGCATACATATGGAGAACATTCAATTCTAGCCAGAAATGATGTCACAAGGGCCATTTCTTGCACTTGGCCTAGCAGCACCTTAGCATCCAGCAGGGATACTGCCTTGCATTACCTTAACAGCCACCTGGGATACCACAATGGTGCCCTAGCAGCACCTTTGCAACTGCCTGGGACCGCATAGCAGTGGCTTAGCATTACCTTAGCATCCACCTGAGATACCATAGCAAAGGCATCTTAGCAACTACCTTGAATACCCTAACAGTGCCATAGCAATACCTTAGCAACCACCTTAGACACCTTAACAATGCCCAAGCAACACCTTAGCAACAACACTAGACTCAATAGCAGTGGCCTAGCATTAGTTTAACATCTACCTGGGACACTATCGCAATTGCCTAGCATTAGTTTAACATCCACCTCTGATACTATAACAATGGCCAAGCATTAGCTTAGCATCCACTCCACCTGGGACACTATAGCAAATGCATCGAATGCAGTAACAATGCTATAGTAACACTTTAGCAACCACCTTAGACATCATAACAGTGCCCTAGCAACACCTTAGCAACAACCCTAGACATTATAGCATGGCCTGGAATTACCTTCACATCCATAGACAATGAATAGGGTGCAAAAGTGTACGCCAGTCTACTGAAGTTCTGCTCGACCGACAGACACAGTTTCACGTACACTGATTCAGAGCAGACCCCCGACCAAGACTGCAATGTTTGTTTGACCTGCACTCGTCTGTTTGTCGTTTTTTCCATCCTTCTGCTTTCCGCCCATAGAGTCCTATTAATTTTTGAGTGCACCCAAACACTATGGTTTCATTAAACCTACAGCCACCAAACTGCATGTGCTCACTCAGGGCAGGTCCTCAAACACACTGACCCACACTCCTCTATTTACCGTTTATTGATCCCTCGTTCCTCGCACTGCTTAAGCAGCGCAATAATCCCGTGGTAGACGGTGGATGAAAACTGATCTGAGTACACACTGTTAACACAAACAGTGCAACATGAGTTTGGTACTCAGTCACTTTTGGTCTTGTCTCCTTCAGATTTGCTCATCGTTCCCTTTTTGCCTACTGTCCTGTCCCATTTTCTCGCTCCTCTTTCCTTCTTTTTCCTCTATCTCAGCTGTTCTTCTGCTTATAGGTGTTGACCTAAGCTTGAGGACTGCTTGCGCCAGCCTTAGTTAACTTAACTCACTAATCCGTGAAATAGAGCTCATTAGGAAAGCTGGGTGGGTGATGGAATTCTGGCACTTAGGCAACACAAGCTTTCTATGTGTAATGAACACACTGCTCTTCCTGTCAATACCGTCTGTACCGGGGCCATTTCTTCATACTTAATGTGCTTGCTTTGGCCCTGTCCTGCTCTTAGGGCCTGATCTCATATACAGCAGCATATACAGTACTGTGCAGAAGTCAGAGACCCTTCATTTAATTTCTTGTCCAAACGGCCATTAAATATAAATTACTACTTCTTCAGGAGACATGTACTTAACAGAATACAGTATATACAGACTTACAGACATGTATTTGAACAGAAGCACAAAAACATTTACACAGTCAAGTCACATTACCATGACCTTCAGCTAATATCCACAGCAGCTAGACCCACTGGGAGACTCAGTAAGGTCCTGGTAGGTGGTCACAGGTATCTGGAGCCATGCTGACTGCGGTGCATCCCACAGCTGGTGAAAGACGCATGGGAGAGGATCCATAGAGCCAACACCCTCATCCAGGTGGTCCCATAGATGCTCAATTGAGTTCAAGTCTGAGGAATTAGGGGTCCAGAGTAGTACTTCTAAGTTTTGGTCAGCTCTTCCAACCAACCTGGGACATTTCTAGTTGTGTGACGTGTGGTGTTGTCTTGCTGGAAGATCCCATCCGTCCCAGGGAAGACAATCAACATGCATGGATGTACGTGATCTGCAAGGATGGATTGATACCCCAATTGGTCGAGAGTGTCTTCCACATGGATGAGTGGGTCCTTAGAATGCCATCACACTTTGGGTCTTACTCAAAACCTAGTGAGTTTCGACATAGACAGCATTTTATTCGATAATATGCACTCCAGACTCGTAGACATTCTCAATTCCTCGATACCTTAAATATACTGTCTACTGAGGTTCCTTCCTTTGTCTCAATCACAAGAAATCACAAGAAATTTCTTAGTCACTAAGACAATCCCATGCAGCAATGCAAACGAAACTACAAGCTGTGAAGTCATTCCTAAATGCAAGTTAGTAGCAGGCAGCACTCGTCTTCTTAAACATGGGTATCTGACTGGATTTGGTCAAAAAATGTTAGCACGTAGGAGCAGGTTTGACATTGAGGGGGACACATTTTCTAATATGAATCAGAGCCCACCCTATCCACTAAAATATTACCTATAAGCTGATTCCACTGTAGGTAAAGTAGTAAATCACTGTATGTATAGTGACGTAGAACAACATGTGTGAAATTACAGTAAATTAATAATAAATAAACAAAACACAACATTATCTGCACTTCTGTTAATTTTCAGATAAATCCAATTAAAGATCACTTTACAAACTAAACTAAACAAAATAGTCCACATGGTACTGTTGTCAGAAAACTATTATTTATTTATGCAATGTCTGGATTATATACAAATATAACCAAATCATAGTTGTTCCTTATTTTGTATTTATTTTATTTATTATATTTTATTATTTTTATGTATTTAGTGTAGTAGCAGTCTGCGGTTTGGGGCGTGGCCAGAGAGTAATGTAACTTTATGTTTCAGAGTGCTTTCTGACTAAAGTTAATATAAAGGTTAGCTAACCCAAACCCTCCTGGTCTGTTACCATAACAACACATAATACTAAAGCTGTTTTACTGCAGTATATATGGTCATCATTGCTATTCACTGCTCCCATCACTGACCTCGCGTTTAAAGCTGGCGCGAGATACCCAACCCTCTAACAAGGCTCCTAACAACCAGAGCCAGTTGCTAACAACAAACACAATGCGTGAATTGTGAACGCTGCCAAAACACACTAAAATAAAGTTTTAAAATAACGTTTTTAAACAGTTTCTGTTTTTTCTGTAGTTTTATTTTTGGGTGGGACAAATCTACCTGTTTCTGATATGGGGTGTGACGCGTCCCCTCCAACCACCCCTGTTCCTACATCAATGATTATGACATTTTTTATCCAGACTATTTGGTAATGTTATCAAAACTGCAATAATAACCCACAAGAGGAGAATCCTGAAGAGGTGCTGAAGTACTGAGGAGACGCTGCAGCTGAGGTCAGCAAACACCACCATGCAGTGGGTGGGAACAAGCCATGACATAGTCTCTCTTTGACTAGATTGTCTCAGTAATCTGTTTTATAAGGAGAGAACGCTGCTACTTAAACAGCTGCCTACTGAGACAGTGCCTACTTAGGCAGCTCGCTAGGTTTAGAGACGGAGCCATTGAGACATTAGTCTTAGAAGTTGGTCTAACATTTTCTGCTTTTCCCAAGAAGCAAGCGCATCTATTCTGGACTCTGAGGTGGTCAGTCTATTGTCTTGAGAGCAACAGCAGCTTCTCTCTTTGAGGTATCTGTATCTCCTTTTCTCAGTGAGGAGCTTCTTGACATCCTTACAGACCTATAGTGATGAGGTGTCTTCTCAGAGTGGAAGGATGGACAGATGTTCCCTGTCAACCATGAAAGCTCTCAGTGTTGTTGATCTGACAGGTTTGCTGCTCTGCCAGGTCTTCCAGGTGGTTGTTAGGAGCTTTAGGAGCTGTAACCTTTAGTCATTTCTTACTTTCTTTTGCCCTTCTCTTTCCTTATGCTTATCTAATCTTCTCAGAAATATCCCCTGAGAAAATGAATACTTTGGGCTTAATGATCGCTCTGAGTGGAAATTAAACGAATGAATGGTGACTGACCTTGGCGCAGCACTGTATGTAATGACTAATGTTAAATTGAACGACCAAGCAGCCCTCTGATCAGTTCCAGCTTCCTGTTTCTTAAAAAAAAAGAAGCATGCTATTTCAGCAACATGCCAAGATTTGAAATGATTCTTAATCCCCAGAGCCATAATGTAGCCAATCGAAAGCCACCTTAAAGAAGGTTGTATTGAGACTCTGATGCAGCAGAGACACAGCAGACCTATTATATAGCCCTGTTTGTGTTTTGCTCCCATGTGTGTCTGAAGCTTTCCAGGCATCAGGTTCTCCGGGCTGAGAAGATGCCCAGAATGTTACAAAACTGCAAGAAGTCCACAGTGGGCAGCGTTCCACCGTGAACACTCAAACATAGGTTTTAAGATTGACTTGTTATTTTCAGTAGGTTCTGCCAAAAACACAACTGTGGACAGGAATTTCTCCACACATAACGTTTATCTACAGAAGCTCCAAACTGTGTGATGAAACTCAATTGATTCTCAGAAAGTTGAGGTTTGAAATCGAGGTGTGGTTAAGATTTTGCCTTGGAGACTGTTTGCACCTTTACCTGAGAATGGAACTGTGACTAATCAGAAAGGGGTCAAGTGTAAATGCAAGTGAGAGTGGAGTTTCTCAGAATGTTGACATCTCAATCAATTCCAGAGAAATTATCCAGAAGACTCATGACAAGAACTTGTGTAACCAGAAGCTGATGCGTTTCCTAGAAAGAGGATCCGTGATTTCGTCACGCTCTTGCTGTGCTCTGACAACTTTTGCGTCAGGTGATATAAATCTTTAGCAGAGTGAAATGTCAGCAGGAGGGAAAACCTAACAGTGGTGAAGAAGGAGTCTGAAAGATGGAGCAATTTAGAAAGAAGATGGTGAAAACATCTCACATGGCTGTTTTGGCCCAAATTAACTATTTGACATTTGTGTTTGCACACAGTTGAATTTGACACAGTGGTATTTACCCATCCAGGCAGTAAAGCACCCACACTAGTGAACACACTCTAAGGGGCAGTGAGTACACTTACCCAGAGCTGTGGGCAGCCCTATCCACAGCATTGGGAGCAGTTGGGGGTTAGGTATCTTGTTCAAGGGCACTTCAGTCGTGGCTTGTCGGTTGAGGGGATCGAACTAGCGACCTTCTAGTCACAGTACTGGTTCCCTGACCTTTGGCCCATGACTGGCAGTAGCGAGAGAAGACCCTGACCACCCTCGGTTCTCAAACCGAAACCACAGCTGTGAGGTGACAGTGCTACCCACTGCACCACCATTGGGCAGTTAGGACCAGTGTAATTGTGGTGAGGTTCCAGGGTTTTAATGAGTTTTTAGGGCTAGGTAAGCAAAGGAGACATCAGTAGATATTTATTTGAGTGGTAGTTAAAGCTGCAGGTAGCAGTTCTGGAGAACGACACTTTAGTCCACAGAAGCCAGAACAAATAGTTGCCACAGTTGCTGCTGTGATGCTAATCAACAGAGGTCTGCATTCTTATGGGACCCATGGAGGTCCCACCACAAATTTCTTGTGGCACCTAATTTGGCCAATTAACAAGTAGTTTGAATATAAATCTAATAATCATGTGTTAATTGGTAAACATAATATTTACTATATTATTTACTAAGAAAGTAATGAACTCATTCTAAATAGATGCAACTAATCAAATGAACAACACATACATTTCAGTTGGAACTTGAAGGCTGTGAGAGAATAGGAAAGCTCTCATACATACACCTGCAGTGGTGAGCCAACACAACAAATCTTAGAGTTCCTGGTGGGACGATCACCTAGTTTCTGCATGTATGAACCAGTCAGTATGAGTCAGTTGGCCCCAGCTGTAGAAAGTGCTCTAAAAAAGAGCCAATCCACCCCAAATTACTTGTGGTGTTCATTTTCATTTTAGGCGAAAATTATTTATCTGTGAGTAGCATGTGTCAAATATTGGATATTATTTATCCTTGCATGGGATGCATACAATGGGAACAGGCCCGGATTAAAAATCCCATCCACTGCAGACCACTAATAGTCTTTAATGCACTGACAACAACATTATCAAACCAGACAAAACATTACTGATCTACCCAGAGATATTATGACTGAGGTCACTGGTTGAATTATATGGGAAGATTTGTGGTGCTTTAAATGGAACCTGTTTACAGAGAAAGGCCAGCCCTTCATGAAAGATAGGTGATCGTCTTGTTATGATGTGAGTGGGGAAGACTTTAGGGTGCCGTAAATTTCAAGTATTTTGGTTAGTTCCCATTCCGAGAGATAGGAAATAACTGCCCAGCGGCATTGCAGAGATAGCTGAGTGAACAGGACAGCAGTAAACCTTCTCATCCCTTTACATGCTTTTCAGCTCTTGAAGGTGAAGTCAGTTGAATTTTTGTCAGCTATTTGTTCCACCTTAAATGGTGCAGCGGTTACATTCCAGCACCTCAGCCTTTTCTTCTAATTTTCTTGTTCCACCTTAAATTCCACCTTACGTTATGGTGCCTCAGCTTTCTGTGTAAATTTTCCTGTTCCACCTTAAACAATGCAGCAGTTACATACCAATGCCTCTGCTTCTTTTTTGCATTTTTCTGTTCCACCCTAAATGATGCAGCAGTTACATTTCAGCACTTCAGCTTTTTTTTCACATTTTCTTGGCCCACCTTAAAACGGTGCAGCTGTTGCATTTTGTGGCCTCTGCTTCTTGTTCAGATTTTCCAGTTCCACCTTAAATGGCACAGTAGTGCGTCAGCATTTTGGCCTCTCAGCTACTTGTTTGAATGTTCTCGTTCCACCTTAAATGAGGCAGCAGTTACATTTCGATGCCTCGGTTTCTTGTTCCAACTTTCCTGTTCCACCTTGACGGTGTAGCAGTTAGGCTACGTTCTGGCACCTCAGCTTCTTGTGCGAATTTTCCCATTCCACCTTAAACGGTGCAGCAGTTGCATTTTGTGGCCTTAGCTTCTAGTTCATATTTTCCAGTTCCACCTTAAATGGCACAGTAGTGTGGCAGCATTCCAGCTCCTCAGCTTCTTGTTTGAATTTTCTTGTTCCACCTTAAATTGAGCAGCAGTTACATTCTGGCGCCTCATCTTCTTGTTCCAACTTTCCTGTTCCACCTTAGACGTTGCAGCAATTAGGCTGCGTTCCTGCCCCTTAGCTTCTCATGCGAATTTCCCCGTTCCACCTTAAATGACACTGTAGTGGGGCAACATTCTGGCTCCTCAGCTTCTTGGTTTTTTTTTCTCGTTCCACCTTAATTGGTGCAGCAGTTACCTTCCAGCGCTTCAGCTTCTTATTTGAATTTTTCTGTTCCCCCTTAAATGATGCAGCAGTCACATTTCAGCACTTCAGCTTTTTCTGTGCATTTTCTTGGCCCACCTTAAAACAGTGCAGCAGTTTGTGGCCTCAGCTTTTTGTTTGAATTTTCTCGTTCCACCTTAAATTGGGCAGCAGTTACATTCCAACTCCTGAGCTTCTTGTGCGAATTTTCTCATTCCACCTTAAACGGTTCAGGAGTTATATTTTGTGGCCCCAGCTTCTTGTTCAAATTTTCTTGTTCCGCCTTAAATAGCACAGTAGTTGGGCAACATTCCTGCACCTCAGCTTCTTGTTCGAACTTGCCTATTCCATCTTAAACGGTTCAGCAGTTACATTTTGCGGCCTCGGCTTCTTGTGCAAATTTTCCAGTTCCACCTTAAATTAAACTGTAGTGGGGCAACATTCTGGCTCCTCAAGTTCTTGTTTGAATTTTTCTGTTCCACCTTAAAACAGTGCAGCAGTTTGTGCCCTCAGCTTCTTGTTGGGGGGCAGTCGTGGCCTGAAGGTTAGGGATCCGGTCTTGTCGCCGGTTCGATCCCCGGGACCAGCAAGTCACGACTGTAGTGCCCTTGAGCAAGGCATCTAACCCCAACTGCTCCCCACGCGCCATGGATAAGGGCTGCCCACCGCTCTGGACATGTGTGCTCACCGCCCCCTAGTGTGTATGTTCACTAGTGTGTATGTGTGGGTGTTTCACTGCACGGATGGGTTAAATGCGGAGGTCAAATTCCACTGTGTGCAAAATCACATGTGGCTAATCGTAGATCTAAATTCGAAAATGTTTGAATTTCTCGTTCCACCTTAAATTGGGCAGCAGTTACATTCCAACTGCTCAGCTTCTTGGGTGAATTTTCTCATTCCACCTTAAACGGTTCAGGAGTTATATTTTGTGGCCCCAGCTTCTTGTTCAAATTTTCTTGTTCCACCTTAAATAGCACAGTAGTTGGGCAACATTCCGGCACCTCAGCTTCTTGTGTGAATTTCACCATTCCACCTTAAATGGTGCAGCAGTTACATTCAGGTGCTTCAGGCTTCGACTTCAGCATCATCAGCATCACTGAAACAATGTAAAACAAGACTTTGTATGACGACTGTATGAAGTGGGTCTCCGGCCTCAAGCCAAACTCTCGAGTGTTCTGTAGCTTTGATGTCTTGACTGGTGGTCAAAAACGTGGAAAATAGTGGAAATTCCGCATCAGTGTTTCCAAACTTTTGACTGGCAGCGTACCTACGTGCAAGCAAAGCATGGGAAGGCGGAATGGATGGCTTGGACTATCAAGAGGTGGTAATTTCGGGATGATTACAAGTGACGGGCCAAATTGCACACGGTCCCCCGGGTAGAGACGCATGCTGAGAATCTCCGGTTCTAACCATCGGAGACGCCAGCATTCCTAACCCATCTCTCCTGCGGAAGCCAGAGAAGACTGGCACCTGAATCATAAAAGCTGTGGAGCCTTCGGAATGACACAGCCACCGGCATTCCTGTGTCTTCTTCAACGGGGAATGCACGCGTCTCTTGCGCAAGCGGTAGTTTACGTGTGTTAGTCATCGCAGCAGTCTGCTGGAAACCACAGCGTGAACAATTAACAGTAAATCAGTGCTGGTCATTTTTTGTGTCGGATATTGTTTGGAGAGGCATGTGGAGAAACCCAGCTTCGCAGGACCTCATGGTTGCGAAACACTTTCAGTCTCAAAAAAAAAATTAAAGGTTCAAAGAAAGAAAACAAGGTTTATTTCCAGTCATTGCTGTTCCTTCACGCTCCGGGTAACTCTCTGCCCACGCTAGGCCTAACCTGGACCTTCTATTTTGGTCCTATTAGATCTCAGCATGGCTTTGATCACAAGACTCTAATCCATCGCCTTAAAAACCTTCAAGTAGGTAGACCTTCCGAGCACAGATTCCGACTGGTTTAAGTCAGTCCTGGTCCTGGAGAGATGTTTTCCTGCAAAGTTTAGTTCCAGCCTCTATCTAGTAAGCTCTTAATGATCTGATCCAGCCAATCTAGGACTTGGGTTTGATTAGCTTGAGTGGTTGGAGCTAGACTCTGCATATGTAATGAAAAGCCAGTCCCTGGTTTCACTGGGAAAGTCACTCATCAGTGAGTGCCACAAGGTTCAGTATTGGGGTCTTTGCTTACTTCAAGTTAATGTCATCAGAAAACTTGATATCAGTCTTGGAAGTTGACATGCCGATGACATGCAGCTATACCTTCCTGCTCATTCTGGAAATCAAAACTCTAACAGCCTAAGATTAGTTGCGTGTCAGATGTTTTTCAGTGGATGTCGCAACAGTTTTTACACTTAATTTAAGAAAAAAAAAACGGATTCTTGGTATCAGAATTCAGAGAAATCTGTTTTTTGAGAAGCTTGGATGTGATCTAAGATTTTGAGCTCTGTTTCAGTCTCAGTCACAAAGTAGTCTTTGTTTTTATCCTTTGAGAATATTGCGAAAGACTATTTATAAATTATAGCTCATGCAAGTGTTAAAAGCAAAGTTATGGTCTTCTTACTGGGAATAAAATAGCCCATCTTCTTCAGCAGGACAGATCCTAACAACAGCAAAAGAAAGAGGACATATCACCTCGTTTTGAAAGAACTTCACTGGCAAACTGTGTCTTGTGCTTCAAGGTTTTTGTAGATTTATAGATTCTTTAATAGAGTAAAATTATCAACAGAATATGAAGAAAATGTTTTGATGGTATGCCAACTTTGTATTATGTTGCAGGGACAATAAAGATGACAGTGAGTCACTGTAGTGTCAGGACAAATCAGTCCAACATAAGAGGATGAGGAAGCAACACTGCCCCCGACAGCGTATACCAACCTCCTGTCAATCACGTTGAAGATCCTGATCTGGCTCAAAACTTTTAAGGCAGCCAATGAAAGGAGCAGTAAACACAACAGTGACTGAGTTCCTTTCAAGAAACCATGTTTAACAGCAAACAAAAGAATTCATGAATGGTACTGCTTTCCACTGCCGGAGAGGCTCCTGACTGTGTCTTTTAGGATAGATTTTACTGGTTAGTGCCTAAAGGTTTTTTTAAATAGATTTTTAGTTTAAAACTATCTAAAAATATGAAGAAAAAGGTTTGATGGCATGCCAACTATGTATCGTGTTGCAGGGATATCCACTGAAGTTAGAATGCTAACCAGCTAAACCCGGCGCATCCATTCTTATAATACTACCTTGTACCTCAAGAGATGACCGTGAGTCACTGTAGCAATGAGACAAGATTAGTCCAGCATAAGAGGATGAGGAAGCAACAGCATATTCATGTTGAAGGTCCTGATCTGGGTCAAAACATTTAAGGCAGCCAATAAAAGAAGCAGCTAACACAACAATGGCTGAGGCTCTTGGCAAGAAACCATGCTCAGCAGCAAACAAAAGAATTTATGGATGGTACTACTAGAGATGCTCTTGACTGCATCTTTTAGGATAGATTTTACTGGTTTGTGCTTAAAGGGTTTTATAGTTTTTTTAGTTTTAAGTTTTAAATGAACTAAACTTATTAACAGAATATGAAGAAAAGGTTTTGCGTGTATGCCAACTATGTATCGCCTTGCAGGGACATCTACTGAAGTTAGAATACTAACCAGCTAAACCCAGCATGCCCTCTCTCATAATACTACTTTGTACCTCAAGAGGTGACAGAGTCACTGTGACTTCAAGACAAAGGAGTCCAACATAAGAAGATGAGGAAGCAACACTGCCCAGACAGCATATTCATGTTGAAGGTCCTGATCTGGGTCAAAACATTTAAGCACAGGCAGCCAATGAAAGGAGGAGTAAATACAGCAATGGCTGAGAATCTTGAAAAGAAACCATGTTCAGCAGCAAACAATAGAAGGTGGCTTTCTACTGCTGGAGATGCTCTTGGCAGATGAAATTTGATGCTGAACTCGCAACGGGAGGAGGAGGGACTGTGCATTTCTTGGTGATATGTTACTCCCTATTGCTTTGGAATAGGACAGATTGCATCACCTCACAGATTGCTTCTGTAAATGACTATAAAGCACCTTCACACCTCATAGAATGCCTGACTCTTTATGTTCCAACATGTGATCTTAGATCTGCAGATAAAAAACATATACAAATAAATGTTACCTCTTTCTGTTATTGTGCTTCCACAGTCAAGCTTGGTACACATTTAGGGAACATTTAAAAACAGACCTCCTTTACATTACTGAACAAAAATAAGAATACATTGATTTGATTGATTTCTTCTATTAATGCTAAGCTTAATAACCTGTCTATAAGGCACTTTAGGCTGCCACTAGTATGTAAAGTGCTTCATACTAGTGCTTCATACTTGTGTATATATATACAACAAGGCCACTGATGGACAAACATCAAATATTATTACCATGTGTCTGTAAATGTATTGATAGGGTCATTGTTGTTTTTTTTTCTCTGAAAAACATTAGGCTTTTTTGTTTTACGGGAATGCAAACACTCTATTATTCTATATTTGTCCCCATAAAAAAAAAAAAACTTAAAAAATGCTATAATAATAAATTATGTAACCAATTAGGTCACTGAAGCTTGGCTAACATTTTGCTGCATGTGTCATTTTATTGCTCATCTGCTGTTATTGTTAGCAGCTAATGCTGTGAGAGTGATATTAGCGTTCATTAAAAGGTACAGAGACGTAGATTTGGATTGATGTGTACTGAAAGCGAACTCTGGTGTTGCAATGTCTCGTTTAACTTGGAGCAATGAGTCATGCAATATAATAGGTGCAAAATGTCTTTCATCATGAGTACAATTAAGAGATATATCTGGATCTTGTACTATAATAGTGAGAGTTTAAATAAAAAAAAGTATTAAACAATTGTTTCTCTAATAGACGCTTGCCTAGTATCACACCTGTTTGGTGCGTTTTAGCCAATGCAGTGTGAAACCAACAAACCCAGACAGACAAAAATACTCAAAAGTTTAAACCTTGGTCTAAACTGGATGTGAAAACTGCATTGGGCAGACTAGGGCTGACACAATTATTAAACAATTTCATAATTGCGATTACTTGGGATGATCACAGTTACTTAAGACTACAACTGTTCACATTAGTTAGTTATAGGTCTGCACCAAAACAGTGTTGGTGTAAAATAAGAAATGTTCAAACGGACATACAGTACATTTAATACAAGCTGTGATCTGTGTATTAAAGAATAAGCATTGTTACCCAATTAGTCTGATGCAGCTCCTCTTGCTAAACACTGACTCACAAAGGTTTGAGAAATGTCCCACCCCTGAGCCGAAAATTAAGATTCTCATAGTTTTTTTGTCCATATGTGTTTATCTCATGTATATAGGACCACACTCTAAAGCTTCCTAAACTCAGGCAGAAAATGGTGGGTCGTTGCCCCAGTACTTAAAAAAAAAAAGCTGGCTAGAGCTCTCAGGCACAGTTTCTAGAATGATTTTAAATATTTTTTTTTTATTATACAGTTTTTGATTTCACTGGGAAATCAAAACACAGTCACATTTCTTGTGGAGTACCACAAGGCTCAGTTTTAGGGCCCTTGCTTCTCTTTCTGATTTCCTCAAAGTAATGTTACCAGAACACATGATATCATGTATTTTCATAGCAGTGCTGATAAAACACAATGATATTTTCTCATTTTTTTAAAGAAATGAAGACTCTGTTGACAGACTTTCTTAGAAGATGTGGCAAAATATCAATCTACATTGTAAACATTGAGACAAAACTCTCTGGAATTCACTTCAATTCCCAGTTGTATGTGGAGATGATTGGCAGCTTTTCCCTTTGAAAGGACAAAACATTTCCAGCCAATCAGGCATCTCATGATCCCAAGATTCTCATTGAATGTCCTGCATGAGATATTTCTTAGAAAATGTGGCAAAATTTCAAACTAAATCAAGAAAGAAAGGAATGAAATATCGATTATGGGCACAGACTTTGTTTTACTTTGTATATAAAATTATTATTATTATTATTATTATTATTATTATTATTATTTTTATTATCCCAGCTGACATGTTACCATTGGTTCTGCCTAATGTTGATGGACCAGCCCCAAAAATCACAAGGCTATTAATTTTTTCGCCATGAAGGCCAGATAAACTTTCTTTGTCTACAGAAATATTTTACAAGGGTCCCTGTGTTCACTGTGTTAATTATGGTCTGCCTTAATTTGGAAAGCTGTACTAAGGGCTTTGTGTTAGGATGGGTTAGATTTGTTTTCCTGTGTTTCTGCTCCACTGTGAAGCAGAGCATCAACGCTAATGAATGATTGCACTATGAATGTGTGGAGAGAGTCTGATTTATGTCGAAATAAAGTCCTGTTGTGTTACAGCCCTGCAGTAAGGAGGCAGGTCTGGTCAGCATATTTCAATTTTATTTGCACCATGTTTGACAGATGAATTGAACACCGGCCAATACAGAGCAATCAAAGACCACAGAAATATGAATCTGCATTGTAAACATTGGGATATGCCATTTTGTTCTTGACAAAACTCTCTGGAATTCACTTCAATTCCCAGTTGTATATGGTTAAGAATCCATATGGAGATGATTGGCAGCTTTTCCTTTTGAAAGGACAAAACATTTTCAGCCAATCAGGCATCTCATGATCACAAGATTCTTATTCAGCGTCCCAAAAACTGGCTAGAGCTCTCAGGCGCAGTTTCTAGAATGATTGAAATCATTGTTAATGGTTAGACAGTTTTTGGTTTCACTGGAAAATCAAAACACTGTCACATTTCTTGTGGAGTACCACAAGGCTCAGTTTTAGGGCCCTTGATGGTTTACCTCAAAACAATGTCACCAGGACACCTGATATCATGTATTTTCATAGCTGTGCTGACTCTGGGGTAAACATTGGTATATGGCATTTATTCCCGACAAAACTCTCTGGAATTCACTTATATTCCCAGGTATATATGGTTAAGAATCCATATGGACATGATTAGCAAATCCAAAGTTCTGCATCAGACATTTCTCAGAAGATGTGGTAAAATTTCAAACTAAATAAAGAAAGAAAACTGAAATATCGATTATGGGCACAGACTGAAGTAAACCTGAAGTAGGAACGATTTCCTACTTCAGGTTTACTTCAGTCTGTGCCCATAATCTTTAATGAAAGAGGGATCATTATTTGGGCTTGGATGATACAAGCTTCAATCTGAAAGGCTCCGTAACTAGTTAGAGTTTTAGTAGTAATAATTGACCCTTAATTTCTCCTGATGTTCTGTCCATCCACCCATCCATCCATCCATCTTTCACTTTATCCTGATAGTCATGGTCATGGGCAGGCTGGAGCCAATTCCAATGTCATTGGACGAAGACAGGGTACACCAGGTCACCAGTCCATCACATGGCCAACACACACTCATGCACACACTCACACCTATGAGCAGTTTAGAGTGAGGATCAACCTAACATGCATGTGTTTGGACTGTGGGAGGAAACCGGAGTACCCGGAGGAAACCCACTCAAGCACGGGGAGAACATACACACTCCACACAGAACAACCCGGGAATCCAACCCAGATCATCTTACTTTGAAGCAACTATGCTAACCACAATATATTTATAAATACTTTTAATATATAACCACTATAACTTAATTCTTTTTGTTGTACTTCATTTCAGAGCGTTTACATTCTGGAGAAATCTAACAATTAGTGTTGCGGTATATGTGTGAGGCAGTCAAGTGCTGCTGTAGTGGAGGATGTTCTGGTGTATGTAGGCATTGCCCACCCAGACTAACATGGAATATGCGATAATCTTGGTACACTGGAAACTGGTCACCATTTCAAGAACTAGGAAAAACAACAACGGTTCATGAAGTCAATTTTATGATATTGTAGTGTAGGTTATGTGGAGTGAGCATAGCTAATGCTAAACAGACCCAGTGGTATTGCTGTAGTCTCCGTGGTAGGTTGGGAGAAGACTGGAAGATGCTGAGGAAACATCTACAGCAGTTTTGGTATCCTCTACATTTACGACACTGGGGAAAGGTCAGAACTCACCTTTCGTTAATTGAATGTCCAGTCCAGTTGTTCATTTTTGGAAGACATACAACTTCGATGAGATGCCAGCCCAGTTAGACATGTTTTAACTGCATCATTTGGAGCATTGTTGTATCTCGGCCCTTGGTTAAAGTTGGATTATGACATAAAGTAGTACATCTACATACACAAGCTTAACATTTTTCTTTAATTATTGACCTCATACCACCAACAATCCTATCACTGCATTATTTATCCTAATGGTTTTATAGTTTAGATTTTTATATTTTTACATTTTTGTTTAATATTTACTAGTTACTTTCTTCTCAGTTGTTTTAATTTATAATGATTAAATTAAGTTTTTATTTTCTTTATGTCAATCCCTGTCCATGTAAATGCTCGGCTACATTGAAAATGAGGGTTGTCCTCAATGTACACACGTGCTTAAAAAATGGTTGATTGATTGGTACAGATGTAAACCAAACCACAAGTATATTAAGGAAAACAGCAATAACTGGGGTGGGATAACTAGAGTTTGGGAATTGCCCATATTAATGGCGATATTCCACATTCCAAACATTCCAATATAGATAAAATTGGGTTCCTAACAACTGACCATCAAAACTGCCCTCATCAGGTAAACAATATTTAACGATTTCAGAGAGAGGAAAATCAAGCTCCACTGTGAAATGGTAAGAACTCTATGGGTGCTATGGGTCTGAAAGCATGTTTAGATGTTCAAGAAGCTCCTCACTGTGTACTTTTCTTGTTTTTTTGCTGATCCTGAAAAAGTAGAGCTGACAGGAGATCAAACAAATAAAGGGTGGTCTGCTGCAAGTACCCAACAGCACTGATGTTAACGATTACAGGTTGGTTTGTGGTGGAGCATTGTACGCTAGTGTGGCAGTCTGCATTTGTTTTGAAATCTGGCTCAGGGTCGATTTGGAACCCTCAGGAACGCTCGACGGGGGGCATCCGTGTGGTCTCCCCATGGTAAAATCAGTGACACTACACCAGGCCATTGGGGGTATTAAACAGACTTCTTGGATGAACAGTGTGTATTTCCTGCCAGTTGCGTGTCAGTCTGGCGCTGGTAAATGGAACCCATTGTCCGCCTGAGTTTGGCTTAGCAGTTTTGGCTCAGCCGAAGGCGCGTAAAAGCAGTTCGCCTCTAAACAAGTTCATCCTGAGAACAAGAAAATAATTTGCAGTTATGCCTCCAAATAACCGTTGGTCTTCATAACTCATATCGTTAAGGAAAAGTTAGTAACACATGCATAGACTTGAGCAAGACTTGCTTTAATGTTTGTGAACATAAAACGAATTGTCGTCTTACGATTTATGGCCAAAGCCTTTCTCAGTTTAATATCTTATAATACTATAAATACTCATTATTACTTATAACTAATTCAATAATGTTGGGAAAGCTGATAATATTCAAATATTAAAAGTTTGTTTGTTTTGTAAACATTGATTTATTCCAAAAAAAGTTGGGACGAGACATTTTTAGAGTAGCTTTACATCTACACGGTGGACCAACAAGTTAGGAGTGTCTAATGTAGTGGACAGTGAGTGGACACGGTGTTTGAATACTCCAGCAGTACACAGAAAAGACACACCAGTGCTACTGCAGTAGCTGAGAATGACCTGTACCTGCTTTGTGGTGGTCCTGTTGGGGTCGTAACCATGGTTGAAAGGGGGCTAACAAAGTGTACAGAGATACAGATAGTAAATGGTAAATGGTCTATCTGGTAGTTTAAAGAGAGAATTAATGTCAATAACAAACTGGATCAAAGATAATGTGCTAATACTAAACATTTCAAAAACAAAACAATCATAATTAGCTCTAAATCATTACCAGAAGGGAAATTAAAGTTAACAGAATATTGACAAAGAAAAAATTCAACAAGTAACAGAAGTAACTAATTGGTGTTATATTTGACAATAGATTCTCATGGAGGAAACATATTAAAAATATAGCAATAAAAATGGGGAGTGGCTAAAAGTTGAAGACATGTTAAAGACAAACCAAAGAGCCTTTATGATCAGTTAGAACAAATACAAGAGAGAGAAACCAATACGACAAGATATTCAACTAAGAATTATTTTAAATTACAGAGAGCTAAAACTAACCAAGTGTAGAACAGTGATTTACAGAGCTATTAAAGAGTGGAACTCCTTACCTGACTCACTGCTCAACACTGAAAATACAATACGGTTTAAAAAACTACTAAAAAACACTACATAACTGATTCCTTATCATAAAACTAAAAAAATAAAGTTAAAAGTAGGGGAATAGGGAGGTTATTGGGATTATGACACATTTTTTTAACTTTCTACTTACTTGTTTTTTCTTACTATCCATTTTTGTTTCTATCTTTTGTATATATTTGAAAGATACATAGAGTAGGTTCTTTTTGTTGTATATGTATGAAGTATATTCTTCTTTTGTATACATTTGGAATATACATAGAGTATGTTCTTCTTTTCTTTCTTGTTGTATATGTATAATGTATATGTGTGGCTTATGTTGATGGACCCTAGCTATCTTTTTAGGAGCTAATGGGGATCCAAATAAAATAAAATAAACAAATAATCAGATGGACTACAGTCAGTAAGTGTAGCTGCTATATGGTCAGTAAAGCTGATAGAATGGACAATGTGTGTAAATACAAGGAGGTGGTTTTAATGTTGGGGCTGATGGGTATATATTTTAGCACAGCTAAAAACCCATCAAACCAATCAAATTGCTTATAAATATCAAAGATAAAGATCAACCAAAGAACAAAAGCACCGCCAGATTGTTGCCGCCTTCTAGACGTCGTCTTGTTCAGAGACCCCCATTCTTATTTCAGCATGATGGCACCAAGAAACAATTCTTCCAGTGAGTGTGTTTGCTAGACTGGCAGTCCAGAACCGCACACTATTCAAAACATAACAACAAAGGATCTATAGGGTTGCACAACTGAACACTTATATAATGAAGAATGGAAAACAGTTCCGCTTTTAAAACTGGGTCAGTTTGTAGCTTCAGTTCCCGAATGGCTATGAATTGTTTTTAAAAGGAGAGATGATGTAACACAGAAGTAAACATCTACTACTCCAACTTTTTTGGAATGGGATAGTTTGGTATTCAGTGCTTATGCATGTTGCGAAGTCCCTATATAGGTAGCTGTATAGGGTGTAACCTAATATTTGGGTAATAAAGTAGAGATTAGGAAAATGGATCTAAGAGCTGAGTCATCTTTTGGGACCCTTGTTTTCTCTACGAAAGGAACATCTTACTGGGATTTAATGGAAATGTCAATGGTGCTTACACGCTCCATGGCTCACTTCACATCCCGGACTGCTCCAGCACAGGCTCATTTTGTAGACACCCATATGTAAACATGGGCATGAAGTCATGTGTTTTCTTCCAGCGCTTAAGTTTTCCCTCAGCCCTCGTGAAATACCCAGCGAGTTTTACAGCCCAACATGTTTCCTTACGTCTCTACTTCTTCAAGACTCAAGACATCTTTATTAGTCATTTAAACCATATATATTCATTCATAGCATATGGTAGACGGTCTTATCTAGATCAGCTTACAAGTTACATGTGCACAGGTAGGTGAAGGTAGTGTTAAGACTGATTTGTATAGTGTAGGGTGCTTGCCTGGGTGGTGAATCGAACCCCAGTCAACACCATGGTGTGCATCTGGAACATCAGAGCAATCAAGCTAAAATGTGGGATATAGGTTTTGTGGTCAGATAACAGAGTAAAGAAGCTTCCTGGACAAACTTGAAAACAATATACACTACCAGTCAAACATTTTTGTAAACTACCAGTCAAACATTTTAGATCACTACCAGTCAAACGTTTTACATCACTACCAGTTAAATGTTTTACATCACTACCAGTCAAATGTTTTACATCACTACCAGTTAAATGTTTTACATCACTACCAGTTAAATGTTTTAGATATACTACCAGTCAAACGTTTTAGTACACTACCAGTCAAACGTTTTAGATCACTACCAGTCAAACGTTTTAGTACACTACCAGTCAAACGTTTTAGTACACTACCAGTCAAACGGTTTAGATCACTACCAGTCAAACGTTTTAGTACACTACCAGTCAAACGGTTTAGATCACTACCAGTCAAACGTTTTAGTACACTACCAGTCAAAAGTTTTAGTACACTACCAGTCAAACGTTTTAGATCACTACCAGTCAAACGTTTTAGTACGCTACCAGCCAAACGTTTTAGATCACTACCAGTCAAACGTTTTAGTACACTACCAGCCAAACGTTTTAGATCACTACCAGTCAAACGTTTTAGATCACTACCAGTCAAACGTTTTAGATCACTACCAGTCAAACGTTTTAGATCACTACCAGTCAAACGTTTTAGATCACTACCAGTCAAACGTTTTAGTACACTACCAGCCAAACGTTTTAGATCACTACCAGTCAAACATTTTAGTACACTACCAGTCAAACGCTTTAGTAAACTACCAGTCAAACATTTTAGTACGCTACCAGTCAAAAGTTTCAAAAACTGTTCTCAGATGTTTGGCTAGTAGAGTACTATAACTTTTGACCAGTAGTCATCTTTTGACTGGTAATGTATGTAGCACATTTCCTGTAGACTAAATGTTAAGCTCAACTGAACTGTGGAGTTTGGATTGGTTTTAACATTTCTACACTGAGCTAGGATCAGATATTGAACTTCATTGTCTCCAGTTTCTCAGGGACTGTGATTAAAGCCGTGTGTGTTTAGAGATGGTCCATAATAACCTATAGAGTTTATAGTCATTCTTATTTTTTATGTGTGCTTAAAATGTCTCTCTGGTCTCTTTGCCTTGCCAAACGTCTTGGCAAGGTAACATTTAGCGCACCTGAGTTGGACACAGATGTGCTAGATCGCAGGGCCAGTATCTCTGGTTTCAGCAAGGCTAGCAGTGCGATCCTGGGCTTGTTGAAAAAGCATGTCTGGCTCTACTGGCCTGTGGAGTTTGGATCTGTTGTAACATTTCTACACTGAGCTCGGATCAGATATTGGACTTTGTTGTCTTCAGTTTCTCAGAGACTATAATAAAAAGGCATGTGTGGTTGGAGACGGTGCATAACGACCTGTAAACTTAAAAGTCAGTCATATTCTTGAAGTTGGGCTGCTTAAAATTTTTCTGGCTCTCTGGACCTCCGCCATGGATGTCATCTTGGCAAGGCAGCCCATGGTGTGCCTGAGTTGGATACACATGTGAGATAGCATGGTCCGTTTCTCTGGTTCCATGAAGGCTAGCAGTGCGATCTAGGGCTTGCTGGAAAAGATATGTCAGGCCCTACTGACCTGTAACATTTGGCTCCATCTCAGGTTTTGGAATCATAATGTTGGGCAGCCCTTAGACACCACAGTAGTACTTAAGCAACACCTCAGCAACCACCCAGGACGCCATAGCAGCGGCCAAGCAACACCAGATCTATAGTATAACAACAGTATTGCAACCTCCTGGGGTAAGCATGCATCTTTGAGAGAGAGCAGAACTTCAAGCTCAACTCTTGCTTCAGATCTGAAAACATCCACATGTGTTTCTGTCCATCTTTCCACTGTGAGAAGACACCTCCATGTCTGAAAGGATGTGTAGTGGTCCAAGAAGCTCCTCACTGAGAAAAGAAGATAAAAGTAGATAACAAGAAGAACAAACAAAGGCACATATCTTCACTATCCAAAGAAAAACCAAGTGTCTCCAACATGGTAACTCTGGAACTGTACTGGAATTAAACAGTAGTAGGGTTAGTGACCCTAACCCCTAATCCTAACCCTAAACCTAGCCCCTAACCCCTAACCTCTAACCCTTGGAGAACTTCCCCGGAACTCGGAAAAACAGGGTACCAATGGAGGCAAAACTGAAAGGCTGAAAGGGAAGGAACAAAATGAAATGAAAGGCGGTGAAAAAAGAAGAAGATGACTGTGAGTGGAGTTTGAAGTAGTCTGAGGTGAAGGAGATGAAAGGAAGTTTTCTTGCGCATACTGAGCTTCAGGGGCATTTCGTCACTTCGCAGCTTGTTTGTTTGGAGTCTTTTTTGGGAGTCCGCTGGAGGATTTCCCCGAAGGCCCATCATTCACACCTTTTTACAAAGAGCTGAAGTCATTGTAGGCCCGAAATACATAAAAGGAAACTCCTTCCAGCATCGGCCTGTGAACTTCACAAGCCTTTACCAAACAGAAAATGCTGTAGCTGTTAAAACCCTTCGAGCTGCATTGCGCTGGACAGCCTTTCTGCCAGCTCACCATTAAATGTAGCAAAATAAATATCAGAATATACAACAGAGGCACCTCCCTAACCACAGGCGCGGCACTAGCTGAGTTAAAGAAATAATTTCCCCCAAAAAAGGGTGCTGCCAATAAAAAGTCCAGTTAGTGTAATGCAAACGAGCCATGCAGACGGGTCTACGCTAGTTTTCATTCAGTGTTTTGGGAGTGTAGGGTTTTCTTTAACCATGCCGAAGTAGGTCATCCAGACGAGTTCTATGGTGCTCTTTCCAAAGCCCCGTTAAAACAAGGGGGATGTCGAAGTGGAGGCTGCCGAGAGCTTGCTTGATCTGTGGCCAGGCATGAGCAGGAGGGCAGCGCAGTTCGCTGAAAAGTTTTACTGTAAGAGCTTAATAGGCTGCTTACACCCACTCAGCACGGTCTGATTGCGTTGCTAATTATTCTCTAACATGGGGTGTTGGCTAGGGCCTTTGCGGAGGCGTCCAGGACTTGTGTGCACTGCTGCTGACCGCAGATTGGTTGTGAAACTGAACAATAAACAAGGGTGCTAGTAATATTGCTAAGGTTTGTGTTTTAAATGCCGTGCCTTGCAATAACAGCTTCACGTCTGAATTGGCTCTTGATGACGCTTGTGGACCGCAATTTTCTAATAGCGCCATAGCTTCAAAATTAGATTAGAACAATTAACCAAATTAGAGATCTGGACTTGCCAGTTGCAGAACATTCCTCTGTTCCTTTGTTGTTCAAGCACCTTGTCTTGCTTAGGCCTAGTGCTTCGGATCATCGTCCTGCTGAAAGGTGGAGTTACTCCCAGGCTTGGTCTTCCTTGTACTATCCTTCCTTCAAGTTTGACAAGATGCCTCGTCCCTGTCGAAGAAAAGCACTACCACTACATGATGCTGCCACCATCATGCTTCACTGTTGGGATGGTGTTTGTTGTAGAATGCTCGGCATGTACTGTCTTGGAATTGACTGATCTGACCACAAATCTGTGTCCTGCTTCAGGACCAGTCTCATACTCCAGACATGCTTTGTAGTGTTTTTTCCTAGGAGCTTTGTAGTGTTGGTATAGTGTAGTGGGTGCCCTCAATGGTGTTGACTGGGGTTTGAATCCTCATCCAGGCAACCACCCTACACTATTCCAATAGGAGCCCTTGGGCAAGGCTCTTAACACTACCTTCACCTACCGTTGTACATGTAAACTGTTTGAAAATCTCAGCTAATGTATTCTGTAGCTAAAACAAAGTGACTGTTGGCATCTCTGTGGCTTCCCTTGCATGTCCCCTTCTGCTCAGTTCTGGGACTTGGTCCTGTCTATCCACTGCCCGGGTCTTATGATGTAGCCTGCATTTCCCAGCAGTGTTAACTGGGATATCCAAATGGACACATGTTTTTGAAAGATGTGCTTAGATGATACACATCTAGAACCTTTTGGCAATAAGTCATTGTCATGTTTGGGGATAGAAGGGCTGCATCCCAAGAGCATCATATTTACCGTAAAGGATGGAGGTGGAAGCGTCATTATATGGGGCTGCTACTCTAAATACTTGCTTCTCGTCACAGTAAGCTAAAGCAAATGCTGTGTCAGTGTTTTTGCCAGCTGTAGAAGACCGGAGTGCCAGGCTGTGGCCAGGCAGGGAAAAGAACCAGCAAATAAAATGCATGCACAGGAATGTATTGTCAGCAATGTAATGTGGAGACTACAGGGATGGATGGGAAGGGAAGAGGAGGCTGCTTGGTGATTGTACTGTTTGATTTACAGAAATAAAACTTAATCACAAAATAATGCATGCTCAGGAAAATTGACAGGTTGCTGTAACATTCCTACATGCCTGAAATCCCTGCCCTAACTCGTTAAATGCACTTTTGAGGCTATTCTAAACTGTTCTAAGCACCTTCACTGCAATTTTTTGAGGGGCCGGAAGGGCATTGCCTTCTGTGGCATACAGCCCCACTTAATTTGTCCACCGTCATAGCTATAACATAATGCTCTTATTTTTTTAAAAATTGCTTACATAGGACAAATATTGAAACTGGTCATCAAAGGAATCCTGATTGGAGCTATCTTGGGTCATTTTGGAGACAAATTCAATGTCATTGGCCAACAAACTGATTCTGGGAAGAAGGTGAACGGTTCAATGAGAGAACAGCTTCAGACCTTCAAACCATTACCCAAGACTGGTTTCTAAAGAAGGTGAAGATGTTTGCATTGACAAGCCAAAACCTAGCTTAGGTCAATGGATCCTACTTTAAATGTATATAGGGTTTTTGAAATTGTGAGTCCAGTGAACGGACCCTCGTGAGGACGATTCAAAAGGATTGGGCCCAGGTTGAATGGCAAGTCTACAGATGTAAACCTCTTGACGTGCCTAGTAGTGTCTAAATGATTGTTTGGCTGTCAGTTTTGTTTTTGAACATGTGTTTTATTATGCTTATGAAAACATTGTTCCCATTGATATTTAAAGGAGTCCCCCAAAGCAACTGCTTGATAGCTACTGTCATAGCTACACAGTGGAGTCAGATTGTTATGACCACATCCTACTTTCAATGGCAGCAGTGCGTAGGTGGCAGCTTTATGGTCTGGGGAATTTTTGTGAAATTCTCTAGACCCACTCATCCATGTGGAAGGTCCTCTCAACTGATCAGTGTATAAATCCATCCATGTAGGTCACGTACACCATACATGCTGATTGTCTCCTCTGGGACGGATGGAATCTTCCAGCAAGGCTAGAAATGTCCCACGTTGGTTGGAAGAGCCGACCAAGACTTCCAAGTACTATCCTGGGCCTCTAACTCTCCAGACTTGAACCAAGTTGAGCATCTGTGGGACCAGCTGAATCGCTATGTTCAATCTTTGGATCCTCCCCCACTTAACTCTCTATGGCTCCAGATACCTGTGAAAATCTACTGGGACCCTATTGAGCCCGCCTAGCTGCTGTCCGTGCTGCACATGGCGGTTACTCTGGACATTACTCTGGTCATAATAATGTGACTCAACTATGTATAACATATTGCACTGCTTTTAGAAAGGAGCAGGGGTTTGGGGCTCACTTCTTAATGTCACACTGAGCCTAAAGTCTTTCTAGGAAGCAGATCCTTAGTCCCTGATCTCTTGACTGCAATTTACTCGGAGGATGAAACGTAATCTCTGAGATGACTACCAACGGCTTTAATGATTTTCATAAAAATGATCTTATTAGATGAAGATACGGCGGAGGTAAGGAGCGATCAGAGATGTGTGTAGAATTGGGCTTTATTGAATAAGCACAGCTCTGGTTTTTCTTGGCCCCGGCTTGTACAGACGCAGTTTTCTGGAGCCAAGCTAGTGTCTGACTTAAACACTACCAGATGTTTATATGCGTAGTCAATTCCCCAAATTCATGGAGGCACCAGTGTGCTTACTCATTCTCCTAGTCACTATATACAGTAAATCTATATTTTAAATAGTTTACTCAAACACTGACACCGTTGTACATCACCATCTTTGGCTGGTGTAACAGTATTGATACTTTTTCTTTCTGTGCCTGATTTGACTCCTTTATCTTCCTGGACTTGTTTTGATATCAGTTATTAACAAGGATGTAATGAACCTGCCAACACTTTTTCCAGTTTTAATGGAAGGAAATTATTTCCTATTAAATTAAAGTTCTGTGAAGGACAAGGATGGAATTGCCAAGGACAGGATTTCCAATCGCTAGATGTGGCTGGACATCAATAAGCAGCTAAATCAGTTTTGTGAAGAAGTAGTGCAGTAGAATGTGGTAATCCAGTTCTACATTAATAATAAACACATGCACTATATGGCCAAAACTATGTGGACACCGCCTATGATCATTGATTTCAGTTGTCTCCATTGCCATTTAGTCTCCATTGACAAGCATTGGCTGTAGAATGGGTGGTATTAAAGCACTCTAGAACTTGGCACTAACCTGGCACTGCCACAGGATTTCACCTTTAGTGTAATGGTCTGTGCCTGTTTTTGGGTTTGGGCTCAGCCTCTCAGTGTTTCTCACTTTGAAGCAGCAGTTTAGGGAAGAACGTTTTCCTGTTCCAGCATGACTGTGTCCGTGTGCAGCTTTTAGTCGAAGTCTTTTGAGTAAAATGTCATTTAGTTTTAGTCATAATTTAGTCATCTGAATTGTTTTTAGTTTTAGTCTAGTTTTAGTCGACTAATTATCATAAGAATAGAGTCTAGACTAAATCTACAGTCGATTCAGTCGACTAAAATATAAAAGGTATAAAATGAAATGCTTTTTTTTTAGTCTGCTTGAATTATTTAAGTCATTATATATATTTACACAAAATGAAATATTTAGGAACCAGTTATGGAATATTATTAATGTTTGAAAGACCAATACACACACAAACAGATTTAACAAACAACAGCTGAGGTCTTCCGTAACTGCAAAGTTAATAAGAGAAAACTGTTATTTTATCCTCACACCCCCTTTTTATTTATTATCTCTTATTTATTTAATAAAGGTTACTAGTGCTGTCAATCTAATATAATTAAATGCTCTGTTAGGGTTAGGGTTAGTTAATCTTCATTAATTGCATTTATCACTTTTTGCTATGAAAGTATTTTTAATTGTGCAGTTAAAATAAATTTTAGCATAGCAGTACATCAATAAATGAATAACTAACATAGACTTTCATTCTACATCTTTTTATTTCACACACATAACATACCAGACATTTCTAGGTCACAGTGTGGAGTGCTCTCTCCAGGTTGGAAATGACCTCCTGCCTCAAGTGGAGTTGAAGGATCTTGGGGTCTTGTTCACGAGTGAGGGAAGGAAGGATGGAGCGGGAGGTGCTCTGTACCGGTCTGTCCTGGTGAAGAGAGAGCTGAGCCAAAACACAAAGCTCTTGATTTACCTGTCAATCTACGTTCCTACTCTCACCTGTGGTCACCAGCTTTGGGTAGTGACCGAAAGAACTAGATCTCAGATTCAAGTTCCCGAAATGAGTTTCCTCCACGCGGTGTCGGGTCTCACCCTTAGAGATAGGATGAGGAGCTCCATTATACGTGGGAGGCTCAGAGTCGAGTCGCTACTCCTCCACATCGAGAGGAACCATCTGAGGTGGTTCGGGCATCTGGTTAGGATGCCTTCTGGACGCCTCCCTGTGGAGGTGTTATGGACATGTCCGACCGGGAAGAGACCCCGGGGAAGACCCAGGACATGCTGGAGGGATTATATCTCTCGGCTGGCCTGGGAACGCCTCAGTATCCCCCTGGAGGAGCTAGAGGAGGTGGCTGGGAAGAGGGAAGTCTGGGCTTCTCTGCTTAGACTGCTGCCCCCGTGACCCAGATCCCTGGAAAAGCGGTAGACAATAGATGGATAGATAGATGTTTACTAAAGGCACACACTGCACATTACCCTATTGGACATTACATAATCAAACACAGCTGCCTGGAGTTAGCTAGCTAGTGTCCCGACCATACAGCAGGACACATTCTAAACTGTAGAGGGCAGTGTGCTTTCAGGACTAGGATTAAAAAAGGCTAAGCTAGCGTTAGCAGTGGTAAAGCTAGCTAACGGTGGTGCTGGGGGGCTGATGTCCAGCGCGGTGGTGATTTTCTCTAAACACAAACACTAAACTCTCTTTCTCTCTGCTGATACTGTCTAGATAACTTAGTTCCATCATGAGTAACGACAGTTCACAGGCTCGTACGGTCTTCCCGGGTTTAGACCAAATTTGTGAGCATTTGATTGATGGCTACTCGGCTTGTCCCACCTCTCTATATACGCCAAAGTAGTTATGATTTGATGTTTTCCTAACTTGTCCCTGCCTTTCACAAAACTAAACCAGTTTTGATTGAATATCGTCCCTGCCATGTTATGTAGTTTTTTTTAGTTTTAGTTATCGTCTTGTTTTCATCATGAAATTAAGGTTCGTTGACGAAAACTATGACGAAAATAGTTTGTCAATGAAATTAACACTTGTGCGGAGGAACTCCAGTGGCCTGCACAAAGGCCTGACCTCAACTCCACTGAACAACTGGAACGTCAGTTGTGAGCCTCGTCCAACATCAGTGCCTGACCTCGCCAATGCCCTATTGACTGAATGCACAAATATTCCCACAACAACACTCGTGGAAAGCCTTCCCAGAAGTGTGGAGGCTGTTATACCCCAGGCTTATTGTTATAAAATAAATAAAATATTATCTTAGCAGTCTGTTTTCACCAGTAAGAACACCAAATATGATTAGAACAGATGTAAATAATTATATATACAATACAAAGTAGCACAAATATGTTATTGTGAAAGAAGTAGATCATATCTTAAGCTCCAGTTTGAAGAACAAAGTGTAGTTCCAGATTTCTCCTGGACGCCCCAGACATTGTATGAATGTATTCAGTTTTTTCAGCAGCAATCTTGATTTAGCTTAATGAAGTACTGAGCAGTCAAAGCAGGTATTAGATGAGAACTGTAAATAATACTGGGTTGTTTATAGAAGGAGAAGCTAAAAGGAGGGTTAAATAAACACACTGACGTATGTAAAAGCACAACTTACTCTATTAATACTGTTTTAATTTATTTTGTGTTTGGCTGAGTAAATAAAAGCTTCCTCTCTGGAACAAATTGCTTTTTAAATATAATACTGTCCCCAAATGTCTAAAACGTCCTCCCAGTAGGGGGCAATTCCATATTAAAGCACAGGGTTTGGAATGGTATGGGTGTTTTTGTCCATATAGTGTACATATGCTTTGTATCTTCAAAGTCACTCAGAACTTTCTTATATTTTAATGTAAGTTTAATTAAAAATATATATATTTTTTGCGCATAATTGTTACACAGTTTCTGTTCACAAAAAATAACTGCTCTGGTGTTTTCATATTATTTCATATTTTTAAAAAATACAAAAATTGAGAATTCGTCTCAACAGCAGCAATGTAGAGCTTTGCAATGTAGAGCAGCAATGTAGAGACACTGCCTCTATGAAAGTAAGGAGTGAACTGTCCAGTTACAGTTTGAAATTAAGACAATATTATTGCCTATAAATCAAGAACATCATACATTTTTCCAAGTAGATTAAAATAAAATCTTAATACATAAAATGAGTAACAATGTACCTGCCAATATTTCTGGCACAATATAAAGTCTTTTTTTAAGACAGTGAATAACTTGATTTGAATGTGAAGTTGATTGCTGCTGGGTGTGCCGAGGTTTATATGGTAATAATGTGAAAAATTATTGATGCCACTCATTTTCTAACACTGCTAAGGTATTTCCTCAGTTTGAATGTTGAATGATCTGTAGTTTCAGGTTGAATCCCATCTGGTCATGCACAGTTTAAGTAGAGATTTTAATAGTTCCATTTATGGCTGCCCTGTTAACCTGTTAATAGCATCTACTGACATTTATTTATTCCCAAAAAACAGAAAGCCTAAAGCGTCACAATAATGGCGGGGCCAATGATAGCAGTAACCTTAGCAGTGGAGGATATGGAAGCTTCAGGAGTGTAGGCTAAATAGTGATCACAGGAGAGCTATGGATTATATCAACCAGCAGCAAACCCAAGCCCTATTGGAGCCAGAGTAGCTTTACCTTCGGAGATGCTGCAGTTGGAGTGATGTCCTTTGTCTTGTGCCATTAAGGTGATACCAATCACCCCCCAAGGTGGCAACATATCAACCCCCCTTAATGTTGACACCCCAAACTTCCCCCTCCCATTTGACCCTAGACTGGACTTCATGGGACTGGACAGGCAACAGACCGATGACCTAAGCTGTACCCATGTGTGCTTCTGCATGTACATGATTAAGACTCTTTCCCGACCGCTAGCAGACGGGTTGTGATCGACTGAGCTGAAGTCAAAGCTGAAGGTCTCCTGACTTCTGATTCCTGAAGGCCACATTCCTGACTCCAAAGAGTTCAGTAAAGTCTGCTAAGTAGAACTTCTGGAGAACATTGCTAAACTCTGAGCCTCCTTAGTAATACTGGACCTCACCGTACTGTAATAACAGAGCTGGGCGATAGCAGACGACGACTCCAGTTTTTTCCTCACATGGATTGATGCAGTTCCTGAGGGCTCAAGTTCATAAATAGGTTGTGGCTTTTACTGGTTTTGTTAAGGAGAAGGACAATGAGATGTCTTGAAAGTACCTCCTATGAGGCAGTGTTTTATTGGTCCTGTTGGGCGGTGTTGGGTACATTTTAATAAATCAGCTTTAGTACCTAGGGCGGGTCTCTTAGCCACACGTGTTGTTGGTGTTTGAAGGTGTGGTGTCCATGGCGTCTAGGCTATTTGGGGTAATGTTGAAGACATTGCTTAGAACCTTTATCCCGTATGACTCAGTCATCCAAATGCCAAACAATGAACCTCCTCTGCTGAAAGTAGTCACCAGCAACAGCAACTATCACTCAAGAACAACAACCATAGCGAGACTGCATTAGCTGCACAAGAGTGACAGACTACAGTTGTGAAGAAGTTGTGAGGAACCAATGTTTCTCTTACTCTTACTTCTTAGCGATACGTATAAGAAACTGTCTTCACACCATGTTACTGAATTCCTTATAGCAAAGCATATGTTCAGATGTTTCATCCACCCACAGCTATGACACACCGCTTTTCAGTCATACAGCAAAGGTGTCAAGAGTATTCACATTTATTACTCAGGTAGAAGTAAAGATACTAGGGTTTAAAATACATCTGTAGAAGTTGAAGTATCAACTGAAGCTTTTTACTCCAGTAAAAGTGTAAAAGTACTGTTTTCAAAACTACTTAAAGTATGAAAGTAAAAGTAATGTAAGGAAAAAAATGGCATTAAGGATAAAAGCTTAGGCCGCACCAAAGGGGTCTATAGCGCACTAGCCCACCTCCCAAAAAAACATTCTTCTAAAAGCCATAATGACTATAATGTTATATTAAAATGTTAATGTTGATAAGTTTGGGATGCGCTAGGCTTCCTGTTTCAGCCGCATATACGCCCATTGAACATGAATGTAGTTTAGTACAATGTAAATATATTGAGGAAGCATATCTGTGTCCTACTGAACATTAACATGTGTTTCATGGAGCAGAAGATATGATGACTAGTTGTCTATAAGTATTGTAATGGAGCAAAAAGTTGAACTTCAAAGGCATGTTATCAATATTCTTTACTGGAATGTAAATGTACATGAATGAAAACAAGCTATAATGAAATAGGAGTAATGAGACCATGTAAGGAGTAGAAAGTACTGATAATGGAGTGTAAATGTAAGGAGTAGAAAGTACTGATAATGGAGTGTAAATGTAAGGAGTAGAAAGTACTGATAATGGAGTGTAAATGTAAGGAGTAGAAAGTACAGATAATGGAGTGTAAATGTAAGGAGTAGAAAGTACTGATAATGGAGTGTAAATGTAAGGAGTAGAAAGTACTGATAATGGAGTGTAAATGTAAGGAGTAGAAAGTACTGATAATGGAGGGTAAATGTAAGGAGTAGAAAGTACAGATAATGGAGTGTAAATGTAAGGAGTAGAAAGTACTGATAATGGAGTGTAAATGTAATGAGTAGAAAGTACTGATAATAAAGTGTAAATGTAAGGAGTAGAAAGTACAGATAATGGAGTGTAAATGTAAGGAGTAGAAAGTACTGATAATGGAGTGTAAATGTAAGGAGTAGAAAGTACTGATAATGGAGTGTAAATGTAAGGAGTAGAAAGTACAGATAATGGAGTGTAAATGTAAGGAGTAGAAAGTACTGATAATGAAGTGTAAATGTAAGGAGTAGAAAGTACTGATAATGGAGTGTAAATGTAAGGAGTAGAAAGTACAGATAATGGAGTGTAAATGTAAGGAGTAGAAAGTACAGATAATGGAGTGTAAATGTAAGGAGTAGAAAGTACTGATAATGGAGTGTAAATGTAAGGAGTAGAAAGTACTGATAATGGAGTGTAAATGTAAGGAGTAGAAAGTACAGATAATGGAGTGTAAATGTAAGGAGTAGAAAGTACTGATAATGGAGTGTAAATGTAAGGAGTAGAAAGTACTGATAATGTAGTGTAAATGTAAAGAGTAGAAAGTACTGATAATGGAGTGTAAATGTAAGGAGTAGAAAGTACTGATAATGGAGTGCGAATGTAAAGAGTAGAAAGTACAGATAATGGAGTGTAAATGTAAGGAGTAGAAAGTACAGATAATGGAGTGTAAATGTAAGAAGTAGAAAGTACTGATAATGGAGTGTAAATTAAAGCCGTAGAAAATATTGATAATGGAGTGTAAATGTAAGGAGTAGAAAGTACAGATAATGGAGTGTAAATGTAAGGAGTAGAAAGTACTGATAATGGAGTGTAAATGTAAGGAGTAGAAAGTACTGATAATGGAGTGTAAATGTAAGAAGTAGAAAGTACTGATATTGGAGTGTAAATGTAAAGAATAGAATGTACAGATAATGGAGTGTAAATGTAAAGAGTAGAAAGTACTGATAATGGAGTGTAAATGTAAAGAGTAGAATGTACAGATAATGGAGTGTAAATGTAAAGAGTAGAAAGTACTGATAATGGAGTGTAAATGTAAGGAGTAGAAGTAAAAAGTCAGCTGTAAAATAATTACTCCAGTAAAGTATAAACAACTACAGTTTCTACTTAAGTAAGGTAACAAAGTATTTGTACTTCATTACTTGACACCTCTGCCAAACAGTATGATGCAGTTTAAGCCACAAGTTTATTTAATTTTTTTTAAATTACATTATCAGGAGCCACCTAAGTTAGTCTTCTTGATCCCTGCATGTTGCTGTGTGTGTGTGTTTCAGGAGCAAGCGCGCGAGGCTCTGCTGTATCTGGTGTCTCTGTTAGCGTGTATGGAGCACAGCGTCCACCACACCCTCCTGCTGGAGATCCGCAGCCTGACCGATCTCTACACCAACATCCTTGGAGGAGGAGCCAAGGACATCTACAGGATGAGCAACAGCTTCAGCGCCATCGCCCGGCTGCTGGGACGCAGGCTGGAGGCTGACAGTGCAGCAGTCGGCAGGTATACTAACGCACATACTGTATTAACAGACACAGCTTGCTGCTGGAGTGTTTAAAGACTGTCCACTCACTGATCACTCTGTTAGACACTCCTACCTTGCTGGCCCACCTTGTAGATGTAAAGTCAGAGACAATAGGTCATCTGTTGCTGCGCGCTCTGTGTTCTCTAGTATTTCATCAGTGGACACAGGACACCATTGGCTGGATGGTTTGGTTTGTGGACGATTCTATATTATACAGACGATTATACAGCAGAGGGGGGGGGGGGGGGGGGGGGATGGGGGGCACCTGTCCCACCCAAAAATTAGACCACAGAAAAGCGGAAACTGTTTAAAAACACTTTTAATTTAAAAACGTGTTTTGGCAGCCTTCGCAATTCACACACTGTGTTTGTTGTTAGCAGCTTGCTTTGGTTGTTAGGTGGTCTTTCACTTGTGTTGAGATGCTTGTTCAGAAATATCCTGCAGTCAGCAGCGCCAGTAGCTAGCTTTAAAGGCGAGGTCAGTGATGAGAGCAGTGAGTAGCAACGATGACCATATATACTACAATAACACAGCTTTAGTATAATGTGTTGTTATGGTAACAGACTAGGAGGGTTTGGGTTAGCTAACGTTTATATTAACTTTAGTCAGAAAGCACTCTGAAACGTAAAGTTACATTACTCTCTGGCCACGCCCCAAACTGCACACTGCTACTACACTAAATACGTAAAATAATAAAATATAATAAATAAAATAAATTAATTAATGAATAAATAAAAGGACACCATCATTAGAAGTGCTTTCAGTAGTGCAGTATTCAGTAGTGCAGTATGTAAAGTTCCAGAGGGTGCTGTTTGGGACACAGCCTTACTGTCTAACATTAATGTTAGTCTTGTCTAGTCAGGAAACCTCAACATACATTTCTTTATCATTTCATTTCAGCATTATACTCCAAAGAAAGTAATATATATATTAGTTTAATGTGTATATAATTTAAAGTTTTCTGGCAGCAGTAGCATGTAATGTGGAGTATCCAGTTTAGTTTGTAAAGTGGTCTTTAATTGGATTTATCTAATAATAAACAGACGTACTGATAATGCTGTATTTTGTTTATTTATTATTAATTTACTGTAATTCCACAAATGTTGTTCTACGTCACTATACATACAGTGATTTACTACCTTACCTACAGTGGAATCAGATTATATGTAATATTTTAGGGGATAGGGTGGGCTTTGATTCATGTTAGCAAATGTGTCACACCCAATGTCAAACCCGCTCCTACGCCCTTGCCTGTGGTGGTCCTGTGGGGGGTCGTGACCACTGAAGAACAGGGTATTAAAGTATACCAAGACTCAGATGGACTGCAGTCTGTAAGTGTAGGACTACAAAGTGCTCCTACATGGTTAGTGGAGCTGATATCATGGACAGTGAGTGTAGATATAAGGAGCTGGCTGGTCAGTGTATATGTAGAGGTGCCTATATTGTACAAGCCTGACCGAAACTGCATGTCCAGCTGTGCTGTTTCTTTCTCTCTTACTTTGACTTCTAATCTTTCTCTCATTTTCTCTGTTTATAGTCCTGTCTAATTTCGTTTGGTGCTCTGAATATACGGGATGTAATGGCGCTTTCCAGAAAAAATATGGCCATTTGGTTTCATAACAGCGCTTCAGGGTTTTATTACAGCAGTGTAAGTGCTGCTTCCAAGTTTTCTGATCAGTTTTTTTTTTTCGCTCCTCATTAAAAGAAAACCCTGAATGATATAAGCACTTTCAGTAGAACATGAATTTCACATCATTCTTTGGCAACGCAGCTCTAACGAAAGTGACGGATTCATCATAATCCACTCTCGTAAATCAAACCCCCCTAAATAGCCAGAGCTGCGAGCTTCTGGGATCGAACAGAGAAACAGAGTTTATGTTGCAAGGAGGCTCAACTGGCCCGACTCGCTGAAGGTGGCATGCAAAGTCAGGCTTTTTTAAACAAGAACATTGTGTCTGATTCTTTGCTTGGGGCCCTCAGATGAATAAATAGGCTTTGTTGGGGAGATGACAGAAGAAGAGAGAGAGAGAGAAAAGACAAAAGAAAAGTTTGGATGAAGGGGTAATTTTTAGTTCTTCTCTAATTACAGCCACAATTCCCACTCGGCCCTCTACAAATGAAATATATTGTTACTGTTTATTGGCACGGTTGGTGCTGGTCTGATGTTAAGCGTTGGTATAAGGCCAAAATCAGCAGAAGCAGCTGGAGTGGGTATTCCAGTCCAGTCCAGTCCAGTCTAATCCAGTTCTGCATTCTAGCATACAACACATTGACCTTCATGATCGAAAGTTAGCGGTCAAATCAGAAGTTTCACTGACGATTTCTTTATTCATTCATTTCATCTTTGGTCCATTGATCACTGACCCAAGATTAGGACCACCCAGTTGTTAGATGATAACACAGTGACAACATTTGTGTTGCAAATGTACAATTTTTATTGTATATATGTGGGTGTGGCTTAAATCCGAGTTTGCTCTGTATGTCCATTTACATTGTATGACCGAAAAAAAGGTGACCATTGCGGCCATATGTGCTTGTTGGACATCCCATTCCAAAAACCATTGGGATTAATAGTGACCCCTGCTTTGAAACTATAACAGGCTCCACTTCTCTGGGAAGGCTTTCCGAAAGATTTTCTGTGGCCCATTGAGTCAAATGAGCATTTGTGAGGTCAGTCGCTGATGTTGAACCAGGCTCACAATGGACGTTCTAGTCTATTTCATAGGTGATCAGTGGAGTCTTTGTATGCTGGAGCTCCATTATTCCTCCTCCTCCAAACATTCACCATGCATTTCAATAGGGAGCGTTCTCCAGGCGTCCACCAATCCCAGATCCATCCATCAGTCAGCGAAGTGTTATTTACCAGTCCAGAGTTTTTTCTGCTCCAGACTTTTGTGCGCCTGCTCAGCCATGAAACCCCATTTTCTGAAGCTTTAAACCATGAAGTGGTTTTAATCTGGCTAATAGCTCAATTAGAATATAATAAAGCCATGTGTCCGATTGCATTCCCAATTCAAAATAGTGGAAGTTTCTGACATTAGACATGATGGGAGCCATAAAGGAATCTGTGGAGGAGACAAAGCTTATAGACAGGTAGTAGGGTGGATGGCCATAAAGCTTGCAGTAACAAGCTGTCCAGACAATTATATTAGCAATTAAAGGACAACACAGGGTGTTTACCAACTACAGCTCACATCAGAAACCAGATGGAATTCATATTGGCGTATTAGAACATTCAGAACCAGAATGTTTAAAAAGGTGGGACTGGCAACCAGTTTATGTGTCTCAAAATGTCACAGGACAATAATGTCTTTGTCTCGCCTCCTCTTTAATAAGTTCACGTGAAGTATGTTTTGGTGGGTCCACCTTCATTTCAAAGCAGTTAAAAACAAAGGCGTGCCAACGGAAAACATACGGGCTCTGACCGACTCATGAGGCGCTCATTGTCGTTGTAGCGTCTACACAAAGTTTCATGCATGTAATTGTGGATCTGATGTTCGTTAGATCATTAATTAAAGCGTGCATGTGGACACCTTGGTCTTATTCTATCTTCAGTATTCAGAATGAGTTCAGCCGGCTTGGCCAAAATCTTTGCACGTAAACACAACCAGTGTTTATCTAGATTGCATGACTATGTGGTTGACTTTGGACCCCACTTAGAAATTGGTGGTGAACCCAATTGTGTCCCCAAAGCTTTGGCCATATTTACTGGCCGCAAGGGGTTGTATACAATGAGAAGCATTGATTTTAAAGTCATGCACACTGAAAGAGCCAGCAGTCTAGACTTCGTATTGGAATTTGGTTTTGAATGCCGTTGTCGTGGGTCCACCTTCATTTCAAAGCAGTTAAAAACAAAGGCGCGTCAACGGAAACCATGCTGCTGTAACATACGGGCTCTGACTGACTCACAAGGTGCTCATTATCGTTGTAGCATCTACACAAAGTGGCATGCATGTAATTGTGGATCTGATGTTCATCAGATCATTAATTAGAGCGTGCGTGTAGACACCTCGGTCTTATTCTACATTCAGTAATCAGAATGAGTTCAGCCAGCTTGGCGAAAGTTTTTGCACATAAACACAACCGGTGTTTGTCTAGATTGCATGGCTATGTGTTTGATTTTGGACCCCAGTTAGAAATTGCTGGTGAACCCAATCGTGTCCCCAAAGTTTTGGCCATATTTACTGGGATTGCATACTTATTGAGAAGCCTTGATGTAATATCATGCGCACTGAAATATTGGAATCTGGTTTTGAATACTATTTTCCTGGGTTCACCTTCATTTCAAAGCAGTTAAAAACTAAGGCGCACCAACAGAAACCATGCTGCTGTAACATACGGGATCTGACCGACTCACGAGGTGCTCATTGTCGTTGTAGCATCTACACAAAACGGTATGCGTGTAATTGTGGATCTGATGTTTATCCGATCATTAATTAGAGTGTGCATGTAGACACCCCGGTCTTATTCTATCTTCATTAATCAGAATTCAAAGTTTAGTCGGCTTGGAGAAAGTCTTTGCATGTAAACACAACCAGTATTTATCTAGATTGCATGGCTATGTGCTTGATTTTGGACCCCAGTTAGAAATTGGTGGTGAACCCAATCGTGTCCCCAAAGTTTTGGCCATATTAACTGGCCGCAAGAGATTGCATACTAATCGAGAAGCCCTGACATTAAAATCATGCGTACTGAAAGTATCAGCAGTCTAGACTTTGTATTGGAATTCTGAATGCCATTTTCATGGGTCCACATTTATTTCAAAGCAGTTAAAAACAATGGTGCCCCAAAGGAAAACATACGGGCTCTGACTGACTCACCAGGTGCTCATTGTCGTTGTAGCGTCTACACAAAGTGGCATGCATGTAATTGTGGATCTGATGTTCATCCGATCATGAATTGGAGCGTGTGTGTAGACACCTCAGTCTTATTCTATATTCATTAATCAGAATGAGTTCAGCCAGCTTGGCGAAAATCTTTGCACATAAAAACTTGCGGGACTATGTGCTTGATTTTGGACCCCAGTTAGAAATTGGTAAACCCAATTGTGTCCTCAAAGTTTTGGCCATATTTACTGGCCGCAAGGGATTGTGTATCGATTGAGAGACCCTGACGTTAATATCATGCACACTCAGTCAGTCTAGACTTGGTATTGGAATTTGGTTCTGAATGCCAGAATGTGCAGGATTGAAATAACTGTAGCATGAAAAATGCTGTGATTGGTTACCCAGCCTTCAGTTCTCGTGTGCAGCTCCGTTCTGACCACTGTAACGTGTCCACGGTTAGATAGCTGGCCAGCAACTTTATTCTCGCCCTCTTTCTCTCTCCGTCTGGCACGTGGAGCATTCCTGCACAGCGCCAGTCTATCCGCTGCCTCCGGGCGTGTACGTGTGTGTTTATATGTGAGTGTGTGTGTGTGTTTAGGTTTTAGAGGCCTCATTAGCCGTGTTTGCTCGTCTGTGTGTGCATACTTTAGGTTTTAGAGCATTTATTTAACGCATGTGTGTGTCCTAATCTCTGGCCTCGCTGGCCAGTGTGTGTGTGGTTTGATGGCTGTGTCTCGGATGAGTATCAGGATGATACATGAGGATGTCTTACTCATTTCATGCGTCGATAGATTCCTTCGGCTCAGACGGAAGCTGTTAGGAAGCATACGGGCACGCACGCCCTCACTTGTCTGCTGCGGCCTGTTAGCGTGAGTTTATTTAAGCTCAGCGTCGAGTGGAGTGCTTGAGTTAATGCTGCTTTTGATTAATTGCACTAATTGCACTAGTAGGTGTTCATGTTTGTCCTGATATGTTCCTGTTTGTCTTAATCAGCTGTGCAGAGCCCTGAAAGCCTTCAGAGAAGCTAGAAGAATTAATAAATACAGTGCAGAAGCGGCCGCTTTCCATATTTTAGCAAGACCACAGTTGGACGCCCCACTTAGTCAATGCTCGACACTCGCTTTGGCAGATATAATAGCTTACAAATGGATCCTGCAGCCAGCTAAGCTACTTGTAGAGTTCCACAATTGTCTTGGGTGGTCCTGCATGCACAGCAAGCAGGTATAGTGTCTACACACAGATTTTCAGTGAGGTTTCAAGGTCAGGGGACTGTAAGGACCACTGCAAAGGCTTCTGGTAGTAGTTTGTTGTGGATTTGGTGGTGTGTTTTGGATCATTGTCCTTCTGTAGAAGCCAGATTCCTTGATTCATTTATTTCCAGAATGAGCTGATATCTAATTCTGTTATCTAATTCTACACACACAGTAGGGGGTCTTGATCTGTTCCTGTTTGTCTTAATCAGCTGTGCAGAGCCCTGAGGGCCTTCGGAGAAGCCAGAGGAGTTTCTAAGAGCTGATAAATACAGTGCCGAAGCGGCCGCTTTACATATTTTATCAAGACTACCGTTGTAATAGACGCCCTACTAAGTCAATGCTCGACACTCGCTTTGGCAGATATAATAGCTTGCAAATGGATCCTGCAGCCAGCTAAGCTACTTGTAGAGTTCTACAATTGTCTCGGGTGTCTCGGGTGGCCCTTCATGCACAGTAGGTATAGTATCTACACACAGATTTTCAGTGAGGTTTCAAGGTCAGGGGACTGTAAGGACCACTGCAAAGGCTTCTGGTAGTAGTTCGTTGTGGATTTGGATCATTGTCCTGCTGTAGAAGCCAGATTCATTGATTAATTAACTTCCACAATGAGCTGATATCTAATTTCTAATATCTAATTTTGATATCTAATTCAACCCCCCACACACACACATACACAGTAGGGGGCAGTGTGAATTTAATTTATTTATTCATTTAATTGAAGACTATTTGCCAGTTATGTTTGCACACAAAGGAATTTAACCCATCTGTGCAGCAAAACACCCCCTCACACTCACAGTAGGGGGCAGTGAGCATTAAGCTAATTAATTTCAATAATTGATTTAATTTAAGACTGTTTGACCTCCAAATTTAACCCACCTGGGCAGTGAAACACCCACATACACACCCACTAGTGAATACACTCTTGGGGGGCAGTGAGCACACCCTGTCCACAGCACCCGGGGAGCAGTTGTGGATAAGGTGCCTTGTTCAAGTTGACACTTTAGTCACATCCTGTGGGTTGAGGGAATCAAACCAGTGACCTTCTGGTCGCAAGGCTGGTTCCCTAGCCTCCAGCCCACGACTGCCCCACTGCCCCATTCTAGTGGAAGTCCTTCTAATACCGATGTTTCCTGTGCCACTGGTTGCGATACAAACCCAATGGCATTGCTTTTGTCTTGAATGTCAGGAAACCTCAGGAATGTGTTGCAAGCATAACGTTTACAAACATCAATATAGTTGGTGTAGTTCACTGTAATCACTACTATCTGTTGTTATTTGCATTTTGTCCCAACTTCTGAGTATTTATTTTTATATTTTTTAATTTTTTAAGCTGTTATAAAGCTCGAAAAGCTTTCATTCTGTTTCAGCTCTATGTTCTTATGTCAGAATATTATTTATTCTGATATCGCAGCTATGGATAATATCACTAAATCACCTTTAATAGATTAATCTTTTTAGATAACCTGCCAATGCAAATTTCTACACATATCCTCCTGTATATCTTATGTATGTGTAGTCCCTTATATATTTCAGTTATTACTCAATGTATATATTCTAGCTTATTTTTTACTTCATCATTGTCTATTTATTGTATGTTTGAACTGTTTTTACTACTATATATAATGCTGTCCTGCTGTAGAGTTATATTTGAGCCTCACCCCAAACATTTCAATGCATGTTATGTCCTGCCATGATGTGCAAATGACAAATAAACTTGAAACTTGAAACTTTTCCCATGTGTGGTATGTAAGAGGGGTCGAGGAGGTTGCAGACTCCAAGCAGAGTGAGCCCGAGTGCGGTCCTGCTGAGGATGATGAGGAGCAGCGTCTGCAGGTGAAGATCCAGGCCTTTGAGGACAAGATGGGGGAGGATGGGGTGGAGGTGGAGACCGAGGAGAGCTCTCCAGGACCCCAGAGACGCCACAGCCTGGGCCAGGCCGCCCGGGACGAGCGGCGAGAGATGAGGTTTAACAGGTGGATGGGATCTCCTACGTCTATGTTATGATGCTTGAAGCTGGCTTGCTAGAAAGTGTTTGAATCTCAAATCTCTCTCTCTCTCTCAGATCTAAAAGCCTGGCTTTGCACATCGTCCGCTCACGGTCTGCCAACCCTGACAGCGTCCAGGAAGGCGAGGGAGCAGAGCTAAGCCCTGAATCCTACCTGATTGAGACCTCCTTGGGCCCAGAGGCTGTCCCTGCCCCTTCCCCTGTGCTGGAGAACCACAGCAACCCCACCGAGAGGCGCAGTGCTCGGGACACTGGGGCACATAAGGAGGGGCCTGGGCCTCGAGAGGGGGACAGGCTGTGGACACACCTGCGGGACAACATGGAGAAAATCCGAGCCTTCTGCTCTGAGATGATCAAACAGATCCCCATACCAGAGCAGTGCGTCATTGAAGGTACAGCACAACATTCTAATTTCCCCTCATGTTCACTTGATCAGACTACACAAGTTCAGCCTGATGTTGACACAGTTTCTGGGAGCATCAGAAATTAGGAACATGATGCGTAGCGTGACATAATCGAGCGGTGTGTTGTCTATATATATATATAAAATTTTATTGATGTCTTATTTGATGTTGACCAGTAGGTGGACTGAGCGATCTCCAGGGCTCGTTTGTAAACATGATGAAGAGAATAAGCGATGCAGCGGTCAGGGGTAAGAACAGCGAGCCAGTGATCCCAT